>OY856410.1:1010706834-1011136834 GCA_963693085.1 Alisma plantago-aquatica | reverse complement strand
ATATAGTCATGCTAGAATACACTCAAATGTATTTTCATATCAAGACTATTTTTTGCAAAATGTAAACCATTGATCTTCACCATCATACTATAGGTAGGCTACATACAAATTTTGAGCCCATTTGGATGAGTGTAAGTCACTCATCTAAGGGAAAAAAATCGACACGCGAAACTAATTTGAAATGCATAATTTTTGTGATCTTTATAACATGGCATATAAATGTCCAAATGTGCTCAAATTTTGTGTATGAGCTATTCACAAGATGTCTAAGAAGATCAATGGATTAGATTTTTGAAAAAAAATATTGCATCATGAAAAACTACTGGAGTGTATTCAGCTCTGAATACACTCAAGTGTATTCTAGCCTGACTCTCTCTCTCTCTCTCTATATATATATATATACGTATATATGTATATATGCATATATATAAAGTGTGTGTGTGATTGTACTCATCCACACACACATAGAGAGGATCTAGAATACATTCGAGTGTATATGAGGTACGGTACACTCAAGTCACTTTTGATTATACAACTACTATTGTGAATTGTCTAAATGTTTATCTTCTCAAATATCTTATGGATAATCCTATATAAAATTTTAGCTTATTTGAAAAGTTATAGGGCATGTTTCTAATAACAACAAAAATGATGCCCTTCAAATTAAAAATCTATGTCGACAAAATTATTCTCAAATGAGTAGATAACATTTATCCATTCTGCATGAGCTCAACTTTTATATGTTGCCTATATTTGTTATAACAATCTAGATTGGCGATTTATTTCCCAAAAAATGGCTAGATTCTAACTTCTAACATTTGCCTTATGGTAAAACCTTTTCAAAATCCAAGGTACATCAAGCCTTTGTAAGGGTTGATCTTGGTAAATCCAAGTTTTTAAAACCAAATAGACTAAAGATTCAAATATCTACCCTTTTGCTGAAACCTTTTTGAAAACTCAAGCCACATCAAGTCTACATAGGGCATTGATCCCAATTACCCAGACTTTTCATCTAAACTTGTGGAAAATTCTAATTTCAGCCTTTTGATAAAACTTTTTGAAAAAATTAAGCCACATCAAGCCTTCATAAAGTAGTAATGTCGATAATCCTAGATTTCTCAAACTTGAAAATATCGTAGATTCTAAGTCTACCTTTTGGCAATTTTTTTAATGGAAAAATCAAGCTAAATCCAATTGGTGAAAAATCAACCCATATTTTTGAAAACCCATTGGTAGGAGATTCTAGTTTCCACTTTTTGGTAAAACCATTGGGAAAACCCAATCTACAGTACACCTTCATAAGGTATTAATATTAGTAAACCTAAAAATTGGTGGAATAATTCTACTACATTTTTTCCTCCTTTTCGGTGGTATCCCCAAGGAAGATTTGAAACCACATAATTGTTCAATCCCCATGATCAACTAGTACAATCCTTGCGATCATCAAGGAGACAGACATTTCTAGAAGCACAACACCATGCCAAGATGACCAATATTAAGCCCTAAAATCAAATTTGGGTATAAAGCCATAATAAGCTTTAACTCCAGACTTCATATAAAGAATAAAAATTGAAACATTGCTTGAACATTCTCAATATGACAAAAATACTATAAACATATTCACCTTACCTCGGTCCAAAATTCATATTGAGAAAGATTCTATAATATTTATTTTGACCTATGATCACTCTTGAATGAGGTCCCTGGAGAAATAACAAAATATTTGTTCTTCCTTGTTACTGACATCTAATGGAAGTAGGACAGAGCTCCCTAAATTGGAGCCTCAAATACAATTAAGTCATTGATGTGAGTTATTTACAAACAAAAATTCCCTAAGAAGGATTATCCTAGGATATAAAGCCTTTAAATCTAAATCATCAATAAAAGGATGAATCAACTAAAATGTGGTAAAGGGTCGAATCCCAAAAGACAACATTTTTTCAAAATCTCTTTTGAAAGCAATCAATGAGAACATTTTATAAATTTGGTTTTTGAGAATGATTGTAAACTAATGATTGAATTTAATTTTAAAAGACACATGGATATATGGATTTCTCCACCATCACCTACGTAACTACCTCAATCATTAAAACTAATACATACCTCAAAAATTAAAATAGAACCAAGTGAATCCACTACTTTAAAAAGGTGGATTAAACCATGACCCAATTTCACATGTTCTTGAGATCTCATTACCCACGATTCATGATTTCGTGATCCTATAGGACCCCTTCCATGATCACATCTGAAATCTTATTGATCCATAGAAATCTAGTCGTAAGTTTTGTGGTCTATACGCTAAGGATCATATCAAATATGCAAGTTGAGAGATAAATTTAAAAAGAAAGCTAATCAAGTGAGAAATACCATAATATGTTGAGGAATATTGAGTTTGATAATTATCAAGATAGAGTATGAGTGATGGGGCTGCTCCCCATTCCCCAACAAGAAGGTCTACTTGCTCATGGTCGAATCAATGATATAGATACATGGAAAGAGAGGAGAGATCATGTTGTTGAGGGAGAAGAGAGTGACAACTAGTGGTCTCTAACTTCTGTAATTTTTTCTAACCTTGATTAATTCAAAGAACTCTGCTAGGATTATCGTCTTCCTCGCCATCTCATCCTGCTCCTTGCTCTAGAACATGCTATACACTCTGAGAGAATAGAATGAATGATAATTGGGCTAGATGCTCTTTTATTTTGAAAATAGCCCCGGCCAGTGGATGTGAAATATTCTCTATCTACCATGATGGTTGGGTACCAGGTGGTCTGGTTGGCTAATAACTTACATGGCAGTGCAACTGTTGGCCTTCTGGTCGGATGATTAGTGTGACTAATCGACCGATCATCATTCTGATGAGGCATCTGGAGAATTTGTTGGTCGATCAATCCTAGTAGGAGATCACATGATCTACTAAAGAACTGAGGCTGCTATGAGTCTCTGGGTTGGTCAGTTGACCAAAAGCTTGATTGGTCGATCAACTATCCTTTAAGAGTGCTAAAGTCACTAGATCGGTGGAAGTGATTGGGAATTAAATATTGTTTGACATATCACCAGAGAGGATCACCTGATCAACACCATCTTTGGGTCACTTTGGTACAAGTGGATGATCTGACCATTGAGGCAGATTGACCAAGCATTTGATCTTAAAAATACATCAGAGTCACTATAAGTTTAGTGTCCTTGTGATCAGTTGTGATGGTGATTGCCAGACTAGGAGCTTGTCTTGAAATTGCTTTGGATGGGCATATTGGTCGGCCAGCCAAGAGGTTAGGTCACCCGATCATCATGCTTGATTGATGATATTTAGCTCCAAGTTTCTGGAAATCTGCCAAAAATTGAGCATGATCTCTAGGGGAGGAAGGAACATCTTTCTCTTGAGATGATTTGTGCACTTTATCCTACATAAGAGAACATTTCTAATTAGGATCCTAACATTCTAGAACAAGAAGAAAAATGATGAAACAACGCAAATTTTGATACAACTTACAACTAAAGTAAGAAAAACCAATCTAGAACTCACAATGAAAAAATGATGAATATGTATTCATTAAAATACCCTAAACTTGAACACTGCTCGTCATCAAGTAGCACAACATCAACATAACCTTCTGTTGGAGTTTTAAAAGAAAGGTCTCAACTCACTTATCACCGGTAAGTGTACGGGGTCAATTGTAGTCAAGTGTTGAACTCGATATCTAGGTCAATTAGGCGCTAGATTGTTAACTTTAATTAATCTAGGTCGAATTACAAAAGTTGAGTTAATTACAAATAGCTAAAAGGAAAGTAACAATAGAAGAGCTTGGGCTTAAGTTTCAATTCATAAATTAGAGAATCCTAGATATGGGATTTCACTGCCCCACCATCACATCATGCATAACTACAAAATTAAAACATGCATTCAATTTGCAAGGAGATTGTCATCGTCATTTACCTCCCAATGGCATGAGATGGTTCTCTTCATAGCATAACAATCCCATGTTTATGCTAGATTCAAACACAATCTAAAACCCTCAACATACTCCAACCATTCCCATGGTCAAGATCATATTTCCATGAATCCTAATCCCTACTTACATCCTCCTGAATAGTATAAGAAAGCATAAAAAATGTATAAAAGGTGACCATCCAAACATACAAGCAACAAATCATTGTAGGCATCCATGGAGAAGCAAATTAATTGACATTAGATATAAATTTTGATTCACTTGAGCAATGGCATGGGAGATACTCTCCCATACCCAAGTAAAGAGTACTATTCATCCATAATGGAGATGAACAAACACATTGCATACTTCTTAGAGTTTTTCTTGGTTAAGAGAAGAAAAATCTAAAGAAACCAAAAGTGTACCTAAGGGGAAGTATAAATCTGCCTAGAGGACAAAATTCCACCCTTGGAGATGCTTCAACTCAGAAAATCCTCCCTTCCGAGAAGCTTGCATGAGAAGAATGCTTCACCTTTGGAGAAGAAATGGAGAAGAAAAGAAGTAAAATGGAGGTTCTTTCCCAAGAAAACCTATTCTTCCACCCCAAAATCTCCTTCCTCTACTCTAGAAATTCTCTTGGATGAAAAGTGCTTGTAAATGAATGACAAGTGATAACCGCCCAAAAGGTTGCATTTGTCCTTTAAAATGAGGGGTCGTTGGTGCTTATTTCTATAGAAACTGATAACAACACAACATGTCTTTGAGGAGACACATCGTGTCTCTTCATGTAACTTGTCAACTAATTGCTGCTGTGTGAGAAATACAAAAATGTGTTCCTTTGGAGACAAGTCATGTAGCTATCACTGCAGTCGATCTAGGCATAAAGCACAATATGTGTTCGATTAAGTAAATGCCTATGTGCGTTGACAACAAGTCAGAGAAGGCCTCTGAATTGTGAGGACATGCCGAGTCTTAATAAGGACACATCATGCCATCTACTCTGCACTTAGGGCATTGAGGATGTTGGAATATTACATGCCCATTTGCTGAATAACACATGACATGCTCTTCATTGAGCGAGACTTTTTGGGAAATTACATGTCATGTCTTAAATAAGACACGTCGTGTTCAATGCTGTTTCTTCAAGAATGGACTCCGAATCAGCTACAAATTGAGGGGAGGTCCCATTGAGGTCGGATTTGAGTTGGGCTATCTCCAATTTGGCATTTTGCATGCGTGTCTACAATCAACATCATGCAACAAGTAAAATAACTAAAATATGGCAAGTTAAGTATGATTAGAGGCTAAATGGAAGGCAAAATGAACTAAATTTGTGTGCGGATGTGTGCAAAAAGTAGATATGAAATGCAAAAATCAAATCCCCCTAAGCTTGAACTATTGCTTGCCCTCAATTAGGCCTTCCACATAGTTACCAAGCTTAATAGGGAGATAAACACTCACCTCAGATGCCAAGAACCTTAAAAACATTCCATATATTCTGAATTTCTAGAATTTCATTGAGGCTCTAGCAATTGAATCCATTTCTTCCTCCTCTCAACTCGAAAACCCTAGAAAAGGAGAATAGGAGAGAAAGAAAGAGAAAATATGATGATTAAATATATATTTGTTTCAAATTAGAGAAGGGACAAAAATATACATGTGAGAGAATAATCACCCAAAAAGATATCTAAAGAGGACCAACTTACTTGATTCCATCATTTCAAGGAAGATGAAACCCTAGATCATGACTTCCACCATTTTCTCCTCTCAAAACCATCACTCTCCTCTCTCTCTCTCAATTGCATTTCTTAGATTAGAACCACTATTTATGGATTATAATAGGATGTTAGGTTATCATATATATCTATTGAGATAATCAGGATATTTACAAGCAAGTCCAAAGACTATTTCCAGTCATCTCTTTTATTTAGAGAGACTGGTTGGTCAGGCGAGTTGTTATTGATAAGAAACTCAACTGATACTACTCTTTGGATCAGTCTAACATCATCAACAAATTACAAAAAATTAATCTAATGCCTGATCCAATCTACAATTAAAACTTAGATCATTTGTATGTACCAACAAAAAGATAAAAATCAAATAGTATACTATTATATTTCATCCATAATGCATGGTCGAATGAGTTTATCCTCGACAAAATCAACCAACAAACATGTAAAAAAATATTCAAAAACTTTGATATTTTACAAGAATACTTAAATTTAACTTTTCAAAACCATATCCAAATTTAAAACAAATAAGAGTTGTAGATAAGATGCTAAAACTCATTTACTACACCACTATATTTATCAAATTACATATGCAACCAAAACCCTAATGTTAGAAACTGGGGTTTACACTTATCAAGAGCCTAATTATTAAAAAAACATGATTAGAGTTTCTCATTAGGTTTAAAAAACATAATTTGATAATCTTTATTGATCAAGCATACACAATGATCAATATACTAAGCATGCAATCATCCAAGTAAATCTAATTAGATGGCTAACTTGAAAATGGGTTGTTTCATTAACATCCAATTCAATCATAACATATAAATTGCTAATTAATGATAATTCCACAAGAAGCTTATGCTGATCAATTTGGAGTCATAGACAATTTTGATTCCTCTCAATCCCCTATGGCTTTCCATCATTTCCAACGAGTGATGTTATTTATGGTCATAGGGGACATGATAGGTTCTAGTATTGGTATTTGAGATTCATTTTTGCAAACAAGACATGTTCCATTCAAACATGGGGTACATTTCTATTTTTTCAAACTAAACAAGAAAACATGAATTGAATCTAGTTCAATTAGATAATGGGTGATTAAACACAACTAACATGAATTTTGAATAGAAAATTGGGAAACAAATGCAATGCTAATATAGAAAGAAATTGAACAAAAAAGGGAGATAATGTAGGTGGAATGAAGTCATACCACCCACCCTCCAACACAAACTCAGAGATTTTCTCATCCTCGAGTAAGCTCTAAATCCAAAATGGAGGGGAAGAGATGCAACTAGATTGGCCACCAACGACTGTGTTGACCTAGATGTGGTGGCCCATGAGGCTGGTGCAATTGTGGAGTGTGGACCTAGAAAGAGTCCCAAGATGGTATATAAGACCAATCCCAGCTTGTGGGATGTCGTAGTGGCTTCTCAAGAGGTGTCTTGATGTAATTACTTTCCCAATATTCATAGATAGAGTAAGGGTACATCTCACTTGCACTACAATGCTCATAGTAGGTCCATGCTTGTTGATAGTTGCCTCAGCCCACACACCAATTCTCATTTGCATGCTGCATCACTTACATGTGGTTGATCTGGTGGACCTAGCTCTATATTTCTGCTCCATGTGGGTTTGGGTGCCCTCGATGTGTTCCAACTGTTGTAGGAGGGTGATGAAGTCATAGGCCCCAGACGGTTCTATAGAGTTGGGGACACACCTATTCATTTGACATGTAGAAGGTCGAGCGGAAGGGCCATTATCCTCATCATTTTCTTTTTTGGAGGCATTACATCTACTAGACATCAGCTCAGGAGCTTCAACCTTGATTGATGGACATTCCCTCATGTAATGGTTGATATGCACCTTGAAATCACTGAAGCTATATACGAGATTGATCTATGCAAGTAGGCATGTTTGGACAGTGCTAGAATGGCCTTGTTGTCTCAAAAGAAACATAGGTAAATGCCATCTTCCTTGGCTATTCTCAAGTTGGAAGAATCCACTAAGTACTTGATGTCAAATTAACTAAGATGGCTTCTACATCATCATTGTAGTGAAGGGTATGTGGGTGTAGCAAAGGTAGGTGGAGACAACGATGATGACTCCCTCCTGGAAGAACTCTGATGCCTTATTCCTATGCTACTAATTGTGTAGATGCTCGATGAGTGCACTCCCTTAATTGTAGGGCTCTTCATCAACATACACTATGGACGATATAAATTATAAGTGGTGACAATTCTGGGAGCACTTGTCCGACCAAAGATGGTGCATGCAAGGAAGCGATGGAGGTGGAAGACCACTTGTCTATGAATGAATGATGCCTTAGTTCCATGTGGGAAGTAAGGAAGTAGCCATTTGATCTTAGCCTATAACTTTTCATCCTTGAACTTCTTAGATGGGTGGTTGTGATTATCTTCTATGAACTTTATCTGCCACTACTTATCAATGTAGATAAAAAGAGCAGTGAGCTTGTCATCATCCAAGGTGTGCTCATCCCCAAACATGTGAAAGGAGAAACAATACTCTCAATCATTGTTGAAGTGCTTCATGAAGGAAGTAAGGAACTCCATCATGATCTCCTTGATGGGTGGGCACACATGCAAGGAGATGATGGAGATGCATGCGTGATAAAGAAGTTGCATCATAGGCTCATAGGTTCCCATGCTTCTAAGTATTATGCGGCACATGTAGAGAGTCAAATGTACCCTCATGCCTCTTCTAGTGCTTGAATATGATGAGGGTCTTATACTTGGGTTAGAAGAGGAGTGAAGTGGGTAGAAAAGGCAACTTCACATGCCCACAGATCAACCTAGGTCTAAGGCGGAAATGTTGGGCGGTGAGTAGAGGAAGTGCCCCACCAAGTGTCAATGTTATCAACTAGTTTCTCAACTACAGTTGCATTAGTCTCCATGTCCTCCCCACCGAGGACCTCCTCATCCTCCATGTCATCATAGGGGGGCACATTGTGTAGCATAATGGATCTTGGACCCCACCCTAGATCTTTGACCTTTTAGACATAACCAAACAAGGTTGAGGTTAGACCTAAAAGATGTTTAGTATAACCCTAATGAGATAATGCATGTATAAATCACCCTGATGTAACCTAATGTTTTCACATTAGTCTTATGACAATAATGGATACATAAAATGTTTCACATGAGATAAATAAAAGAGTACATAAAAATTCATGCAAAATAATATTACATAACTTCTTTAGTGTTAATATGAAGATATGGAACCTGATTGGATAAATAATAATTGTAATATGTGAAATAAGGTAATAATGGACCATGAATATTAATGGTGACATATCTGATATAAATAAATCTGAAAGGTGGAAATAAACTTCAAAATAGTAATCTACATATTCAAATCAGCCTACATGTCAACCTTGACTATTTACAGTAAGTTTAGGAGAGAGAAAATGTGTAAAATCCATATAAGTTGAATAATATGATAAATAACATCAAAAGATGGAAATAAAGGAAAATTCATATTCAACACACTAAAGATTACTTGTGGATGAAGTTTCACCAAATTTGGATAATCCTAATGCCATTAATGCATGAAGAAATAGAAGCTAAGATTTGATTAACTAATGCATCAAAAATATTCAAAAGGAAAATATAATTGCATAAGAATCTACATGCCTTAATTGATGTCTATGCAAAATTTCACTTAATTTGGATAAGGTTTAAACCCTTAATTGAAGAAAGAGAAAAAGGAAACAAAATATAAAATTCACTTTATTGAATTATTTGATTTGAATGTCATAAGATTTAATGTTTGATTTCTACCTAAGTTTCCCTGTCACACGGTCGCATTACTCTTTCCTAATTTCATTTCATTTTTGGCCCTCGGGTTACGACCTGACGACACACGGGTCGTCTCCTACCTTGGGTAGGAGATGAGCGTGTGTGTGAACAATGACTTGAACCTTCCTTCTCTCAATTCTTCCTCGTCTGAGAACCTTTCCTCCTAATTTTTCTTTCAAACATTTCCTTATGTGATTCCGGTTCTAATGACCCTTGGATGAGGCCCTACATACCTATAAATGGGAAACCCCCAAACTTCCCTTTCTCCACCAATTCTGCAATAACCACCTCATTGCTCCCCAACTGCAACCACACATTGAGAAACCATCAACAATCATTGACTATCTCTCCTCCGTTCCCAATTGCACGATCGGTTGCATTATTATCCCACAACTTCACCCTGCTTCTCTGGTACCTCAATTTTGCTGCTGCTTCTTCTCGTAACCACATCCCAATTGGGCTCGTGGTAAGCATCTCCGACCCCCTATAACCCGTTTCCCATCGTCTTGGTGCCTTATTGCCTCGAGTAACTGGGTCCTATAACTATGTTTGTGGTGTTTGCTGACCATCTAACTCTTTGATGTTTTGGTGTTTCCCCAACCATGGAGTTCATCTCAATAATTTCTCCTCACTCCGATGAGTGTTTTATGATCTTTGGTGATCGCGTTCCTTCTCTTGAACTATGGGTTCAAGTCTCAACCTCTTCCCCTATTTCCGACGGGTATACGGTGCCTTGGACGCTAATGGACATCTTCGAGTGTTTCCTTAACTTTGGTAGACCATATCAAAGCCATCCAAAGTGTCATCTTTGTTCTCCTCTTGTGTTTCCTCACTTTCATGATCTTTTGGTCTAACTTCAGTTGTGTGGGGTTTTTCTTGGGAGCGGACCACCATAGACTCTCTACAATGGATCTTTGTGTTAGTTTGGGGATCACAGAGTTTATCGTTGACTTGGTTTTCATCTTTTAGCTCTGATTCACAACCCGGGTTCACAGAATTGAGACCATTATGTTTCTTGTTGATCTAAGATAGAATAATGTCTCTGGCTAATTCCCCGATTTGCCCTCCGTTTCCTATTGTTTTTTATTTTTGCACCAGGGGTAAAAAGTCATTTCATGCTTTTCCTTTTTCTTTTCCACACTGAGGCAACCTGCTGACGTGTTTGAGTGGTCGAACGAGTTGGCCAGTCCTAATTGGGCCAACTCAAACCGTGCGGCCCTATCCTTCACTCATTTTCTCTCTCGCATGTGTTTGTTGACGTGGAAAATTTTGATTGGTTGATTTTTCAAAATTCATATCTAATTATTTATAGCTCAAAAAAATACAATAAAATATGTTTTGGAATTAGAAAAATATTAGTCTTCTAAAAGTACTTTTTTTCCAAAATCTAATCAAAGAATATATGATTTTTAATGGAGTTTACTAAATAGATAATAATTGGTAAAATCATAGCAAATAATCTATGAGTCAGAAAAATAAAATAAAATATGTTTGAATTCAGAAAAAGATAAACTAAAACATGGCATGGTTTTATAATATAATTCACATATAAGAAAAAGGTGATTTTTAAGGTTTGAATGATTAATGTGAAATTGACTCTATATCTACATATATGCTTAATAGATTCTTTGGAAGCCCAGGCTTGGACCTAGATTGGACTTTGATCTGTTTAGAATATGAAGAGAGATATATTTTCATCTCCTATTATTCCTTTTGAGGAATAACCTATTTAGATATTTCTCTTGGTCCTATGGACACTAGCCTACACTTTACTCCTTCCTCTTTGAGCATATGTTTCTTGTGGAATAATTTATTTGTTACTGATCTTGTGATAAATTTAGTGTGATGGATTTTCTTTTGGACTCTATCTTGTTCTTGGTTCATGTTGGAACTTCTATATGGTGATATGTGATATCTTTTGCCCACTTGCACGGTGGATGTTTATGTTGTCTAGTAGTATGATGGAAACTTTGTATAATCTGACTATACCTTCTACTTTTCTCTACATTATGCATGTTATGTGATTCAATATCACTACAGTAGTGTAATTGCATTGGTTTTTGGGTAGTATGCCCATGTTACTATTGGGATGGAGGTCGTGGTGCCCCATAACTAGGTTTCAAGTTTGTGAGGCTTGGCCCACCTTTTGTATATATTGGGAGTTTGGCAATAAAGTCATTCTCTATTAGGTTTCAAGTTTGTGAGGTTTGGCTGCCCTTGTCTTTATATTGTTCTAATGTTATGCTTATCTCACATGCATACATGTTGATGTTATTATTAAAGGGTGTGTGCCCTAAATCTTTATATGTGCTAGTATGGCATAAATTTATTTGTATGGTTATGGAAAATATCTCTTTTATTGCGATTCTTTTATTTTATGCCCTTTTGGGTAGTACTTTTCTCTTTCATGGAAGCCTATATTATTTATGTCCTTTATTTCATATGTTGCTCAATTTTCTTTTTTGTATGCACATATCAACTTTTGCTAATGTCATCTACTTTTCTGCTCTTGCTAGGGTATGCTTCCAACCCTAGGTGAAGGATATGGAGGACATGGCATGCAGTCTTGGACTTAGCTTAAGGAGTTAAAGCTCAGAGACAAAATTGTTATGATTTAGATTTCCCTCTAATTAGATCCATATATTGTATCTTACATGTTAACCCTATGTTGGAGATTATGATGTACTTTTGTAATCTTGTTGAAAAATTGAATATAGTCAATGTTTTGATTCTGCTACTACAATTTGGTTATTTTGTATACCATTAATTAAGATTTGAAAAATTTTCACCCACTCCTGCATACCTTTTGGGTGTGCTTAGACTGACAATTCTATTGTTCAAATTTTTAGTAGGAAATGGATCCCCTAATGGGTCCCACTCCTTACACATTGTCTTTGAAACTCCACTCCTGGATTTGGATACAACCAGTTGGCTGCATGAAATGGGAGTGGGGGAGTGGTGAAGTCATTGTGATCAACTTCTCCTTATCCTTCTGAAGTTAGAAGGGATTCATATTATCTACAAAAATACTATCAGACCCTTCAGATGGATGATCATATGCGCCTCCATGGGTTTGGGTATGCTTGCATCTATTGAAGTTCTAGTCGACCGACCAGGTGGAGTGATCGGGAAATCTTTGGATGATGTCTTCTCTTTTTTGTCCATTGGTCACATGGTCAACTGACTTTATTGACCAATCATGAGAGAAGCAGTATCTTCCACTGATTTTGGATGGGGTGATCAAGCACCCTAGTTGAGTGAGCAGAAGTTTGTACTACTTGTTTTGAGCTTTTAATCAGATTATCTATGAAGGATGGTCGACTGATATGCAGAGGGACATGGGACTCTACAACTGTGGGATCAGGAGACCAAGAGAGATGGTCGACAAATTTTTTTAATGCTCACACTCAAACCATTATTACAAAGGAGATGATCGACTAATCAATGGGATGTGGTAGGCACACATGGTGATGCCTATTTGACAAATCTAAATTGAGTGGATCAGGAAACCAAAAAAGTTGGTTACGTGAGTGGTAACAATGAAGAGAAAGGGGGGATGATGCGTCAAGAGTTATAAAACTTATTTATGTGGGTTGGACAAACTAATTCAAGGGATAAGTTGATCATGCACTTGCAAAGGCCTAGGGGGAGGAGCAAAACTGATCAGTGGAAGGGGTTGTAGGAAAAGATGAGAACAAACATTGTTGGGTGGGCTAGAGCATGGTCATTTGGCCATCCTTTCATGTTGAGGTTGGGCAATCCTGATGCTCACAGTTCGATGGTGGGGGTGGGAGCTTAGAAGATCTGCAACTGATTTCAAAAGGCACACAATTAATGGTTGGGCGACATGGGATGTACGCATTAGGTGACCGTGACCTTCACATTGAGAAAGTTGAAATGTCAGTCAGAAATCCCATCAATGCGAATTGGTCGATCATATTGAATCGATGCTTGTGATTTCTTTATGGTTGGTTGGCTAATCAACACACACAATTGACCAAATAGAGGGGATCTGGTGGTTACTAATGATTTTGACCACTATTTGTCATGTGGAAAAGTCTTAAATTTATAGTCTCAAACACTACTATGCAAGTATATGAGTGAGTGTAGTATCATCGATGTCCTCCAAGGAGCAAGGTATTTCTAGGTGCAACATATTAAACTTTAACTATCTAGATCAGTTTTGAAGGTTGAATGGGTTTTAGATTAAACTAAATAATAAGTTAAAAGATAACAATAAATGCTAATCACTTGAAGGATGATTAAAGTTAGGAGGATATTGGATATGGTATTTGACTTCCACATCACAACTTACATTGCAAGAACATAATTCAAACAAACTAGTCAAACGTACATAGGAGGTTTCTCATCATCACACACCTCCTGGTGATTGAGACTATTCAAACTGCACATAACACTCCTAAGCTTATGCTTAGTTTCAAATTACAAACCTTAGATCCTCAACATAATCCCAGACACTTCTGTGGTCAAGGATATTCTGCCAAGATAGCTAGTCCTTACTTATTAACATATCTTCCCAGATTACAAAAAAGAAGCATACAACATGTAAATAAGATGGCTACTCATGGAAACAAGTAAATAAGCACCGAAGCATATCTTAGAATAGTAATTTAACTATCATTAGACATGAAATATAAGTTCACATAAGTTTTTGACATCAAAGTTACTCTCCCATGCCCAAGAAATGAAGTTCTACTCACATAGTTATGAAATGCAAGTACAAGTTATAAATCATGAAGTAGAACATAAGTAGAGAAGAGGGATAGAAAAGGAATCTATAGAAGGGAAAGAACAAGTAGGAATTCTGGCTGGAAGATGGAATTTTGTCCTTGCAACTACTCCTCCAACAACCTTTTCTCTCGAGTGATGGAAAGGAGTAGAGAAGCCCTTGCTGTAGTCTGTGAATAAGAATGGACTAGAAAAGAGGTCCTCTCTTGAGTAACCACCCCTTCTTCTCCAAAATTTCCTCCTTTCTACTCTACTCTACTCTTTGGTCAAAAAGTGCTCCAAATGATGATTGATAATAGTCTCATGTATGTCCTTTCATATTTAAAAATGAGGGACATTTTCTCTCAAAAACTTCAGAAATTGACGACGACACAGGGTGTCTGATAAGAGACATGGTGTTTCACCCTGAGTAACCAAAGTTGGAACTACTTTGCATGAAAGATGAAAGAAATTTTAGTTGGATGACATGTTGTGTTGCTCATAGTGAGGATCTTGGAAGATATCAAAGAAACAAACGTGGTGTGTGCTAATAAACACACATTGTGTTGTCTGGCAGGGACTTTGGAGAAATCTTTGACGGAATGGACACAACATGTCATTTGAGAGATACATCATGTTTCTGTCCATTAGGAAGGGACGAGATCCATCTATAGCTTCACACATTGTCTGCTAATGGATATATGTCGTGTTCCTCTCAAAAAAATTGAGAAATTTTCTATAACATGTACAATCTCTTGGGGAATCCAACTAAGGTCAGATTAACCCCATTTCCTCTTCATTATCATGTACCTGTGATCACAAACATTAAAGTAGTAAAACAACTAAAAAGTGGGAAATATAGTATGATTGAGAGTAGATATATAGTTAAAATTAGTGAATTGTGCACCCAAAAATGCTTCAAAAAGTGATATGATTTTTGCACAACAAATTCCCCTAAACTTGAACCATTACCTTTTTTTAAGCTAGAAGAACTAGATACATGAATAAAGATAAATAGATGGGTGCAAAATTGTATCCTCAAGAATATGAATTGATAGACCCCGAAATGGCAATTTCATCATTTACATATGTAACAAATCATGAAATTAATTCTAACTCTAAAGATAGGATATTAATGTCAAAAAGATATTTAAGTTGTTTTGGATGAATCAACTAGAGAGCAATAAGTAGAAATAAGATGATAGAGTCATATGTATCATGATTCTCCATAGAACCCAGTTGATTATTCAAATGAAATGAAATGAAAATTCCTTTTAAATATCCATCCATCTACAATGGCATTATTATTTAAAAACTCTTCACTTGCACGGTACTCGACTATTAATTTAGGCTTATGTGCATATGGAATACTGTTTGGGGATTTATTTCCCTCTTTCTAACATAATCCCCAACCTTTATTGAGTTGGTGGAAAATGTTGGTGAGTTAGCCATCTTTTGTGGGATTTAAAATTTTTCAAAATAAGATCAAATTCCCCTTTTTATGTGATTCGGGTTCCTCTTTGGTACCACACAGTCCTATGCTAATTCACCTTCTCATTTATTCAAAGATTTCATGCAGATGGATAATACAAAAGTTGAAAAATCATTCATTTTGCAAAAAAAAATCTTAGGTTGAGCAATGAGAAATGCATTATAAGCTTGGCAATGTCATCATACTTCTAATAGAAGATATAAAATTGAGTTGATTCAAAAAATTCAAATTATTAATTTATTTAAAAGCATGAGAAAGAGAATTGCAATTCATATTTAGCCAAATACCTAAATGTAGAGACATATAGCCATAATTTTTAAACCCCAAATCCCAAGACTTCTACTTTGAACTCCAATGTCTTCTAAGGGTGATCAAAGTTTGGTATGTGGCATCTTCTTCCTTAGTGACATTGAACTCGGTTGAGAAGATGTATGCCTATGTGGAAGAAGAGCTTTCTCCCCTATGGTTCTTTGTTGTTTTCTTGGTGGGAGCCATGATGACTGAAGTGTTGTTGCTGAATGGATTAAGACAATGTGTTTGGACTCACACATGGAGTATCTGCTCTGATCTGGGCAGGTTGCAGGTTGACGATGAAGATGAGGAGCATGACATGTTTGGATGCGCACACAATGTGTCTTGTGCCTCTAGAGAAGAGTTATAGGTTGAGGATGAAGTAGGTCATTATGGTGTGTCTACTCTGCTCATGTTTTATCTCCAAGGTTGCCAACCTTGAATGAGGGAGAACCAGGGGATGAGGAAAGGGTGATGGTGGTTGGATCACCAGATTTGAGATTGACGATGGGCTTCCTCAAATTTGGCAGTGTGCTTTGGTAGCTCAGAGGTGAGAAAGATGGTGGATAAGATGGCCAACATTGAGGATGGAGTCGACTGCTTACTGAGGTGGAATGGAGTGCACATAGGCTTTGTGTAAAGAGTGAGTTGAAAGTATGGTTGAAATCAGGTTATAAGCCCTATTTCTAGCCGCAAGACATGGCGTGTTAGGTAGGCGCATGTCATGTGTGCATGTTTATTGAGCCACTCCTATTTACTTTTGCTTCACTCGATGATGACACAATGTGTATGAAATAGGACATGTTGTGTTTATAAGTATCCTTACTAACACTCCGTGTGCATAATTACTAAGCGTCACGTGAGTTTCTAGTGGAAAAATTGTAATGTTTTCTTGAACCTTACACATATTGTGTGTCAGGGCACACACTTCGTATTCTTCTAGAAAAATATTACAAATAAATGACCTTGTAGACATGCCATGTGCATAATTAATACACATGGTGTGTCTTTCTAGTGCAACTTCATGCATGTAAGATTTTCTTTTGGCACACCATGTAGATGTAGTGACATGACTTTTGTTCTAGAGTGATTGCTCGAATTATAACTTCCTAAAGAGTGATACGTCATGTCACTTTTTAAACACAACATGTATGTCCTAAAATTTTGCAAAAGTTTAATTCTTCTTTGTAGTCTTTCTGCCCCTACAATGATAATGATATATATACAATGTAAGAGTCTAAATTTTACATTGATCCATATCAAGTTTACTAGGGAAGGTAAATGTTCTTGTAGTAAAAACTAAGATGAAATTTATCCTAACATGGGGTCAACTCCCATGAGATCCTCCATTTAAAGTGCGGAGTGACACTTGAATCTTTTATTGTTAGATTTCTAAGAGGGAGAAAGAGACTCCATCTTCCCTTCAACATATTTGCAGTGTTGTCTATTGACATCGAATGTTGATTGTTTTCTTTGTAGCTCCACAGTTCCATATAAGTAGACTTTCAATATTGAGAATGGTGCATACCACTTTGAGCATAACTTTCCTAGGAAGTGTTTCTATATGGAGTTCAATAGCAATAATTAATCTCCTTCAGAAAAATCCATTCTTCTTATCTTCTTGTCATGCCATGATTTGGTCCTTTCCTTGTAGATTTTGCATTTTCATATGCATCCATCCAGACCTCTTCAAGTTCTTGAAGTTATAGCAGTACATTTTCACCTTATCTCTTCATGTCAAAGTTGAGAAACTTGATAGACCATAGGACTTTGTGCTTCAGCTTAAAGGAAGATGGCAAGACTTTCCATATATGAGCTTGAGTGGAATTGTACATATGGTTGTCTTGTATGCTATGAGGAATGCCAAAAGGGCATCATCTAGTTTGAGAGACCAATCATTCCTCAAACTTGAAATAGCTTTTCCAAAATTCCTTTGAGTTGTCAATTAGATATTTCAACTTGACTGGCAATTTGTGAATGGTAAGGAGTAGAAATCTTGTGCTTAACTTCATATTTGGAAAGAAGACTATTGAAAATTTTCTCATTGAAATGTGTACCTCCATATGAAAGGACATATCTTAGAACTCAAAAGCGAGGAAAGATGATCTTATGAAATATTTTGATTGACTGGATTTGTGTCTAGACCTTGGGAAGGAATAGCCTCTACCCATTTTGAAACATATTCACAAGCAACCAAAATATATTTGTAGCCGCATGAGGATTGGAAAGGGACCATGTAGTCTACACCTCAATATATAATTTAGTGGCATCTCATCTTTATTTGAAATTTCCTTCAAATGTTGGGCAACTAAAAAATGCGTGCACATCTTGAAATAGTGTTGGCTAGTAGAAACTTGTGTGCAAAATTCTAGTTGATGTTTTGTCTCCTATAAAATGTCCCCCGTAGGTAGAGGAGTCATATTTTAAAATCTCCCTTTGGATCTCTTCATCAGGAATGCATATCTGGATCAACCCATCAACACATTGCTTAAAAAAAGTGGGTCGCCCTAATAGTAAAACTTGACATCATGAAGGAACACCTTTTTCGGTTGATAAGTAAGATATGGGGAAGGCATCATGTGGCTAGATAATTTGCAAAACATGCAAACTGAGGTGTCACAATTGAATTTATTGCATAGAGCTTCTTAATCGACAAAGCATCATCAATAGTGATATTATCCTCTGTGTAGGTATTGATATGAGAAAGATGGTCAACTACATTATTTTATGTTCCCTTATTGTCTTTAATTTCCAAATCAATGTAGCAATAATATCCAGCGAATTAGGTAGGGTGTGGCATCATACTGATTGCAGAGTGTTATGTATAGACAATGACTTTGGACCCCATAAGATATTGTTGAAACTTATCAAAGGCATAGACTATTGCAAGCATCTCTTTCTCTATCGTTGCATAATTGATATGGGCATCATCTAAGGTCTTGCTTGCGTAATAAGTGGCATTGAAGCTTGTTGTCTCACCTTTATCCTAGTATCACCCCTATGTCATAATTACTAACATCACACATGATTTCAAATGGAGAACTCCAGTCAGGTGGGTGAGTTATATGAGTTGAAGTGAGAGAACTTTTCAATTTCTCTAAAGTAGCTTGTCATTCTTCATGGAATATGAATTCAACATCCTTTTCTTATATGGAGGATAGTGGCTTTTAAATCTTCAAAGATCCTTTATGAATCTTCTATAAAACCCTAAATGTCCCACGAAACTTCAAACTTCTTTCACTTTGGTTTGCGTTGACATCTTCTCAATGTCTTCTACTTTTGCTTTATCTACCTCAATTCCTTTGTTCGATTCCTTTGTTAGATATGACATGATCGAGTACAACTCCCGATTGTACCATAAATTGGCAATTTTCCCAGTTTAGAACAAGGTTGACCTATTTACAACACTGCAAAACTTTTGCTGAATTTAACAAGAAAACATCAAATAAATATACAATAAAATCATCCGTAAATATTTCCATGACCTTTTATATGAAATCAAAAAATATGGCCATGATGCATCTTTGGAACATAGCGGGTGCATTACACAATCTAAGCGACAATCTCCTGTAGACATATGTACCTATAAGTGCATGTGAAGGTGGTTTTCTCTTGATCCGTTTGGTAGATAGGAATCTAGAAAAATCCAGAATATCCATCTAAATAGCGAACATATGAGTGGTTTGCAAGTCTTTCCAACATTAGGCCAATAATGGGCAAGGGAAAATGATCTTTTATAGTGGCCTTTTTAACCTTTTGTAGTCAATGCACATGCACAACCGGATGACAGTGTGAGTTTGAATGGATTCATTTTGTCTCCTTTCAATACGGCGGTTCCTCCATTCTTAGGTACCCTGTGTATGGAACTTACTCAAGGGCTATCAATGATAGGATAAATTATTCCAACATATTTTAACTTAAAGATTTCTTTCATTAAAACTTACATCATGTTTTGGTTTAATCTTCTTGGTGGTTCTATGCATGGTTTAGCATCTTCTTCTAGCTATGTGTTGCATGCAAATAGAAGGATTAATTCCTTTTAAATCATCAATGGAATATTCGATCACATATTTATAAAGCCTAAGTTCTTTCAACATTTTTTCTTCTTATTCTTGGGTTAGTTTAGAATTTATTATGATAGGAGAAGTGAAATTTGGGTCTAAGAATGCATACCTCAACCCTAGTGGAAGGGGTTTAAGTTCTACCATTTTATCTCATGTAGTGGTGTCACTTGCCTCCTTCTCATGTGGTGCTTCTTTGGAACATGAGCTTGATGTTGCTTCACAATTTTCTTCATTAGGAACAAGCATCATTTTTAGGTGTTGTCTTCATCTTCAAAATCATAAATAATTTTTCAAGAGAATTCTTATCATCCTCTAGAAAAGTATTAATGATATCTATCAAGTAAATGTATACCTTCATACTTGGCTCTTTCATAACATCATAAATAGAAAGTACTAGGGCTTCATCCTCTACTCTGACAGTCAACTTCCCTTCTCTCACATGTACAATACAACCATCAATCTTGAGAAATGGTCTCCCAAAGAGGATGGGATTTTCTAGATTTTCATGCATATCTAGGACTAAAAAATCACCGAGAATGTAAGACTTTCCCATTTATATGAGAATGTCTTCAATAATCCCTCTTGGGTATTTGATAGACAAATCAACTAATTTTATTGCCATTGAGGTGGGTTTCAAATCTCCCAAATCCAGTGTTTTCCATAAAGAGAAAGGAATCAGACTAATACTAGCACCGATATCTACTAATCCTTTGTCAATAGGCAAATCTCCAATTTTACAAGGGAGATTGAATGCACCAAGATCATCAAGTTTCTTTGGCAACCTATTTTGAATGATATAAGTAATTATTTCAGAAAGAATTACCATTTCAACTTGTCATGCTTCCTTTTCTTTGTGAGGATGTCTTTTCAAGAACTTTGTATAAGAAGGCATTTCAACAATTACTTCTGCTAATGGAAGATTGACTTAAAGCTTGTTCAGAATATCCATAAACTAGGTAATTTTACTATCATCCTTTGTGTAAGAAAAAATGTGAGGAAGAGGAGCATCAAGCTTTCTAGAAGAATCACCTTGTTGAGGATTTCCACCGAACTTCTTCCTTTGGTTTTCAACTGTCTCTTCTAAATTTGTATCAATAACCTCATCATATTTCCTCATTGAAGGTGGTGATGGTCCTCCAATTATACCTCCACTCCTCAATGTCACAGAATTGCAAGTCTCTATTAGATTCATCTCCAGTTGGAAAGATAAGAAATAATAAGGAGCTTTTTGATTAGCAAGAGCTTGTTGTTCAATATAGTTAGTATTAATGTTGTCAACCTTGGAAGAAAGTTGTTGAATGGAATCCTTTATGAGCTGTCCATGTTGGCAAAATTCCTCATTTTACTTCATTTGAGATGAAACAAAATCTTCTAGAAGAGATTCTAGAAATTTGTTGAATGGAATCCTTCATGAGTTGTCCATGTTGGAGGAACTCCTCATTTTGCTTCATTTAAGATGAAACAAAACCTTTTATAAGAGATTCTAAGTTGGACGTCAATTGTTGTTGTTGATTGAAATTTATGCTAGCATTGTTGTTGAAGCATGGCTGATTATTTTCCATCGATGGTCTTCTCTCCACATGTAATGGCTGTTTACCTTGAGGTTGTTGAGAATTTTAAGAATTGTTGTTGTGGTAGGAGAAAGTAGGGTGATCATGCCAACTTGGATTGTAGATGTTGGAGTACGGATTGTAAGGTGGCTTATTTCCATAGTTTCCTATCGCATTGTATTTCTCCATAGTCTCCTCAGAAGTAATAAAAGAAGGGTAGATCAAAATAGCTACCCGCCCCAAGGCTTGGTTTTCATAGAAAATAAGATTTACCGATTGAGTTGGTTGAGTGTTCAACGTCTCAAAATTTTGTGTAAGAGCATTAACTTTGCTGCAATCAAATCTACGACATCAACGTCATGTATGCTGATGGCTTCTCTAAGACAACAGAAGGTGAGGATGACTAGTTGCACCTATTGACACTCCACTAGAAATGGTTAATTTCCATGTCTTTATTGATTGTATATGCTTCCATGTAGGACTTATTCATCAAACCCCCATTGGCTGCGACATCTATAGGCATCCTGGTGTTGTAATACAACCCATTGTAGAAAGTTTGGCAAAGTAGCTAGTTGCTAAGACAATGATGAGGACAAAGATAGTGTAGGTCTTTTAATCTCTCCTATGTGTCATAGAGAGTCTCTCCATCTTGTTGGGAGAAATTACTGAGTTGACTTCTCAACTGAGCAGTCTTACTTGTAGAAAATATATGCCTAGAAAAGCTTTCATCAACTCCTCTAAGCTATTTATAGAATTCCTTGGCAATGATGAGAGCCACACCTTGGTTTTATCCCTCAAAGAAAATGAGAATAGAAGTAGGCAAATACCATAAAGGGCAATGCCATTGATCTTGAAGGCGTTGTACTACAAGAATTCAGTTACATGAAAATTAGGATCCTCCATGGGAGTCCCTCCAAAACAATTTTGCTCAATCATTTGCATTGATCGTCAGGGTGATTGAAAACTTGTTTGCCTCGACCTATTGGCTATTGATAGCCCCATTGATGTTTATAGTAGTAGGAATGGTGAAATCCTTAAGAGCATGATCACCTTCCATGGTTGGTTCTTGGTGATCTAGTGAATATGCTGGTGAAGATGAAGGTGAAATCTCCAAATTTGAAGATCTTTAACTTCCCTTGCTCACCTATGGCTACTGAATGTGCATTCAATCTCTCGTTCTATAAATATAGATGGCTGAAGACCCTATTTTGAACACTGCATACAGTCATGCAAATTCACAAGTGGGTGAGAAACACTTAACAAACATGGAAAATATGATAGATGAAAACAATACTGATGGAATGATAAAATGTGGGTGTGATCTAGTGTTGCTTATTAATCAACACATCTTACTCTAACAAAAATACTGATGCTCCATGGCAATGGCACAAAAAAATTGTTTGTCATATTCATAAGACTTAAATTTATAGACTTGAAAACTACCCCACAAGTATACGAGTGCATGTCATATTATTGAGGTTGTCTAAGGATCAAGGTATTGCTAGGCACAAGAGTATTAAACCTCAACAATCAAGACCAGTTTTGAAGGTTGATTAGGTTTTAGATTAAAATAAATATCAAATTAAAAGAAAATGCTAAATGCTAATCACTTGGAGGATTATTAAGGTCAAATTTAGAGGATCTTGGATATGGGATTTCACTTTACATCACAACTTACATTACAACCATAGAATTCAAACATACTAGTCAAACATGTAAAGGATGTTTGTCATCATCACACGCCTCTCGGGTGATGTGAGATAATTCTAACTTCACATACAACTCCCGTGCTTATTCTTAGCTTTGAACTACAAACTTTGGATTCTCAACATAATATTAGCCACTCACATGCTTAAGGATATGTTTTCAAGATAGACACTACTTCTTAACATATCTTCCCGCATTACATAAAGAAGCATACAACATGCAAGCAAGATGGCCAGTCATGCAAACAAGAAAATAAGCACTGAAGCATATCTTGGAGTAGTAATTTAACTAATATTAGACATGAAATATGATTTCACATAATTTGTGACATGGGAGTTACTCTCCCATGCCCAAGAAATGAATTTCTACTTGCTCATTGTGATGAAATGCAAGTACAAGCTATAAATCATGAAGTAGAACATAAGTAGAGAAGAGGAATAGCAAAGGAATCCATATGAGTGGAAGAACAAGTAGGAAATCGGATTGGAAGGAAAAAAATTATCCTTACAACTACTACTTCACCAGCAACCTTCTCTTCAGAGGGGATGGAATGGAGTAGAGAATCCCTTTATGTAGTCCATGAAGAAGAATAAAGTAGAAAAGAGGTCCTCTCTTGAGTAACCACCCCTTCTTCTCTAAAATCACCTCCTTTCTCCTCTACTATGTTCTCTAGTCAAAAGGTTATCCAAATGATGAGTGATAACCATCTCATGTATGTCCTTTCATATTTAAAAATGAGGGACAATTTCTCTTAAAAACTACAGAAGTTGACGGTAACACAATGTGTCTGAGAAGACACACAACATGTCAGCCTTAGTAACTGATGTTGGAACTTCTTTGAAAAAAAGATGTACATCGTGTTAGTTGGATGACACATTGTTTTGCTGAGAATTGGTTAGGATCTTGGTAGATCTGGACAAAATGAACACGTTGTGTGCTAATAAACACACACCATGTTGTCTAGTAGGGACTTTGGTGAAATCTTTGACGGAATGGATACAATGTGTCATCTAAGAGACACTCAAAGTGCTGCTGCTCATCAGGGATCTATCTATAGATTCACTCGTTGTGTGCTAATGTACACACACCTTGTTCCTCTCAGAAACTTTGAGAAATTCCCTACAACATGTACAATTTCTTGGGAAATCTAAATAAGGTTGAATTTTGGTCGCTTTAACCCCATTTCCTTGTCATTATCATGTACTTGTGATCACAAACATGAAACGAGTAAAACAACTAGAAAAGTTGAAAATCTAATATGATTGGAGTAGAATTATGGTCAAAATGAGTGAATTGTGCACTAAAATATGGTTCAAAAAGTGATATGATTTGTTCACATCATCACCCTATGGTTGCCCAATCTAGAGAAGGGATTGACCAATCTTGAACAAATTCTTGGTTCCAAAATCTACTCATGGTTTTGGGCATCATGATGATTGGGTGATGAACTCACTTGGTCAATCGATCAAATTAATGTTTTTGAATCTAGTAGCTACTGAAATTTCTAGACTCATGTGGCCTCTTGACCTAGAGAAGGGATCAGACAAATAGAATTTTAGATAAAAACACTTGCTACAAGTAGATTGATCAACTACAGGGGCTAGTCAGGCGATTAGTCATAGCTAATTTCCTGGACAAATGTGACCTTGGTGGTCAGCCAATCAGCTAGTTTGGCCAGCCAATCACGAGGCCAACATGATCTTTGTTAATTTGCAAGCCAAGTTTTAGCCAAAGACTAGATTGATTGCATGTTCAAACATGGATGCAAGTATGGAAGTGAGCTAGCTGGACAGAAATGAAACAAAACTAGTTGGAAAAATTAGAACCTAATCTATATAACTATAGGGTTGCCTCCCTTCAAGTGCCTTGTATAATGTCATGGCTCGATGCCTGGTTCCTCAGATTGTAACTGGATTAGCAAGAGGAAGTGTAGATGCTTCCTTTTTCATGAGATCTTCCATAGTGGTGTATCTCTTTAGTCAATGGTTTCTCGCAAAAAGACCACCCTTGTTCTTGTCCCATAACACCACCATGTGGGTAGATCTTTTTAACATGATATGGCCCATGCCATCTGACACACTTTTTCCGTGCGTAGAACGCAAGTGTACGCGTCAATGTAGTATAGGCCCTTGTGAGGCCCGAGTCGAACTCATGGACACTGAACTATCGGTAGACTACTACTAACTGGTCGCGATCAGCGAAACCGATTAAAAGAGTTTAAGAGTTGTTTTAAAAATAAAAGAAAATAAAATAAAACAAAGCAATCGATTAAAGGTTTAATTTAATCAATTCAGGTGAAGATCTTTAGGATTGCGGTTTCACCACAGGTTTTCATTGTATGAATTTCCATATAATAATTTAGGTTCATCTCTCAATCTGGGTAGTGGCCTGTAGTCAGAATTACCCACTGTCATGGTACAATTTACTACCTATGTCTAGGTCGGTTCCACCGTCGTAGTAACCTATGCCCTAAACTAGGTGCATTAGAATCGACCTCTGGATTTCCACCATTAACCGTACATCGCCTTGTTCAAGGCATTTGTTAATTAATGTCAATTTTGTCTCTTTTCAACCGTTAATTCTTATTTCAAAGCAATTAAAGGCATTAGATTATCATTATGGTGATCAATCATAACAATATAATTGAGAAAACAAAATTATACCACAGATTTAAGAGATAAATTATGAATTACTATGATAAAAATGTCATACAATGCTTCACCGGGCTACTCCCGGTCCTAAAGATAAAGGGGATTAGCCTCGCATGTTCATCTCAAAGCAAAACATGATAGAGAAAAGGGGAAACATGGAGAAAAATGTGAATAATATATGAAACCCCTGAACGGAGAAGATCCAAGCATTCCTTGGCGTGGAATGCGTGATCTACAACCCTTCGGAGGTGGAAAACGTCTTCTTCGGCTTCCGAAACTGCTGGGGTGTACTTCTGGGCTCCGTTCTTCTCTCCACCCCTTCTCGGGACGTGTGCAGTGGCTAATGACATGATAGATTGCTCTTGGCCGCCATCATTAGGTATAATCACCGAGTTAGGTTGCAAAAATATCACAGCCGTCAGATTTAGATTGATCTGAAACAAACTTGTATCTGACGGTGTCGATACCATCGACGCGGGTCGATGGTATCGACCTTGCACGATATCGGCAAGTCTTCTTTCTCTTCATTGTTGTGCCTGATGCTGACTCGATACCATCGATGAGGGTCGATGGTATCGACACCCTAAGGCGACGGTTTTTGTCCTTTTCTGTCGTTGAATCTTCAGGTGTCGATAGTATCGACTTTAGGGTCGATAGTATCGATTGTCTTCTCGCCAGCAACCTGGTGGTAAGTCGCTACCATCGACTTCTCCGTCGATGGTATCGACTCTGTGCTGCTCCTTACGGCTGGCAACCTGTGGTTGTGTCGATGGTATCGACCACTGTCGATGGTATCGACCACTGTCGATGGTATCGACAGCAGCAGATATGCATTTTTCCTGAAATTGCAACACAAAACCACATAAGCCGAAATAAAACATATTATTGTAATCATTTATGCTCAAAACAATATAATAAGGGAGATTTGACACTGAGAAAGATCATAGACTGAAGTAAATGAATTATGCAATATTAACCACCAAAATGACCAATAAATGCATAAAACACAAGTAAAACAAGTCTATAAATGCGACTCAAAATCATCGCATCAAACTCCCCTAATCTTAAACATTGCTCACCCTCGAGCAAAAAAATCTTAGAATGGAATTGTGAGGGTCAACTAAAGAACAGGTCATCACAACAAACATCACCATATGATCCCCACCGAACATTCACAAACTGGCCCTCACTAACCACGGAATGATAATTACCCTAAAGGTGACAGTAATCATCCATAAAAGATATCTACCTCAAAATTGATGAACTCTATCATATAAGGCAGTTAACATAATGAAATTCTCCGGTTCAGGATCAGTGCATCTTGTGATCTCCTATTCTACGTTGCTCGCCCTAACTACCATCTACATGGAAGCAGCTCTCCTGATATTAACAAGTGAGGAGAAAATCACGGTGGCCTACCAATTTGAGCAACGGGTGGATGGAATGGGTGGCTCATGGAAGAAATGGAAGTGTTATACGGTTTTATCATGCACAAAGAAAAAATGACCTAAATGATGCATATGCAAGTGTAAATGCCCTAATGCCTACATTTGGGTGGAATGATGCATGCACTATCATTCCATCTCAAGATGAGATGGAATATCTAGGAGAACTACATCATGTACTTATTCTTCTTTAAAATTCAGGTGAGACATATTCCTTTCTCCTTCTCATTCGTATTTATTTCTAAATTCTTTTCTTTGTCTCTTTTTTTTCAAAATTTTCTTCTTGTTGTTTTTCTTTTCTTTTAAGGCCCTTATATCCATAAATGATAATGAATTATTTGTCGGGCTCACTTCTTGTTACATACTATGTACTTGAAGCATTCAGAAGGTATGGAACAAGTTTATCACCTTTAATGTTTCAGAAGAAATAAGATACATGATGTACTGTATATGCATAAAGATGTGAATGCAGCTACAAAATGATACTCATGCAACTAAACGACATGCACTTAAGGATGATGTGCATGTATAACTAATCAAACTTTTTTCCATTTCATGCAAAATATACTAAAGTAGTTGCAATGCAAGACCTATTTACATGGAATGCAATCAAGGAGATTAAAACCGTAATGTACTTCCAATTCTTATGGTGGAATATGAAAAATAATGAGGTGGATAAATCACAAGACTAATTGACTCAACCTTTGAAAATTATTATGTGTCCCTCCTTATTGACCTGTGTGGTAATTAAGAGGTTTCTCTCTCTTATTTCAAATTAAAGTCTCATTATCATTTAGTCAGTTTAGGCTCAAACAACCAATTCCGTCCACTTTTTATGAATCATAGGCATGTACAGTTGTGATTTCCTATTTTAGAGTTGACAAACCCAATTATTTCCTTAAGTTATGTGCTCAAAGTTGAACAACACAAGCTTGCAAAACACTAAATTTTTTTTAAATTTGCCCCTGATTCCCATGTACAAGAAAACACGATGACACATGACTTAAGACATCCACGAGTACACTAGATAGAATGTGGATCCTACAAACAAACTAAAAAAATTGCAAGAAATAAATGACAAGAAACAAAACAATAAAAACTAAACTAAAGGATAGAGTTGTTCCAACTCCCCCCTAAGCTTGAATTTGACTATGGCCTCATAGTAAAAAACAACCTTAAAAGGTGGAACAGAGATACCGATCATTCTTCCGGAGGAGGCGGGTACTGCGGGACCATGGGATCCCAAGACGGGTACTGCCCTTGAAAGCTCGGATCATACTGATGCATTGGTGGAGGTTGTGGATACCCCCCAAAGTAATTATGGCTCCAGTAATGATTGTAGAAGGGCTGCTGCTGCGGCATCTCCATCCTATGCAACCTGTCGTGGATGTGTTGTTGGTTGTCGAGGAGGAGGCGCTCATTTTCAAAAATTGCCCTCTGGTTATCTAGTAGCCGGTTCGTCGTATCCTGAATACTGACATATGAAGTTGTGTGCTACAGCTGGGTGTGTTGGATCTCTTGCAGCATCGTATACATCCCCTGCATGGAGTAGACATCCTCGCTTTGCTGTGAGGGTTGTGGTGGCGGAGGCTACGAAGAAGAATATGCACCCAGATGCATGCGGGGACGCTTCTGGGGTGCCACACGTGCCCGAAGAGGAGTGAAGGCCTCCTCTTCATCTTCATTCTCGTCGTCGTCATTGTCGATGTCATCGTTGCCGTCGTCTTCATCTGAGTCATCAATGGCTATGATGGGCCATCGGAAATGCTGAGCACCCTCAATGTGGAAGACGGGGTCGGGAAGCGCACACTCCTGATAAGCTTGATTAACGTGGCAATGTGTGTATGGTAAACCATCACGAAGTAGGATGAGGTTGGAGTGGTGCATATGCTGGAGGTTGACCTTGCTCCTGGCAGAGAGGGGAGTGAGCTGGGAAATATCCAACCCAAGATAGACAGCCAATGGTGTGATCAGCCCTCCAAAATGGATTAGAGCTTTCCGCATACTCCTTTTCACGGCCACCACGCACATCAAGAAAAACGCACTCAAATTACACTCCTCATGCTTCAGGAACTTATACAGGAAGAACAAATATGTCTCTTGAAACTTGCTGAGAGACAGGTCACCACGCGCGAACAAGGTGGTGCAGAGCATGCGGTGAAGAACCCATACAAACAGATGTTCGAAATCTGCAACCACCACATTATGGTAGCTCATGGATTTGCCGGGCGGCGCAGTCATTAACTCGGAAAAAATGGCGTCATAATCCGTCCTGTTATCTAGCCGCTGGTGCTGATAGTTGTGATGAGCCCAGTTATAAATAGAATTAAACTGGTCGAGGGTGATGGTGTAGTTGTTGTTGAAGAGTTGGAACGACACCCTCCCTTTTTCTCCATTCTCTGTCGGTGGCGATCAGGT
The DNA here is from genome assembly GCA_963693085.1 of Alisma plantago-aquatica. Lineage (NCBI taxonomy): Eukaryota > Viridiplantae > Streptophyta > Magnoliopsida > Alismatales > Alismataceae > Alisma > Alisma plantago-aquatica. The sequence continues at coordinate 1,011,107,011 of OY856410.1, read as the reverse complement.
CATTAGGAAACACGTTGATGTCAAGTGTTGCCATGAACTCCGCCACAAGTTCCTTGTAGGTCGGCCACTCGCCAAAAAATGTATGGCCCTCAACATAGTATTGGACTTCATCAGGCATCTTGTTAGTTTGGTGCACTTGACCTTTGAGAACATATTGGAGATTAGCCTCGAACCCTAAGTAACGCACCATATCCCGGTCGACGTAGCGGGTCCGCTTGATCTTGTGCTTCATCAACTCCTCGTACACCTTCCGGACCTCCGGAGTAGGGTGGACTATCTGCGGACACAGAATAGAGGTAGGACGTGGAGGAACAAACTCAGGGATCTCCATAGGATCCACCCGTGAAGAGGATGCACCGGCTGTACACACCATCGTCGAGAAAGAAAGAGTAGAAGACAGAGCTTGGTGAAGGTCGGAGAAGACAATCTCCGCTCAGTGAAGGCTCGGGGAAGAACACTCTTCTTGGATGCTCGTAGCTGGGCTCTGATTGCTCAACAAGACGCACGACACAAGTGGAGGAGGAAATCTCTGAAGGTGTGACGTCATATGATGACAAACCCTCCCTTTTATAACCATGGTCGGCGCTGCTATATGACCTTCGATACCATCGACGTGAGTCGATGGTATCGACTCCTGTAGTGCAATCCGTCTTCTGCTAGTATCGATGGTTGTTGATAGCCTGATTTGGGGGCCCAGATCGATGACGTGTTAATACTATCGACGGGTGCCGATACTATCGACCCTTCACATGGATCGACTCTCCTGATGCAGCGATCGGCGTTGATTTCCTCTGGCGGATCGGTGACGTGTCGCGTCGATACTATCGACGCAAGTCGATAGTATTGACTTCTGCTTAGGGCAACACCCTCGCGAGGCCCGGCCACCGCTTTCTTCCTGTAACTGGGTCGATACCATCGATAGGCCCTTCGATGGTATCGACTTCACTGAGACAATTTCGTCTGAATATCTGTAGAGATCTCACTAGTATCGACGCCTGTGTCGATACTATCATCCTCATTTTTGCGATCAGCCTGATGGTGTGTCGATACTATCGACGAGGCCGTCGATACCATCGATGTAGGGAGATTTTTGCAGCCGCCAACCTGTACCTGTCTCGATACCATTGACACAAGGGTCGATGGTATCGACCCTGCCTCAGTCCTGCACATTGAACAAACGATCAAGGTATCATTTTTACACTAAAAACAAAATCAAATCAAACTAACTTACAAATGTAAAAGAAACTAACCAAAACTGACAATGGTTGGGTTGCCTCCCAAGAAGCACCCTTATTTAATGTCTTAGGCTAGACGAAATCAAGCTTCATCACTTTGGAGCTTGGGAGAGTGTGCCCAAGGGATCATGCGGTAGTTTGAACTCAACTCGATCATGGCCAATTCCCAATGTCAAAGTACCTCTTCCAATAGCAGTGACAACATCGGTCATCGCTTGAAACGGCCTACCCAATAGCATTTCACAACCCTTGAGTTGCGGCATATCCATAACAATGAAATCCACCAGAAAGATAAACATGTCTACTTTGACAAGTACATCCTCACACACTCCGTATGGCTTGACAATGGACCCATCCGCCAACTCAATAGTTGCCGCAGATTTCTTTATTTTCTTCAACCCAAGCTTTTGAAATGTGAACAGTGGCATAAGATTAATGCTGGCACCTGAATCACACTGTGCATGTGGAAAATATTGAACGCCTATGGAGCATGGAATGTAGAAACTTCCTGGGTCTTTCCTCTTCTGTGGTAAACTCCCATGGATAATTGAGCTCACCATCTCATTCACCCGACAAACATCTGTGTCTTTGATCTGCCTCTTCTTGGTGATGATTTCCTTGATAAACCTCCTGTATGATGGAATCTGCTCTATCATTTCCACTAACGAAATATTGATATGGAGCTTCCTGAACATCTCCAAGAACTTCTTGTAATGTCGATGCTCTTTCTTCGGCCTCGAGCTGTCCGGAAAAGACACAACTGCCTCCTTTAGACGCTTGTGAGGTGGCACATATGTGCTTTTCAGGTTCTCCTCCCCTAAGCTTGCTTCAATGTCACCCTCTGGCGTAGACTTTCATACATCATTTATAACAGGTGTAACAAGTGGTGGCTCCTCTCCTTCAGTGATTGTAACTTCACCCTGACACATGGCCTTCACCTGCTCTTCTTGCCTAGGTGCGGGTGCAGCCGTGGTGTGCTCTTGGTGGGTCTTTCTGAATGGATAATATCCTCCCGGTAATCCATAATGACTGCGAGGTTATGGTATTTTTGGTATAGCCTCTGTATAAAAAAATAATTTTGCTTTTTTCCTGGACCTCTACCACAGGGGAATCTGCCTCTTTAATCACAAATATGTACTTTACTTGATGATGTACTTGACCAACATCTGCATTCCCAGCCTGTCTTTGTTGGTTGGCATGCTTCAGGGCCGCCACTTCATTGGAAATCTGGGTCACAGTCGTCTCTAGTACCCTCATCTGTGCTCCATGGCTTTGCAATGTTTGCCCAATTTTAGTCAAGATCTCACCCTGAGACTGCAGCTGCTTACTAAACATGCTCATCATCTCCTAATTTTGCTGCACCACTTGACTTAGCAACGCGATGCTTTTATCTTCTGTCGTTGACTGTGGCTTTGCATCTGGATCTTGTAAGAATTTATTTGGATCTTTCCACGAGAATTTCCTATCCTTCCTCCAGGCGTAATCATTATTTCTATAGCCCTGCTGTTCCATAAATTTGACCTGGGCTTCCTCCTCGGATTCTGTATCCTCTTTGGCAAGCAATTTCTTGGCTAGTAGGTCTAATTTATCATTCAACTCCTTAGTGGCCCTGGACTCACCTGTGACTTTCACTTGTTCTGGTGCATCCCTATCGCCCCAAGATTGCTTCTTTGCCATATTTTTCAGAATCTCCCAACACCTAGTGCCAGTGTTGTTTAAGAAGAAACCTGAACCTGCGGAATCCAGATTACTTCTATCATGCTTGGAAAGAGCAAAATAGAAGATTTTGACCTGTTTTTCCTTATCCAAACCATGGTGTGGGCACCTCCTCAACATTATTTGGAATCGTTCCCATGTCTCAGAATAAGTTTCTCCCGCTTTCTGACTAAAATTATGAATTTTTCTAATTAGATCATTTGTCTTCTCGGGTGGAAAGAATCTTTCAAAGAACACTTCAACCATGTGGTTCCACGATTCCACATATTCATCGTCAATATTATGCAACCATTATCGTGCATTTCCCGCCAGAGAGCTCAGAAACAGCTTCAGGTAAAGTGTCTCCTGCGGGAACCTGTCTATTTTTAACATATCACAGTTCTCCACAAATTGACTTATATGAGTCACCGGATCTTCGTTCTTTAGCCCATGGAATGCATTTGACTTGACCAAGTTGATTAATGCAGGATCAATCTTATAGGTCAGAATGTTGATAGCCTGCTTCTTGATTGGCCCCTTTGAAGCAGATGAAGAAGAAGAAGCCTTTATCTTCTCCCATATCGTCTGTTCCTCTGCCATTTATTCTTGTTCAGATTCAGAATCTATTTCTTCCAAGTGGTCTTGATTGTAATCCTCCTCGTCATCAGATCCCGGTAGTAGAATCTCTGGTGCATGTTGTGTGTAGTCGGTGCTACGCGTCTGAACCATGCACTAGTACCTGCAAAATAGTAATTTGAGTTCAGTACCGTGCTAGATGACTACAAAATGTGAAAGATTAGCTATGAATTTCAAAAATGAATATAAAATAATAATAAAAAAATGTAGCCTAGAGTGGCCGCTTGCAGCACTCATAGTGCCGACAATTGTCGTGTCCCCGGCAACGGCGCCAAAAACTTGACACGCTTTTTCCGTGCGTAGAACGCAAGTATACGCGTCAATGTAGTATAGGCCCTTGTGAGGCCCGAGTCGAACTCAGGGACACTGAACTATCGCTAGACTAATACTAACTGGTCGCGATCAGCTAAACTGATTAAAAGAGTTTAAGAGTTGTTGTAAAAATAAAAGAAAATAAAATAAAACAAAGCAATCGATTAAAGGTTTAATTTAATCAATTCAGGTGAAGATCTTTAGGATTGCGGTTTCACCATGGGTTTTCATTGTATGAATTTCCATATAATAATTTAGGTTCATCTCTCAATCCGGGTAGTGTCCTGTAGTCAGAATTTCCCACTGTCGTGGTACAATTCACTACCTATTTCTAGGTCGGTTCCACCGTCATAGTAACCTATACCCTAAACTAGGTGCATTAGAATCGACCTCTGGGTTTCCACCATTAACAGTACATCGCCTTATTCAAGGGATTTGTTAATTAATGTGAATTTCATCTCTTTTCAACCGTTAATTCTTCTTTCAAAGCAATCAAGGGCATTAGATTATCATTATGGGGATCAAGCATAACAATATAATTGAGAAAACAAAATTATACCACGGATTCAAGAGATAAATTAAGAATTACTTTGATAAAAATGTCATACAATGCTTCCCCGGGCTATTCCCGGTCCTAAAGATAAAGGGGATTAGCCCCGCATGTTCATCTCAAAGCAAAACATGGTAGAGAAAAGGGGAAACATGGAGAAAAATGTGAATAATATATGAAACCCCTGAACGGAGAAGAACCAAGCATTCCTTGGCGTGGAATGCGTGATCTACAGCCTTTCGGCGGTGGAAAACGTCTTCTTCGGCTTCTGGAATGGCTGGGGCGTGCTTCTGGGCTCCATTCTTCTCTCCACCCCTTCTCGGGACGTGTGCAGTGGCTAATAATGTGAAAGATTGCTCTTAGCCGCCGTCATTAGGTATAATCATCGAGTTAGGTCGCAAAAATATCACAGTCGTCGGATTTAGATCGATCTGAAACAAACTTGTATCTGACGGTGTCGATACCATCAACGTGGGTCAATGGTATCGAGATTGAGCGATATCGTCAAGTCTTCTTTCTCTTCATTGTTGCACTTGATGCTGACTCGATACCATCAACGAGGGTCGATGGTATCGACACCCTAAGGCGTCAGTTTGTGTCCTTTTCCATCGTTGAATCTTCAGGTGTCGATAGTATCGACTTTAGGGTCAATAGTATTGACTGTCTTCTCACCAGCAACCTGGTGGTAAGTCACTACCATCGACTTCTCTGTCGATGGTATCGACTCTATGCTGCTCCTTGTGGCTGGCAACCTGTGGTTGTGTCGATGGTATCAACCACTGTCAATGGTATCGACAGCAGTAGATATGTGTTTTTCTTGAAATTGCAACACAAAACCACATAAGCTGAAATAAAACATATTATTGTAATAATTTATGCTCAAAACAATAGAATAAGGGAGATTTGACACTAAGAAAGATCATAGACTGAAGTAAATGAATTATGCAATATTAACCACCAAAATGACCAATAAATGCATAAAACAGAAGTAAAACAAGTCTATAAATGCGACTCAAAACCATCGCATCACCATCAAGATCATAATTTCCCGATAAACATTTTCAAGTGGGCGTTGTAGAGGAAAAACTCGATCTCCCACTTGAATGTCCTTTTGTTTGAGGTTAAGTTTGATCTCCTTAAGAGATCTTAGGACACCTTTTTTTGTTCCACCTACAGAAGGTAGCATGGACAGGAGGAACACTTTTGTTTTGGAATAGGCGACGGTTCTCTTACTGGTCATGGTACGGTGTGTGAAACATGGATCATCGCTGTTCTTAACCGAGACTCAGTTAAGCTCCGTCTTAGAACTTGGGTGAGCAGTAAAGCATCCTGTCTTTGTAGATACGTGCTGTCTCATATGTAGACATGCATAACTTCTCCAACTCTGCAATTCTAAGAAATGTTTCTCTCTGGTGAGAGATAAGTCAAAATTTAGAAATTTAATTTCCCACACAACTTTGTACTCAATCTTAGTAGGGATATGGAAAAACTTTTCATACATTAAATGGAATAGAATAGTGCCAAAATGTGTCTTAAATCTAGTCTCGTATGCCCATAAGGCATCATTGAGCTATAGTGTCTAATGATTTCTCATTCTCCCAACTGTCTTCTCAATGATGGCCTCAATTTATTAGTGGACACCTTGATTTAGCTATTGGTTTGAGGATGTCATGGCATAGCTACTCGATGATGAATGCAATATATTTTCAACAAGTGATCAAATTTTTCTCTAAGAAATGTGACCCTCTATCGGAGATGACCGTGCATGGTACCCAAAACATGGGGAAGATGATATCCTTAAACAACTTCATAATGAGCTTTGAGTGACTTTTGACAGTGAGGATTACCTCAACCCACTTTAACATACAATCTACCACATCAAGGATGTAAGAGTATCCACAAGAAGATGGGAATGAACCCATGTAGTCTATTCCCTAAACATTATATATATATATATATATATTACCAACATTTCAAAGTCATATCATCACACTTAGAAATTTTTTTGACCTTTGGCATTGATTACAAGAGAGGCTATACCCATAAGCATATTTGAAGATGGTAAGACAATAACATACACATTAGAGAACTTCCAAAGCAATATTCTTAGTGTTGATCTGGCCACCCATTGGGAGTGAGTGACATTACTTAATAATTGTTTGTCCTTCTTCAATAACACACCTTCAATGTAGGCCATTAGCTCTGAGGCAGAAAAAGTATGGCTCATCCCAGTAGTTTTGCTTGATGTGATGAAAAAATTTCTTCTTGGAGTGGACCGTGTACTTGGGACGTAGGACTCCTACGTCAAGCTAAATTAGAAAGTCTGTAAATCATGCAATGAGGGAAGAATTTTCATGAGTTGATCATCAAGGGGGGAGTAATTAATGGGGCTTCTCTCATCATCAAGGGGATGAATGTGAATGAATGGTCAATGATTACATTCTCACTTCCTTTCTTATCATGAATGTCAAGATCAAGTTCTTGCAGCAAGAGGATCCAGCTATTCATTCTAGGATTTACATCCTTCTTCATCATTAAATAGTAAATGTTTGCATTGTCTATGTGGATGATCACCTTAGAGCTGAGAAAATAGGTTCTATAATTTTTTGAAGGCATATATGAAAACAAGAATCTTTTTCTCAGTTGTAGTGTAATTCACCGTGCTGCGTCAAGCATATAGGAGGCATAGTAGATGATGTGGGTTTCTTGTCAATACACTAGCCTAGGATTGACCCCATGATGTAGTCACTAGCATTTAACATGATTTCAAAAGGATGGGACGATTTTGATGCTCAGATGATGGGCATGGTAGTGAGAGAGGACTTGAATATGTTGAAGCTTTCCATGTAAGAATCATCAAAAGAGAAGACAACCTCCTTCACAAGTAGATTGACCATTGGCTTGGAAATTTTAGAGAGTCCTTGATGAAACATCAATAGTAACTGGTGTGTACCAAGAAATCACAAACTTCTTTGATGTTTGAGGGCGATGCCAACTTTGCAATGACTTTGATTTTTTCTTTATCAACTTCAATTCCTCTATTTCTCACCCTATGGCCAAGGACAATGCCTTCCTTCACCAGAATGGCATTTCTCCTAATTCTGGACTAGGTGTGGTTCCTCAACCTTGCTAGTATAAGGGATAGGTTATGAAAACAAGAGTCAAAACAATCACTATAGGTGGAGAAATCACCCATGATACTTCCATTATAGTTTTTGTCAAACATGGAAAAATGGTGTCCATTCAATACTGGAAGGTGACAAGGGTGTTGCATAACCCAAATGACATCCTCATAAGGATGTAGGTGCTGAAAGGGCATATAAAGTGATATTCTGTTGGTCATCTACATGAAAGGGATATGATAGAATCTAGAGTAACTGTCATGATATAAGAAGAACTCTAAATGTGCCATGCACTCAAGAACTTCATCAAGGAAGAGGAGAGGGAGTCCTTTCTTATAACTTTGTTCAACTATCTGTAATCAATGCATATCCTCCACCCTATGATAGTGTGCGTGGGGATGGATTCATTCTTATCATTATTCACCACAATGATACCAAATTTCTTGGGAACAATTTGCATGGGGTTGAACCAGGGAGAATCTGAAATGGGGTAGATAATATATGCACTAAGTAATTTGATAACCTCTAGATAGACCACATACTTCATGTTGGGATTCAATTTCCTCTGAGTATTTCTTGTGTTTTTTGGTATTCTATCACGGGAATCTTATGGATACAAATATCTTGACTAACATCAATTAGATCAATTATTTGATAACCCAAGGACTCTTTCTTTTCTTTGGCTCTGTCAACAACTTATCTTCTTGGTCTTATGTGAGATATGAATTTATGATCACAAGACAAGTTTGATACTCATCAAGGAAGACATATTTTATCCCCTTAGGTAGGGCTTTCATCTTAGGTGCATTAAAAAAGAATCCTTCTTTTCAAAACTAGATATAATCTTCAATTCTTTAGATTCATCATCACATACTTCCTCAAATGTATCTAAATGGAACCTACATTTGCCACTTGTTCATCATAAAAAAACTAAACTGTCTAGAATAGTGAGGGTTATCTGCAACATGTCTTCTATCATTTTCCAATCGCGTCTATGATGAGATAGCTTATTGATACAATCAAGCAAGAAATACTCTTCATGAATGCTAGAGGCCTTCATGCTTTCAAACACCATAAACTCGAGTGTTTCTCTTCTCAATCTCAGAAGAATGGTTCCCACCTCTACATCAATTAAGGTGCGACTATGCTAAGGAATGCACAACCAAATATTAGAGGATAGTGGAGATCCTCCTTGAATGTCCTTAGTCTCAAAGGCATAAGGGACATAGTCATCTTTCTCAACCTTTTTAGGAATCTCCTCTAGGATACCTATGGTCTTCATCATAGAGGAGTATGCTAATTGAATGGTCATGCAGTAGGGAGAATCTTGATGAATCCCAATATCTAGCACAAACTATATGGCATGATGGATATGCTTGCACCTAAGTCTACAAACCCCTTTCTACAAGTGTTGTCACTTAGATAACATCCAATTCTGAATGAACCAAGATTCTTTTTCTTCTTGGGCATTTGGTTTAGGATGGTTTTAGAAGTAGTTCTTACTAATGTCACTATCTCATACTCCTCATTGGTGTATTTACTAGTCAACAAAGTCCTTAGATATTTGGAGCAAGCTAAATTTTCAGAAAGGAAATCCAAGAAGGGTTTGTACACATGAAGCTTCTTCATAGATTCCTTGAACCCAAGAATTTTGTGTACATCCTTATTTTCTTGATACACACATGATAGGGAGATCTAGACTTGTAGATAGGTACATCACACTAGTATTGATCAAGGTATGATTTTTCAATGCTAGTTTCTTTTCCTGTATCAACATTCACAATGGTGTGTGGCACATGGTCCTCATCAGTTAACATTGTATCATCATCATCATCATCATCATCAAAGTCAATGGGTATAGTGGCTGGCTTCACTGGAGGGGGCGGTGCATACACATTCCTTGAACGTGGGGATATGACCTTTAGCTGTTCGAGATGCTTGGGATTGTTCTCAGGTTACCCAGTAAAGGTACTTGTAGGAGGACAAAGGGTGGCTAAAATCTAAGCCAACTAAGAGTCAATCAACTTTTGATATGCCTTCTAATTTCCTAGCAATTCGTTTGTTAGTCAGGAGCATTTCTTCTATGGAAGAAATCTTGGCATCATTGGATGCCTAACCATTAGACTGAAACATTTTTGGCACTTGATTAGAACTCTAAAATCCTTGTCCTTGGTTGTAGCCACAATTATGAAAATTCCCCATGTTGTTTCCTTGTTCCTATAGTTTTGTTGATTGTATTAGAACTTGAGAGGACCACAATTTTGGTTTTTCACTTGAGGTGGCCATTGTTGTGATGCATTCTCTACACTAGCTGAATATACATACTGGAAATCGGAATGGTTTTTAATCTGGTTGGGATTATAATAGGACTATCTAGGAATGCTTTGGATGGATTTGAGGTCCTCCATTTGATGCCCATTTATCGGGGCATTATTCATGATGAAATTATAGGGAAGTTGGAAACTGAGGGTAGAATGGTCATGGCCCTGGCATGCTTCATAGAAGAGAATTATAGACTTCACTTGCTACTTTATTTACTATGGTCTCTATGGTTAACTTCTCTTAAAAAATTCCCAAGTGATATCAAAGTTCTAGTACATGAAGTTTCCTTTACATGAGGAATCAAGGAATTTCTTATTGGCATCATCAACACCATGGTAGAACATGTCTATTAGCTACACCTAGGATATTCCATGATGCATGTAATGACAAAGGAGCTCCTTGAGTTGCCCCTAAGATTCAACTAAGGTTTCTCTAGGAACCATGGTGAATTGTGTGATTGTTCCCTCATTTGATCAATGAGAGATAGAGGTAGTACTTCTCAAGAAATTTGGAATGGATACCCTCCCAAGTGGTAATGCAGCCCCCCTCCATGGCACTGTACCATATTATTGCTTGATCGTTCAACAAAAATTAAAAATCCAAGTTTGATGGTCTTCAAAATGCTTGGTATTCTATGCAAAGGCGTAAAGGTCATAGAAGTCTTGGAGGTGGTTTCGAAATTCATCACCTATATTGCTGGAAAAAGTTCTAATCTAGAGCAAGATGATCCATTGTGTGTGGATATTAAATTGAGGGGAATTTATGGCAGGTGGAACAACCATATTTCATGTGTTAGTGGCCTTAGGTACTAAGAAGTCCTTAAGCTGCTTTCGCCACTCTTCACGTGTTGTGGGCTCTCTAGATCGGTTTTTAACAACCATGGCCGCTCTTTTTTCTTAGACAAGAGCCTCTCTCTATGTGGCCATAGCACATTTCACCTGATAGTTCATATCTTCATCATCCATCCTATTCCTATATGCTTGGTTTAGGTGGGGTAAAGTCCTATCAATCTCAACATTGAAGTTAAGTAATGTGGAGTCAATTCTTTGGGAGTGTCGCATACACCTCTAATACATGAAAAGAGAGTTAACAAGGTTAAATATGAATAGTTCAAGTAGATTTAAGTGATTATCAATTGAAAAGAAAAATCCTAATTATTTAAAGAATGGGGTTGGAATTCTATTATGTCCCCCCCCAATGACACTAAAATTTTGTGTTAGTTATTTACACATGAGCATTCCCTAAGAAGGGTTATCCTAGGTTTTAAATCCTTTAGAACAATCACAACTAACTCACACACAAGAGGAAGGATCAACTACAGTATAGTGAATGGTCATATCCCAAAGGACAACACTTTTAAGAAATATCTTTCAAAAACAATTGTTGAGAACAATATTATAAGTCAATTGTTGAGAAAGATTGTAAACAAATGACTAAATTTAAGATTGTTAGCCAAGAAATGGGTTATAATAGGGTTGAATTCAATATTAAAAGACAATGGGACATATGGGTTTCACCACCACCACCTACATATCTATTTGGATCATTACAACTAAAAATTACCTCAACAACTAAACTAGGACCAAGTGAATTGACTCCTTGTGGAAGGTGGATTACACTAGGACCAAATTCTCCATGGGCTCAAGGTCTCATCACCTATGGTTCATGATTCTAGCATCACATAGGATCCCTTATGTGATCACATCCAAAGTCGTATGCATCCATTCAAGAATCTAATCTCAAGTTTCTTGGTCTATATGCTTAGGATTATATCAAACATTAGTTGAGAAATCAATTGAAAAAGAAAGCAATAATCAAATAGATAACAATATACTATGTTGAGGAAATTGAGTTTGATAACAATCAACATAGAGTATGGGCAATGGAGATACTCCCCATGCCACAAAAATAAGGTTTACTTGCTCATGATTGAAGAAAGAATATAAATGCAAGGAGAGAGAGGAGAGATCATGTCACTAATAGAGAAGAGAGGACAACCAATGGGCTCTAACTTCCACAATTTTGTCTAACCTTGATGAATCTAAAAACTCCTCTAAGATCATCCTCTTCCTCACCATCTCCCCCAACTCCTTGTTTTGGAATGTTCTTTGGGATTTTAGAGAATATAATGAATGATAATTAGGTCGGATGCACTTTTATTTGGAAAATTGCCCCTGGTCGGTGGCTGTGAAAGTTTCTTTGTCTGTCATGATGGTCAGATAACATGTTGTCTAATTGCCCGACTACTTACATGGAGGAGTAGTTGTTGGACTTATAGATGGACAACCAGTGATTTTGGTCAGCCAATCATTGTTCTAATGAGGCTTCAGTAGAATCTATTGGTTGGTTGATCCTAGTAGGGGATCACCTGATTTATTGAAGAATTGAGGCTTTTGTGAGTCTTTAGCTTGGAAGGCATCTCTGTCTAGTTGGTCGAGCTGCAAGCGTGATCAGCTAATTAGATGCTCAAAAGTGTTGAAGTTACTAGATCAGTGGAAACAATTGAGAATTAATACTAGTCAGACAGTCACCAGAGAGGATTACCTGACCAACATTAGCTTTAGGGCACTTTAATACAGGTTGATCAACCGACCATTAAAGCAGTTCAGTCGATCACTTAATCTAAAAAATACACCAGAGTCACTATAAGTTTTGACATCCATGTGATCAATTGATTTGTGATGGTGATCGGAAGATTTGTGATGGAGATTTGTAGATTTGTGATGGTTATTGCCCAATTTGGAGCTTGTCTTAAAATTTATTTGGACATGCATATTGGTCTGCCGACCAAGTGGTTAGGTCACCTGATTATCATGCATGATTTGAGCTATTTACCTCTGAATCTCTTAAGAATTTATCAAAACTTGAGCATGAGTTCTGAGGGAGGAAGGAACATAATTTTGTTGAGATGATTGTGTTTTATCTTGCATAAGAGAAAAAATTCTAATCAAAATCCATTCGAGAATGAGAACAAGAATTTATGAAACTAAGCAAAACTTGATATAATTTACAACTAAAGCAAGTCAAAATCAATCTATAACTCACAATGAGAAGATGATGAATATGAATTCATTAGTCATCCATATATGATGATTCCTTAATTAATTAATTCATGTTTCTAGACACATAAATACACCCTACTACACATCCATAAGAAAAATCAATCAAATGTTAAAGAAGTCCCCTTGGAGGTAAACCTATAATGAAAAACTATTTTATTTTCTTGTTAGGATCTATATCCCCTTTGTCCACTAAATCATATTAGGACCATTTGGTGAAAATTCTACAATCCTAGCCAATATCTTTTTCTTATTTTCTTGTGACCCTCCTTAAAATTTTGTGTGAAGATTCAAGAATGCTAATCTCAACCCCTTGCAACACAAGGGGATAAATATGTGTGTTTATCTATTTTCTTTAGATGTATCAACATTATCCCCCTTGCCACACAAGCGGAAGTTTAATCACTTCAAAATTATACACTTTATTTTAACCCCCTTCCAATCAAGAGTTTTTTTAGTGTACAAAAAAATGAGTCAGATCATCTATCAGTATTCAATCTTGCTTAAACGTGTAAATCTCGACACTAATGTATGGAGTGTTATATGTACTTTTTCCATGGGGCCTGCTTTTATCACTCCACCATGTAGACAAATGCTTACTTGCCCCATTAACATGAAGGTTGTGTGTCACCTGATAAAATATTGATCAGAGCTAGACCTAGGTCACACACTATGATCTGATAATGTGACCATGCTGGTTTGGAAATAAAGAAAAAGATGACCTCTATAGAGGAGAAAGGGAGAAGCCTACAAGTGAATCTATTTCTCCAATATTAATTACAGGGATGCCAAAACTAGGAGGACCAAGGCCAATGTTCCTTCCACATGCCCCTATATGAACATCTCATTCTTTAGCAAAAAGCATTGGCCTCTACAGGCCCTGTAGTTGTACTTGCACCAGTTGATGCTATGACTAATAGACTAAAATGACAAGTTCAAGTACTACATGTTGACTTAGATAGTTTTAATAGAGAAGAAACTGATAATGTCATCACCATCAATCCACCATAGAATCCTCCATTTCCAATAGATGATATATGTAATTATTACACTTAAACATCACACTTTGGTCCTACACCTTACCAAACAAGCCCTAAATTCCCAACAAATTTGGCCAAAACACCCAAGAATAAGAAGGTGAAGGGAACCAATAGTGACAACTCCTCCTGTGGTAGTAACATCATGCGTGCCTTAATTGGTCATACCAACATGCTTATATACAACCAAGGCTACCAATGATGACACATCTTAGGTACTAAGTCACTCATGTGATACTAGTTATAAATCCATCCTAGAACCAAATGAGACCACACTAGAATCATTGGTTAAACAACTACAAGAGATATTGGTCCAAAAAGATGGGCTTAATTAGTTTAGAGTTTTTTGTTACTTTCCTAAATAATGTCTACACAAAAAATTTGAGATCTCTAGGTTCTAAAAACATAAAGACTGTTGAGATATGAGTCACTATATTTATACTTGTTTCTCAAACGTGATCAAGGTACAAAACAATGAAAATCTCCTAATTAGACTTTTCTAAGGTCACATCAAGGACTGGCTCTAGAATGGTACAAACACTTGGATCCATATCTCATGCTCCATACTATTTAAATTCTACCAAGACCAGATGGCTCAATATATATCCAAGAAGGCACATACTTCCCAATTCTAGAAATTCAACCTTGTGTTGCACATGTACCTCAACCCAAACACCCAAGTTAAGTTTTATAGAAATGGGAAAGTTCGTACATCATCCAAAAAATATACCTTGTCAACCCCTTCTTGACTAAGATGATGAAATGCATGGATCACCAGAGAAGATGAGGGTTAATCAACCAAAAATTTGAGACTAGGATGAAAAATTCCATGATTGTTTTTCCCAACCTCATCAACTTGCAAAACAAGATTGGCTAAAATACATCAACAAGATTTTCAAATATACCCCCAATCCATGTACCTTAACAATATTAAAAACATGTTCTTAATAACAAGTATGGTCCTTAATCATGAAAACTCATTCAAAAAAATGTGATTTATTCACTACATTTTAATAGGGTGATGATAATTCCACTTCACTCACAACTTCCACATAGAAGTTACTCATGGTAAATATAGAGTTCATTTAACCAAGATCAAACTACCTCCACATCCATCACCCAAAGGGTGTGAAGAAATGATGGGATCCCATAACCATTATCTTCTAAACTAGTGTTGATAAGATCAATGCATCCATAACCTTAGGATTCCCAATCATAGGAAATACAATTTTGTGAAACCCTCACATGTTTTGCACATCCAATACCCTCCATCCTAAGGTTTTGAGAACCACTAACCCCGAGGTATGTTATCATAACAACATGTTTGAATAATTAAAACATAAAGAGTATCATCAATCCAACACAACTTCAACCACCGACAAGGAACCAACCCCTTCTGTGGTGGTAAGTACCAATGCAAAAGTTCTCTTTTGAGTGACACAAATAGTATGACATGTACTTGTAATAGGGTATCATCTCAAAAAAGACTACCACCATGGTCCAAACCTATGATAAAGACATTATACAAAGGATATGCAGATCTAAGTTGTATTTTCTCCACTAAAGGAAAACACACATCCTGTGGGAAATTTTACAATAAAATGGAAACACTAGCCTACGTCAACCTATATTACGTACTGAGGACATTGGTTATTAGACTACCATAGTATATTTTGAGTAATACAAACACACAAATTCATTGATAAACCACATCACCATCTCATTCCACACAATCATGTGGGTTTCCTTGCTACTAAAAAGGCCATTACTAAGTTGGGAAATTTGAGCCCTATACATGAAATATTGCTAAGGATTGTTAGACAACATGTCAAAAAAGGCCATTTGAAATGTATGAAATATCATCGTATCCCATTTAAGTTTTTATGAACACAACTCCATGACAAAAATGAATATACAAAAACCAAAACAAAATCCCAAACAAACTAAAAGCAAGTAAATTAGTGATCTACACCTTTTGGCAGCTTGCCCTGATTAGTATAAGTAATCTCAAGATGGGACCATCTTAGAAAATGTATATCATACTCTCAATTAGTGATATAACCTTGAGGATAAGCTTCTACTGTCATCATCACACGATGACTCCAACAACATTGTAGATCATTTATTACACCAACCTAATTGATTTGCATGTCTTCTTTCCATCTCTCTAAAAGGTCATCCAAAATAGCATGCTCCACTTGGCATCATCCAATTTGTCTAAGGAATATTTCTTGGTAATACACCACAAAGCACCTTATCCCAAGAAACATGACAAGGTTGTTGTAAGAACCCTAACCTAGCCTAAACCTCAATCATGCTTAATTTACCTAATTGGATGCTTAGATGTTTAATCAACCTCTTACTTGTTCTTTGATATCAACTAATTAAGATATGTTTCAAGTTTGATCCAGTTTGAACAACGTTAGTGTAAGTTATGTAATTTTGTGCATGTTTTGAACTTCTATGTAATTTACCCATTTCTGAGGTTTCTCTTGAAATCTGTCATATGATTTTTTCCCCTCACATGTTTTCATATCATTCTGGAGTTATTTGTACCATGAGGCGTCTGGATGCACTTTAGTTTTATGTGTGACATCTACCTAAGGTTGAACTTAGGATTTCCTCTCATCGATAGGCTACCTTATATGATATTTCAATGGGTTTTCTTGTGATTGGTGTCGAGAGTTGACCTGGGAATCAAGTTTCAGTGGGCCTCCTGACTTCCCACTAATGATGGTCTATTAGGTTTCATGAAAAATATGCTCTTGACCATGGACACTTGGCAACTTTGGCTAAGACACGTTCCCTCTTCATTCTCTCCCCTTTAGATTTTTATGCTCCTCTCCTTGCATGCAAATGAATCCCTTTCACACTCTCTTCACCCTCTCTTGTTCCTTAATGCCTGCAACTAATCTCCCCTACTGGGTGGAGAAGAAGGAGCCCAGGGTTGATGTATCTTGGTCGATCTACTTGCATGTGCACCTAAAGTTTGGATCTACCCTCTCTTCAAGCTTGTGGATCTTCCTTAGATTGTTCTTGACCTAAGAAAGTAATAACTTCTCTCTTTCCTTCATTTTCCCTACTTTCCTACTTTCCCCTCTCTTATTCTTGGTCGTTTCATGGTTTCCATGGGGAGTTTGTGCTAGAGCTCCTTAAAGAACGCATTTCTTCTTGCTTACTTGACCTAGGGTTGCTTGTTCTTGGAGAAAAGCTATCTTGGACGAGTGGGGAGCTCAATGCTAGGATTTTATTATCTCTTTCCTTGAGAAACCTTGCTGTTTGGAACCTCATATTCATCCTTGAGGTGAGTTATATAACTCTCTTCATGTTTATTGCTTACATTTAACTTGCCATGAACAAATCTTGCTGTAAAACATAGCAATGATTTGAAAATTTGAATCCTTAATTAAATTGTGCATATATATGAGGATTATTGAGTAGATAATCTTGTTGTTACTCCACTTAATATTATACACATTATCTATTTTGGAAGATGATCTTTAGACCATGCTTGACCATGATATGTTTTGACCTGATTTCTGCCTTGCCTCATGATCTGATGGCTAGTCTTTTGTGTAGAATGATGGTGGTGTTTTGCTACTATTTTCATGACCTTTTTATATGCCTAATAACTCATGGTCATAATATTCTTATCTCTGGTTGGTCAATGGCTTCCATAATCATAGTAATTAATGGTGTTTAAATGGTTGAAACTATGGTTTACTTGATGCCTGGAAATGTTTTCTCACTTGTTGAGTGACTGAATGGGCTGGCCTTTAGGAAGGAATGATTATGGTACTATAGCTACTTTTTTGATGAATTTAATAAGCTCAATAAATAGTGGCTATATTGTCTTCATCACTAAATGACAGATGGTTATCTTGAGCCTCATGACGATAGTTTTTCCTAGGGTTTGGAGTAGATTTTCCCCTCCTTGCGTATCAATCTGATAGTTTGTTTTTAGCACTGTTTGGTTTGACCATTTTGTGCCAACCAATGTCTTATACTTAGCTTCTATTTGGAATTTCTTATGATTGAGAGACAATGTTCATGATGCTCTCCCAAGGGGGTCAATTTGACAGTCTTATTTCTCTCTCAAATGATGGTTTCTCTCTAACAATTTGAGCTGATTTTCTCTTGTTTCCATAACTCGATGGTTGGGCTTCTTGTACCAGATGATGATTCATGCCTTGTTGTTGTTTTTATGGCTTGATGCGCTCAAGAATTGATGGTCATGTTTCTCCTATATTTTTTTCAAAAGACGGTTCCTTAAACCCAAGCCAAATGATGGTTTTTCCCCTCAAATGAATGGATATTTTTACTTGACTTTTGAAGTCTAGTTTCCATCTAGTTATGAAATTCAATGGTCTCACTAGGTTCACAATCGATGGATATCTTAATTGCTGATTTAATGATTTGTCTAAGTGTTATATCAATGGTACTCTTTAGTGGCACATTCGATGGTCATCATAAAAGGTTATGGACTATTTTCTCTAAGTATTAGAATGATGATTCACTTAGTTTCTCAATCAATGTTTTTTTACTACATGAATGATCCAACATTTTACATGTTTTACATACAATGGCTCTACCTATCTAACATCCGAAGGTCTTGGATGAGAACTTATACTTGGAAGTTTTGGTTTTGATGCCCTTATCTGATGGTTATGTTGTATGCAACCACGATTCAATGGTGGTGATTCATATACATGATGCAATGGTTTTATTTTCCTTGAACTCAATGGTATGATGTGTGGTATATGATTTTATGGGTTTTACTTAGTGCACTTGATCTGATGGTTGTGATTAATACACATAATTCAAAGGTCATGTTTACCTTGAAATTGATAGTTTTACGTATCATTTGATGGCTTGTGCGTGCTACACCTAACCCAATGGTTTGGATTTGATGATTTAGAGTCAATTCTTTTGAAGCCCATGAGTTTGTAGTCTTACTTTTACCCTCATATAAATATAAACCTAAGGTTGTTGTAAAGTGTTGATTTGTAAAGTTAAGTTCAATTTGTGTTGTTAACTCTAACCCTAGTACAACATGGTGGTTAATTTTACCTACTTTCCTAGCATATTGTTATGATAAAGGAATGAATTTAATGCTAAGGTAATCTTCCTATGTTTTCCTGTGAACATCTTTTAGTTCCTTATTTAATGTTATGATGAACATATGTAACACAAATACTATGTTGGTTTGTAGAGCCTTTTGATATGTATGGAAAGATAATAATGTTCTTTTAGGGAACAACATGAATGGTCTTACGACTTTGATAATGGATTTGTTCCCTAATTGAAGTGATATCCTTTATATGATGTGATAGGAATTGGAATCCCATGATGATGAGGCGATGGTTATGGAATCATGTATGGCAGTAAAATAGTACCTATGTGATGATGTGACCAGTTTTATGCTTCATATGTTTTATATCTTCTGGAGTTGTTATATATTATTGCTTGCTAGCAATGAATTAGGTTTTGTTTGTCCACTTGTTTGATTCAGCCTTAATTCACCCAATTGACAAACTAATAAAAGTGAAACCTTAATCATGTAGTTTCCTGAGCCATAGAACCATTCGGTGTCAGAACTTGTTGAATGGGGGAAATGAGTATTCCTACAAGAAATTGGGAGCACATACTATTGAGTATGAGGGGTTCTTGGAGAGTACATCCTTGTCATCCTAATACCAAGGTGATTGAGGAAGGTTGTGGTCGTGTCTCAGATATTTGTATATTTGATATGTGTGAGGACAGTTGTGAGAACAATTGCGGTTGTGCCTAGGATGATACATGTGTATATAACATCATTTCTAGTGTCATGACCTATAACAAGGGCACACTAGGCTATTTTGCAACTTGACCCTATGTGTCACTGTGGTGGACCTGTACTGAATGGGGACAAAGAATATCTTAGGATTTTGATCAACCTAGATCGTGTATGGAACAAATTTTGACTTAGCAGTGGTCAGTTGGAGTTTGGATGGTACGACTTAAACTTCTCACATCTTAATAAAATACGTAAACAACCATGTAGCATATCTATTAGGATTAAATTCACTTCACATTGGATGATAACCCTTTTATTTCTCTTTTTAAAGTTAGATGGTGTATAATACAATAAGAGGAAGTACCCATGTTATATAATTGGTTATACTTATGATTCTAGTTACCTCATCCCGTTAGAAATGCTTATAATACTAATCATTCCTATATTGTTAGTTATGCTTATGTTATTAAATTTTCTTATGATGTTAATCATGCCTATATAGTTAGATATTCTCATATTGCTAATCATGATCATGTTGATAGTTATGATTAGGTTGTTACCATGTACATATGCTTATCTTGTTGGAAATATTATATTTTAAGATATGTTATGCTATTAGAGATGTCTATGCTGTTAGATATGGTATACTATTAGATATACTTATACTGTTAGTTTTTCTTATTACTATTGACATGCTATATTATTATACATGCTCCTATTATTCAAATATGCTCATATTGTTATCGATATTTATGATGATAATTAGGTTCATGATGATGGTTATGCTCATGGTAATACCTACATTTGGTAACTGAGAAGAGTGCTAGCTTCTAATATTCTGATTAATATTGCCCTTAATAAAGCACTTATAAATGATAACCATGTTCGGTTGCTATATCTTTCTATCTATTTAACCTGCTTAATCTACATAACCTATTTAATCACACAACCTGTTGTAATCAATAAGTGTTGTTTATAATTATATCTCTCACTGGGACATGCTTCTCACCTGTGGGTCTCCACAATCTTGTCATTAGCAGTAGCAGACTCGTGTCAGTGAGGAGGAGCTGATATGATGGATCATAGAAGGAAAGTTGTTTAAATGTCTAGTGTGTTCTAGAGTCATCCTTGTACTCTTAGGTCTGGATGAGAAAGTTTTGTATATAGTGTTATATCGATTCTAGTATTCTAATTTTGTACATGTAGATAATATCTCATGTGTATATGTAGTGGCTAAGGTCACGGAGTCAAAGTAAGAAATTTTTGGTATGATTTATGAAATAATCTAAGATGTTGGGCTTTTATGCAAATGTAGTTGAGTGAAAATTTAATCAGTTTTAATTAACCCTCTTTTTAGATATGTATTTTACTAGTGGTTGACCGTGTTTGAGTTTTAAGTAATCTCGCTTTGTGTGTCAGATTATCACAGTTGTGATACCCATTCATTGCCAAAATGCAGGACATGATACTCCTTCTATCACCCTATGCCAACATACATCCTGATCTATTAAACTTGCTATCCACCATGCCAGCTAACCTCAAGTACAAGCAAGTTCAACCCTGACAATCTGTGAAGGGTTTTGGTATCGACACTTCACATTTCTGTCTCTCCCCAAAGGTGGCACAAACCCTTCGCAAACCCTTCACACTCTTCTTAGATTGCAACTTGCACTCGGGGAATCATGTATAAAGCCACTTCTTTCCCGTGCTAGAATGTTTGCTTGAACGTTGTAATCAATAATGTTGTAAAAAACTCTCAATTCGAAAACACTTTAATAGGTTGAATGAGTTCCATAATTGTTGTAGCCACACTAATGGAACTAACTGAATGAGGAAGGAAACAAAAATACATTTCTTCACATCAAACATCCCAACCAAGAGAACACTAGATAATCTAGAGATCACTATGATGACCACTAGTCATGTAACAACAGTTGAGTTATATATGCCATATCCTCCAACATCAATTTTTAGATAGGTTTGACAAATCATTAAGAGATTAACCTCAAGATATATAATTTTATGGATGCACGTAACAACTCAATGTCTACTAGACATATGGTAGGTTGAAAAGTCCCTACACATGAAGACTATCCAGGGAACCATTATCCTCCTGTGCTCGAGCCTGATTCCAACACATCCCATCCCTGTATCAAATGACTAGAGACAAATATTCCTCAAAATGAACAGTGACAAAGATGTCCAACTTTGGCAATCTTAGTGTCACCTCATACATCAACATACAACTTGTAGATGGAGATGAAGGCCATCCCAGAATTCAAGATGGACATGCACTACAATCATGAACATGCTTTAGGATTTATATACAGGGTCCAAAATAAGATCCCCTCTACTTAGTCATAGTAAGGCATATGTACAACACTCCTTGAGATTTAAAATGACCGCTGGACTTGGGGGAGCCTTTATAGAACCCAAGGAAGTAGGTCACATGCTTACGAGGCACATACTTTGTTTGTTGTTTTTAAAATATCATGTAGTAGTATGCACTCCTTCTAATCAAACCCTAGTGCTTCCATTCTTAGTGCACCCCTACCAAGATCTAGCTCCCCAGTTGGGTCAACAAGTGGAACACATTCTTTGCACGTGGCTTGGTTGACTAGATCAGTTTTCTAGACCCAAAATGCTATTTTCTAGAATTCTATGCCCTTTTCAAAGGCATTTCATGTCCATTCATCTTCTATAGGTCTTGTATATGTCATTAATATCTTATTCACCTTAATGTTCATTTCGGATAAGCCTCACTAAAATTGGAAACACGATTCAAAGTCTTAATTTCATAAGCAACTTACTTAAATCCTTAGTGCAAGCAAGAATAATCATCCAAGTCATATTTTGATAAGCAAATATGACTAAGATTACTAATGTAATCCACATACAATTACCTTGACCAATTATACTCCCTCTATGATTATACTTGTATCCAAACAATCAACCTACAACAACTGTCATAAAATGGTATCCCATGACCAAAAATGACTATCTACTTGTATCAAGACTTCATCCTTCATCATGAGTGGTTCACCATGCTTCACACCTCATCTTAGGTTGGAAATTGTTGAGACTCCATTTTTGGGTCTTTGTGATGCAAATTTAGAATGAGTTAAATTGTGATAAATGTTTATTAAAATGATTAATGAATCAATTTCATATATGGAAACAATTTTTAAAAGTGGAAATATTCAATACCCAACAATGGGTGTAACCATAGTCACCAAATTCTTCCTGAAAGGTATTGGAGGTGATCACATATTGAGATAAAATGGTATGAACATCATTAGTTTGTGAGTAATTTTCCAAGGGATACCATTCTATGTAAATATGATTCAAATATAAAGTCAATAAACCCAATTAATCATGAGACTTCTAACTAGACCATGATCAAATATCAAAATAATGATTTACAATATTTAAAATTGTCAACCATTGAATAAACTATTGAAACAATCCTACATTTCTCATGATTACATGGCATATTCATCTTATTTAGACATAAGATTCCCACAAATAGGAAGGTTGCCTACCACAACATATGTCTAATGGATGGACATTCTGCTACATACTATCTTGCTTAGCTATTTTTAATAATGTTCTAACCCAAGGCAGTTCCTTATCATTAACTCTTTATTTTGAGTGATCTATTCAACTCAAACCCATGTGGTGCACCCTAAATATGCATCTTTGTGATCCCTAATCATATCTAGGCTCATGTAAAATCATAGTCTAATTAATCTCATGCATAGATTGAAGTCAGGTAAGGTGTCTACTAGGCACACACTCCACTTTGGGGGAATCAGACCCCATCATGAATCTTCTTATTGTTCAACCATTAGAACCAAATAGAACCCAAAATACACATACCAAAGATGCACCTCCCTTTGTCTGGTCAATAGAGTGACATTTAAATGCGTTCAAAAGTCTCCAAAAGACAAGACACACACCCTACTTTCCTCTCTTTGACCAGTCAATAAAGCATCATTTAAATGTACCTAGAAAATACAAGCACATTAGTGCATACTAGACACACACCCCAGTTCCCCTACTTTGATCTATAAATAGTGTATTATTTAAATGCATTGAGATTCCTCTAGAAGGTAGGCCACCCACTTGGCTTGACCCCTCTATCACCCATCAATATTTGAAATGAAGAAGGATCCACTTAAACCCTAACCCTAGGTAACAACCTTAGCCTCTATATAGACACCATCTTGGGAACTGTTTACAAAGGTCGACAAGTTTCTAGAGCCTACTCATTCTGTACACAACCTATTTTAGAGAGGCTAGTAGATCAAGACCCTAGAATACCCCCCAGGTTGGAGAACCCCAAGAAAAGGCTACATTCCCATGTGACAAAGCCATATAACCCCATACCCTACCTTAAGATTATAGGGTGAATTTCCACATTCCTTGATAGAGAAAGGAGAAGAAGGTCTATCTCACCCTCTATGATGTTCAAGCAAGGTAGAATGGGTCAACCTACAATGTAAACCTCTCACCCCCTCCCTATTTCCAATTGCACAGTGCCGTGATGATATGAGAACCCATGATTGATGATCTCCCAAATTAAATTCTTGTGTTGACTTCTTTGTTTTAGGTCCATTCTTATTTTCTTAAGCATATAGTCCTATATAAAAATTGAAACACAATCTACCTCATCAGACTAGAAATACCAAAAGGATGTCATGGGGATGCCTAGAACCTACCCCACATGTAACTTGGTGCCTTACCCTCTTCTTTGGTTTACCTTTTTCCAATGTTGACCCTCTTTCTGAAGTTTTTCCATGTTTTCCTTACTATCTTTATGAGAACTCCATTTCCTGACTAAACCATCAACATCTTATTTTGGTTTTGATATCTTCTGAAACCAAAATATTTCATGTGTATTATGAATCATCATTGAATATCTTTCAATAGTGTCCACAAAATATGAAGCATACTTTTAATTCGAGAAAATCATTCTTCTTTTCATAAATCCATGGATGTTGGATTGAGATGATTTCTAATATGCATGAAATCTAAGGGGTATATATCAAATAAATATGTTTGTATTGTTTTATTGACTATTGAAAGAACAATCAACTAATAAGGGCAAAATATCATCTACACATACTTAGGTATACAATTCTTTTGACCATATGTATATACATAAGTGTATAAGTATATGTATACAAACACACACACAAACATGAACACACACTTAAATATGTATATATATGTGGGTGTATATATATACATATACATACATACATGCATACCTACCTACATACATTATATATGTATATATGTGTGTATGTGTGTTTGTATGTATATAAGGGGTTAGGAAGTGTGTACTGGTTGGTACATGTACTTGCATGAACTAACCATTAAAATGGACACATGCAGATTGATTTAGTTAAATCAAACCATATACATTGATTCAACATTGTGTAGATTAGACATGTTTAAAATATCATAACCATAACTCATATATATCGCTAACTATATATTTACACTATCTGATGCATTTTACAATTTCTACAACTAATCGTTAATCGAAAACTACATTCTCTTTGATAAGATAAACTATGAACATCAAATTGAGGGATTTGTAATACATATGAAATCTGAGGGGTAAATGTCATGTCCATAAGGTTTGATTGCTATGTGCACATTTGTAATCATAAATGAATCTTGCTTCATGTAAGCTACATGTACTCAGACACATACAATATGTATATATATGTATAAATATTTTTATTTATTCATGCACCCTTCTGGTATAGATCACAAAGACGAAACAAAAAAGGAAACCTTTTCATCTTCTTAATTGTTGGGTTGACTAGAAAGGATTTTAAGAGATTAATAAAGAAAATTGGAAACTACATGTGTCAGGGAACCCGATGTGCTTGTTTTTGAAGAAACTGGAAAACATAAAAGCTACTCCTAAAAGGTGGGCCAAGGATGAGGTAAATATTCCAAATCTAATTGCTGAAACCAAAAAAGAATGTGAAGGGGTAAAGGAGGGGATACACACTGGTCCATTAAATGAGGATCTGACAAGGAGGGATGCAGAACTGAGGAAGATGATAGAAGACCATAAGAAAGCTGAGGAAAAAATCTTTTGGCAAAGATGCAAGGAGAAGTGGATGGATGATGGAGATAGAAATATTAAATTTTACCAATCAATAGTGAAAAGAAGAGAAGCAAATAACATTATCTTTAATCTAGTTGATGCAGAAGGGAGGCTAGTTAATATGCAAGAGGAGTTGGAGGAGCAAGCCATAAGTTTCTACAACTCACTAAATAACAAAAGTTACAATGAGGCATTGGAAGATGAGGAGATGAAATGGAAGTTCAAACTCTTAGGAACACACAATAATATTCTCACAAGGTAACTAAATAGGAGATTAATGATGCAAAATGGGATATTAGCTTCAACAAATCACAAGGCCTAAATGGTTTCAATGCTTTCTTCTATGGGAAAACATGGAACATAATCAAGGAAATTTTAGTGGACTATGTCAAATGGTTTCCAGGATGGATGTAATATGGTGAGACATGTTAACCATACTTTTCTTGTTCTTATTATAGAAAAGAAGATCACAACATCTCTTACTAATTTCAGACCCATAACTTGTTATTCTGCACAATATAAAATCATTGCTAAGATCCTAGAAAAAAGATTGAAGCTAATCGTTCCCTATATCATTTTGGAGAATCAAGGAGCCTTCATTACAGGAAGGGGCATCCATGATTGTGCACTCTTGGTTGTTAGTTCTCACTTGACTATAATGTTATGAGAAGAAGCAGGAAAGCATGCTTAAAGCTGGATATTTCAAAAGCATATGACAGTGTTAGATGGGACAAATTATGATGGATCATACAACAAATGGGGTTCAGTGAACAATGGATCAAATGGATGATAACAACATGTGGGGACTACTAAATTCTCCATCCTACTAGATGGTACCTCTCTAGGGATGTTCAAAGGGAGCAATTGCCTATGACAATGTGATCCTTTATCTCCTCTTATGTTAATGATTATTGTGAAATACTTTACACAAAGGATGAATATGACAAAAGACAAGAAGGAGATAAAAATGTATACATTAAATGGCATGAAGGTAATGAGCGATTTAATTTTTGTGGATGATGTGCTTGTTTTTTTGGAAGCTAAACCCAAATGCTTGAGGAGCTACAATTTCTTCTTAAGAGATTTTGGGAGCAAACTGGGCCATGTATGAATGCTAGCAAGACACATCTTTGCCTGTCCAAAAATTGCTATCAAAGTGAAGGAAGACTACATGAAGCGATGGGAGTGGAGCTTGGCAAGTTTCCTACAAAATATCTAGGGTTGCTACTTGCTAGTGGTAATCTTCGGGATAAGGACTTTGCAAATTGTATTGATAGAATTGAAGAAACGATCAATACATGGTCATCACAAAAGACATCAATGGAAGGTAGGACAACAATAATCAAGGCTACAATTGAAGGAGTTCTTATATTCTGGGTGCAATAAGGAGGGATACCAGGGACGGTCCTGGAACACAGAGAAATGAAGATGGCAAACTTCCTATGGGTAAGTGGGTACCACCCAATGAGGTATGTGAGGTTGGCAATACCAAAAGATGATACAGATTTGAGTTTAAAACCCCAAAAGATATTGACTTTGAGAATAATACACATCTATCAAGGAGCAAGCTTGGTATGGGGGAGGTGGATGAGGGAAAGTTATCCGTGTGGACTGGACTTCCACCCAAAAACTAGACAAGGGTACTCATGCATGATCAATGTAATGAGGAAGATGTGGTATCAAGTTAAGTACCTATTTGTACCAAATGGAACATGGGGATGGTCGTTAAAGACCCAAATACTGATGTGTGGGAAGTGACAAGATCAATGGCTAGAAAAGACAAGAATATATAATAGGTATGGAATGGAAAATAAGTGCCGAAATGGAGTGTGTGTTTATAAAATTCTTCATGGTACACTAGCTACGTTGGAAAAGATACATGTGTGGAATCAAGATGTTTCCAGTACATGTATGTTGTGTAATGAGGAGGATGAGACCCATAATCATCTGGTGGGGAGTTTCAAATATACAAAAGAAATTTGAGGCCTGATAAGTGAGGAGTTTTGAATGAAACTTGAGCTGAAAGAAGAGCCAGGGGGATGCCCAAAAGGTGTGGTAAAGATGACAAAAAGGGAATTCTATTTTTTGCACTTTTCTATCACACATTGAATAAGAGAAATGATAGAAGACATGGTGGTACAATCGAAAGTCCGAGGAATATAACTATAAATTTGTAGAAGTGTAAAGCAAAATCTATGTTAGATAGGAGCATGCATTTTCTATTTGATGTGTTGCATTAAGCTATATGTAACTCTTTGACCTTCTATTTTTTTAGGAGGAAGTCACAATATATTTGCCTAATTCTATATATATATATATATATATCTGTGTGTGTGTATGTTGGTGTGTTATATATGTATACATATGTATATGTATGTATGTATATATATATATATATATATATATATATCTGTGTGTGTGTATGTTGGTGTGTTATATATGTATACATATGTATATGTATGTATGTATATATATATATATATATATATATATATATATATATATTAGATATGTATATATGTGTAGCCAATGTAGTGGTACCCGAGTGGTAAAGTTGATGTTGTATGACCTAGTGGTCACAAGTTCTAAACTTCTTGTCAAAGTGATGAATGAATTGTCAATTTAAAAAAAAAAGATATGTATATATGTGTAAATTTATATATATACACATATACCTACATATATACATACATACATATACACCCCCCAACAAGGAGTGGCTCAAGTGGTCAAGCATGGTGTCCCCTAACAAAAGGGCATGGGTTCGAATCCCAGTTGCCGCTTTGATTTACCACCCTACCGAGCATTCGACCTCTCCCACGGGTGTGGGAGAGGGGGGGGAGAAATATTTCTCTCTTAACCCCATACATATATCCCCCCTGCCGATAAGGAGTGGCTCAAGTGGTCAATAATGGTGTCCCCTAACAAAGGGACCCTGATTTGAATCTCAGTTTCCACCGTGATTTACCACCCTCTGTGCATTCGGCCTCCCCCACAGGTGTCTGAGAGGGGGAGAGAACGCCTCTTTTAATATCATATATGCCCCCTATATATACATACACACAATTCCAGCTAGGGTAATAGTTCCCCTAGTGTTTATGATCTCTAACGGTTGACAACATGCATGAGGTGATCTCCTGGTCATGGGAGGGGAACCCACTTCCTCAATCTAATCATGGATCAACCACCTAAGGGAAAGGAATGGAACTAAGTCGTGGGAGGTGCTAAGACCTACAAGAAGCATGATTATGCATCATAATTGATGGCAATCATTTTGTAACAATTGATGAGAATATGTATGTGAAGATGAAGAAAATTTGAGCGCATACGATGATACTAAATGTGATGGACAAGAAATTGTGCTATTACCATCTTATAGATAGGATTAAGAGGGTTTGAAAACCTAAAGGAGGTTTTAATCTTTACTCAAAGCCAAATAAGTTCTTCTTATTGAGATTAAAAATGAAGAAGATAAGCATGCCATTATTAACATGGGATTCAGATGGTTTGATAGGAGACTGGTTGTTATCAAAGATTTCAAATTTGGCGATGACTTGAAGAAAGATCTATTCAGTTCATTGCTAGTTTAGATCAACATGCCAAGAATGGGAAGGAACTGTTCTAAAAAGGAAGTGGCCATCATGGCTAGCGGAGTAGGAAAACTACTTCATTTAGACCTAAGATCTCTATCTCAGGAATATCTTAGTGAGGCTAGAGCCTTAGTCGAAGTGGAACAAGATGAAGAACCACCCAATGAAATCAGGGTGAACATGCCTAACAAAGAAGACATGCCATTGGAGATACACTATGAACATGTTATGGAGTTGGAGTGACTGTAAGGTATTTGGGAATGGATAGGAAGAAAGTCTACTAAGACCTAGAGAAGAAGAGAAAGAGGAACCATGTAAGGGATAGGAGATACCACAAAAATAGGTTTGGAAGAAAGTGGTGAGGAATAAAATGACACAACAGAAGTGGTAGGAAGAGGCAAATAATGCTAATAAGAAGGTCGTTGATAAGGAGGCAAAAAATGTAGTTATGAATACAGATCAGCAGTCTATAGATAAGGAGTTTTGCATGAAAAGGCAACATGGATAATGATGAACAAGCTGTGTCAAACTGAAACAAACAGAATGGAAAGACAAGTGAAGCTAACAATGAAGAATCATGAAGAGGCGGGTCACAAAATACCTAATATTCTGGTAGGGTTATTTAATGACCCTATACATGAATAATGTCTATGATCTTGGATATCCATGCAAGCAGAGATAGGTGACAAATGCTATCAAAAATATGGAATATCAATTGCAGTTCTTGTAGAAACTAAAATCAAGTCATATAGTAAGGAGATGATGAAGAAGCTTTTTCTTAACAAATGGAAGCTTGAAACCAATCATTAGCATAATGAAAATGGTCACAACTATATCGGTTGGGATCCTAGATCATGGGACCTAAACATTATTGATTATGATGATCAACAAATTACTACTCAGGCCATCAAGAAAGGTGGACTTTGCATTGTTGTGACAACCATCTACATCAAAAACCTGATGCAACAATGAACGAGTATGTGGGGGAAAACTAGAGCTTGTTTCTAGTAATACCAGTATCCTTGAATCACAATAGGGTATTTAAATAATATTAGGAAACAAAAAGAAGAAGTTAGAGGCAAGGATATATTGAATAAAATACTAATCTCTTCCAATTTGGCTATTGACAATTCTAGGCTTGTTGAAATTCCAACACTGTAGGGTGAGACCTTCACTTGGAGCAATAAACTGGAAAGATCAAAGAGAATATCCTTTAAACTTGACATAGCTCTTGTCAATGACAAGTGGTTAGCAAAATTCTTTGGCACCAAATCCAAACTTCTAACTTCAAGTTTCTCAGACCACTCAACGATAAACACAAATCTTTGTGAACTTCCCAAGAAGAGAAAGCCTTTCTGATTCGTGAATTTTTGGCAAGAGTGGATTGGATGCAAGGAAATAATGTGGGAGGCTTGGAATGAAGGGATTATGGGTAATCCACTATACACTTTCAAACAAAAGCTTATGAAAGTTAAAATGAGGCTTAAACTTTGGTCCAAGCAACATGTCAACATGAAGAACCTTTATAGAAGGAACATAGTGAGATGGTTGATATATCTATGTCTCTTACAAAGAACCCTTTTGATCAGAAACTTATTGAAGCTACGAAGGTCACTTAGGATCACATCATCAATCTTATTGAGAAAGATGAACAAAAATATTTTTAGCAGAGGAGAAGGATGGAGTGGATTGAAAATGGGGATAGAAATACAAACATATATCACTCTACTATGTGAAGAAGATATGGCATCAATTCTATTATAGAGACTTATGAAATAAATGGAAACTTACTTAATGATGATGATGCCATTGCCAGTGAAACTAAAATATTCTTTGATAATTTATACAATCAGGAACATACTGAGATTACTCAGGATGATGCTAGCTGGTACAAAATGGTCACAAAGAAAAAAGATGACAATCTATGAAAAATTCCTGACAAAGAAGAGATCCATAAAGAAAATTGGTTCATTAACACTTCAAAAATCCCAGGAGTAGATGGTTTTGATGGGTTCCTTTATAGAGAGAATGTGATATCATTAGCACTGATGTAATCAATGTTATCCAATGGTTCTTCAGTAGATCTCACATGGTAAGGCAAATTAACCATGTTTTCCTTACCCTATCACAAAAAAGGAGATTATCTAAACTCCAATAGATTTTAGAACAATTTCATGTTTCTTATGATATATAAAATCATCACAAAGATTATAACTATGTGATTAGTAGACATTAAGCATAAGATAATCTAACCAACCAAGGTGGTTTTATAAGAGGCATAAGTATACAAGACTTCTCTCTCCTTTCTATAGAATTTACCCTACATTTTAATGTTGGAAGACTATCTCCATGCTCCCGAGTCAAGCTCAACATCACTAAGGCCTATGACTCAACCCAAGAGTCCTACTTTATGGGGATTTCTAAGAAAATGGGATTTAGGGATGACTGGATTCAATTGGCACATCACTGTGTAATGACCCCTCCATCATCTGTCTTATCCAATCGATCATCAGAGGGTTTCCTTAGGAACACTTATGAATAATGGCAGAGAGAAACATTGTCACCTTTTTTGTTAACCATATATATGGAAGGACTCAGTTAAAAATTACAACAAGCCATCAATGCAAAGAAGATCAAGACTTACACTATCAGGAACATGCTAGTGTAGTCTCACTA
Source organism: Alisma plantago-aquatica (assembly GCA_963693085.1). Taxonomy (NCBI): domain Eukaryota; kingdom Viridiplantae; phylum Streptophyta; class Magnoliopsida; order Alismatales; family Alismataceae; genus Alisma; species Alisma plantago-aquatica. Next base: position 1,011,074,871 of record OY856410.1, on the reverse strand, counting down.
ATTGTTCACTGATGATGTACTAGTTTCCTGTGAGGGAAGATCTAGAAGCCTATTGGATCTCAAGAAACTACTTTAGAAGTTTGGAAATGAATATAGTATGAAGATAAGCTAAAACAAATTGTGTATTTACCTATCCAAATCATACAAAGATAAACATGTTTTAGATGATGACCTTGGCATTTAGTTAGGAACTCTATCGATAGAGTACCTAGAGTATCCACTAGCTGGAGTAAACCTAAGGAGATCTAATTTTTGTGAATTCCTTGACAAGATGAAGAACATGATTACTAAGTGACTGAGGATAAACATATCACCGCTTGGCAGATTGATAGTCACCAAGAGCTTTAAAATGGGCTAAATCCAATTTTCGTTAGCTCAAGGTGAAGCTACAAATTTACACTATGTAGAGTGGAAATTATGATGGGTGAGTTATTTGCAAGAGAGCTCCATACATCCTGCCAGTTGGGAGAAATTAGCTTTTCCCCTTGATGAAGGTGGCCTAGGTCTTTCGTGCACTCAAAGGGTTGTTTGATTTCCACTCAATGAAAAGAACAAAGAAGTTGCTTGAATGTAAATCAATGTGGACAAAGTCGACGACTAAAATATGTGGGGTGGAAAATTCTAGAAACCTTCACATGCAAGAGGTTTCTCTTCCTTGTGGACTAGAATCACAAAGATGTGGCCTAGATTCCAGATCAATACAACCGATGAAGATCTTTAGGAAATCTATAGACTATAAGGATGGAAAGATGAAGCTACCAAAGACATCTCTGGTAGAATGTTCAAATCCAGATGTAGCTTCACAACATCCATAGCTCATGAAAAACCTCCTACCAACCATGGATAAAATTAGCAAATGGGCTCCAAATGATAATAATTATTGTGCCTTGTGTAAGGAAAATGAAGAAAGATCCAACCATCTAGTTTCCGATTGAAATTGGCACAAGTATCTCTGGGACAGAAGTTAGAGCTGGAAATCGGGCGGGTCGGGTTGGGTTTGGGTCGGGTCATTTCAGGTCAGGTCATTTCGGGTTTGAGTTTATTCGGGTTATTTTATTGTTTCAGTTTAGGGTCGGGTCGGGTCGGGTTAGTACAGGGTCGTGTTCATTCGGGTCATTTTACATTCTCGGGTCAATTCATGTTCAGGTCGGTTAGTTTCTAGGTAGGTTTCTTTGGGTTACTTTAGTAGGTCAGGTCGGGTTTGGGTGAAGTCATTTTAGGTCATCTTGTTATCAGGTCGGGTCAATTTGGACTATTTTCTTGGGTCAGCTTGTGTTCGGGTCAAGCCATTTCGGGTTGGTTTGTTTTCGGGCCAAGTCAATTAGGGTTGTTTCTCTGGTTCGGGTCTTATTGTGTCAGGTCGGGTTTTCATTAGCGTGAGTCAACTTGGGTTGTAAATCTGGCTCAACTTGAAATATTCTAGGTAGAGTGAACAATAAGGTTGTCAACTCTAGTTGTTAATTTGATTGGGGTTGAGACATTAGTGCTTGAATTGATACTGAAAAAGTCAATTCAGGGTATCTTATTGGGTTTTGATTGAATAAGTTTTAGTCAAGGGCCAAGAGGGAGTAGGTTAGTGGTTTCGTTGAAAGTTACTCTTCCCAAAGATCGAGCATGCCCTTATCAAAGAATATAGAAAAATAAAAAAGAACTCCAAGTAGTGTTTCAAGGGCTGAATTGCTATTGTCTATGATTTGAGCTACATCTCAGCTGACCTCTAATCTACTAGAATCTGTCTTACATGTGTGCAGATTGAATGTTGAGGTTCTTTGGATTTACACTATCAAGATAGGGTCATCGAAGTTGCTCTTCCTCTGAGTGGTCCCGATAAATAAAAAGTTTCAGTTGGAGTGTTTGAACCATATTAACTTCAGTTATTTTGTGTCCTCTAGCTGAGTATTTTTAATCTTAAAAATGAAGCAAAAAATACACAATGAAAAATAAAATAAAACATTGGTAAAAAGTTATTTGCGACCTCATTATGTTTTATTCCATATACTACATGTAGTTCTCTATAGCATGTCTATTATAGAAACACAAATTTTATATTGGATTTTATGTATTAAATGTAGTTTCCAACAATTAATTAGTGCAGCCACAACAATATGTAATTTTTAAACTAAATACCGGAGTTTCCGAAACAGGATGAGTCACTCATAAGTCATAACCCATAACTCATAAGTCATAACTAAGCAAAATCCACAATGATGTAATATAATAAGACGATCAACCTTTTATTACCAATATTATATTAAGAATAGACACTAGTAGACACTCCTTCTCCTTCCTTCCTTGAATATAACACATTAGAAGGAACAAGATAACACCTACGTAAACATTGTTTCCTTTTACAAAATCCTCCCATATAGATATAATGGTTCCATGATTTCCATCCCATCCCATCAACTCGTCCATCAACTCCACATTTCTCTCTATTTATTTATTTGTTTGATCCAATATGCATTTCTTCCTAATCTTTCTTTCCTTTTTTAATTCTCCCCCAACTACTCGTCCATGTTTTACAATATCTCTTTCTATTTGTTTCCTTCAATATCTCTTCCTCCCTAATTTCTCTTTCATTTTCCAATTCTTTCTCGACTCGTCAACTCCACCATCCTCTTCATGTTTCCGCAATGATCTCTTATTACGTACTTACGTTTTAAGGTAAATGCATTTTCAAATTATAAGATAATTACACAGACTGTCCACTTAACAAACGAGAATAGAAGTAATGGTGGGTGAGGCCATTGGCATTCCAGCCTTCAAAATATATAGAATTTGTTTAGTTTGGGTTAGGTCACCTCTAGATCTACGTCTAATTGTACTATCTTTCCCTCCTATAAAAACTTTCTTCTTGTAAATTTGTATAATTATTTACTCAAAAGAGTAACATATAGAAGCTTAACAGTTTTCCTTAAGTAGATAAAGGCAGGAAAAGTAAGTTCTGATCACTTGTTTTTTATTATTTTCAATTACCATATGTATATTTTTTCTTTCATGCCTTTCTTTTATTGTCTTTTCTCTTTCATGCCTTGCTTTTGTGATCTTTCTATAGTTATCCAATTATGAAATCTTGTTGTGATTTTTTGTGTCTTTGCAGTTGTCATCGAATGATGATTATGGATGAAAATTTTAGAACACCCCAAGAAGAATAAGTGATAGGAACATATGATTTTTCATCTCAAGCTGATGCAGGTAGTAGGTCTTTTTTTCTTATATTGTTGTAAAGAAATGATATTGATTATTGCAAACTTTCTATTTTGAGGTGATGAGAATCCTCCGACACAAATCTCAACTTCAGTTCCATCAACCAAAACCCCAATTCTAGATAAGGCAGTTGGAAAGAGAAAGTGTTATTCAGAAGTTAGGGATGAGTTTGATATTATAGAAGATGAACAAGGAAACCTGCATTCAGTATGTAAACATTGCAAGAAGGGAAATTATAGAGCAGAATCTAGATGGGGGACTTCTAATCCGAAGAGACACCTAAAGAATTGTGCTGAGTATATAAAGAATTGTCCTACTAAGCCTATTTCTAGGGAATTTAATAATGAACAATATCACGAGATGTTGGCTGATGCTATCTTGATGCATGGATATACATTTTCAATGGTTGAGCATGAAGGGTTGAGGAAGGTTCATCAATATCTTAAAGAAGATGTGAAAACAATTTCTAGGAATACCATGAAGAAAATATGCATTAGGAGACATGATAAGCTAAAACAAAATATGAAACAAACTTTGAGTCAAATATCTAGTAAAATTTGCTTGACTTGTGACATATGGGCAGCATGTACTTCTCGTGGCTATCTCTCTCTCACTGCGCATTATGTGGATGACAATTGGAAATTGAATTCAAAGGTATTAAACTTTTATCATTGTCCTCCTCCCCACACAGGACTTGAATTATATAATTTGTTGCATGATTTGATATCTAAAGAGTGGGGTATTGACAAAAAGGTGCTTTGTATGACTATGGATAATGCATCCAATATGGATAACATGGTAATGAATTTAAAAACCACATTGCTTGAAAGTTTACCATGTGATGGAAATTTTTTCCATGTTCGATGTTCAGCTCATATTTTGAATTTAGTAGTAAAAGAAGGGTTGAAAATTATTGACAGCTGTGTTTTAAAAGTTAGGGAGAATGTCAAGTATATTGATGCATCTGAAAGTAGACTTATTAAGTTTAATGATATTGTTACAAGAACCGGTCTACCATGTTCCACAAAGTTATGGCTAGATGTTGCAACTAGGTAGAATTCAACATATCTAATGTTAAGTAGAGCTTTTCATTATAGGCGAGCTTTGGATATTTTTGGTGCAAATGAACCAAATTACTAGTACCGTATCTCCTCAGGTGAGTGGACAAAGGTGGGCAAAATTTGTGAGTTGTTGGAAAAATTTTATGAGATTACAAATTATTTTTCTGGTTCTGAGTATCCGACTGCCAATTTGTATTTCTAAAACATTTGGAAAATTTAGAAACTCTTGCTTAAAGAAAAGGATTTTGGGGACTCTGAAATAAGCACAATGGCCTCTCAAATGTATGGAAAGTTTGAAAAATATTGGGCTGATTACTCTATGATCCTTTCTTGTGGTGTAATTCTTGATCCTCATTTTAAGTTTGATCTTGTAAAATTTGCATTTACAAAGCTACATGGTGATGAATATGGTTCAAGGCTGGCTAATGAGGTGCTTGTCCAATTCAATGAGTTTTATAAGTTCTATGAGAACCATGTATCTCTGCCTTCTGTAACTACTCTTTCAGAGACATTGCCACAAGCAAAGTGTATTAGGGAGAGTGATCATCTAGAGGTAATTTATTTGATGTATTCAATATTATTTCTCAAAATTTACTTTCATTAAAAGTATAATTTTTATAAGAAGTCTTCTAATTGATGAATACCTTAATAATAAACTAGGAATTTGAGGCATGCTATGGGTCTATGGTCAGTGTCCATAAAAATGAAGTCGAGAGATACTTTGAAATTTGAAAGGAGGCGCGATGTGCTACCTTTGATATTCTTAATTATTGGAAAGGACAATCAAAAAGTTTTCCTATTCTATCATGTATGGCAAAAGACATAATGGCGATTCCAATTACCACTGTTGCTTCAGAGTCGACTTTTAGCATGGGTGGTAGAATTTTGAACAAATGGAGAAGCTCCCTTTTATCAAAGAATGTTGAAGCCTTAGTGACGACTCGTAATTGGTTACATGGATATGAAGGTATAGATTGTTTTTAAGTTCATTCATTTCTGTTTGACATATTATCTATTTCTTATATATTTTTTTCTCGTTTTATTGATTTTCATGCAGAATTGGATGCAGATGGAGTTGAAGTTGGTGAAGATAATGGTATGGATGAGACAATTCAGGCCTAGCTATTTTGGTTGAAGAAAAATGGACTAAAGTAGAAGGCGTTTAATATTTTCAATTACCATTTTATTGGGGAACACTTGCATAGATTTTATATTGATGTAGATACTCAATGACTTGATTGCAACATTTTCTTTTTTACATTTTGTGAGATTTCTCCATTTTACTATTATGTTAAATCAAGAACAAATAAGTAAGATATTATGATGTCTAGGAATGGATTTTGCTCATTGACAAGGGCTTTTATTTTGACATCTCTTTCATGTTCCATGAGGTTAATTGGTACTATGTTGTCAATGCCATATACATCATAGGCTGCATCCTAGCACTAGTTCTAAGGTTCTTCAATGCATATGGTCCTAAACTTAATGACATTAACGTGATGTATTGGAAACATTAAAAGCTTGAATGCTTGGTGTATTGCAGTAGCAAAGTTTTTTGTTACTAACTGTTGGTACATGTTATTGCTTCGAGTTTGGTTCATGAATCACGACGATGGACTAATGGGTTATGTACGTGCCTCCTTTCAGCTGTACTTGATTTAATAAAAATTAAAAACCCTATGTGCATGACAACCTTTGAGTTTTGAAACTTATTGATTTCATCCGTAACTTTTTCTGGATGAAGTTTGATGAACTGTAATACAATTTTGTAGAGTAATCATGTATACTTGATAAAATAGTTCAACACATCCTTGATTAAATTTTGTAGAGTATTTAAGAATTGTTAACTAATTTATCTTGATAGATGTATGTTGTACATTTTTGACATTTTAACCTCTTCAAAGATGATCAAACATAATCAACTTGTAGGTGTAGCAATGTTTATTTTAACATGGTTCTAAATGGTTGTAACTTGGAAATGTTTATTCAATTTTAAATTAGTCCACAATGACCAAGTAAATGGACACATGAATTTGTCTGTTTAATTTTGTAAATAAAGTGTGTACTCATATTATATATTCAATATGTATAAACTACCATGAAATTATGTAAACCTTCAAGAGAAACAATCCAAATTAAGAGACGACCCAAATCAAACACATATAGTTTATTCACACCATTTATCCGCAACAAGGTTTTTCAAGGAAACAATCAATTTATTATTAACACATACATGTGTAACAGAAGATAGAAGCTTACTAGCATGAACTATTAAATATAGCTCATAACTAGATATATAAAATGGAGAATAAAAATATTTCCTAACACTTGTTTCATGGAGTAATTGTTTAGAAAAAACTAGCATACATGATCATAGGGATGTGATATGCATGTGTATATATCAGATTTATACCACTTTAAAATATATGATGTGTTTCTAAGGGCCTATTACATTATGAGCCTATGAGTCTATGACTATGAGTTGACAAAAAAAGAAAGAAAATTAGTGTTTGTGGTCAAGAGAGAAAAATATGTCCTACTTTAAATTTTAATAGAGAGGGGAAAGAGGGAAGAGTATGTAAATCACAACAATATTGGGTCAAAAATTTCAGTGGGAATCGTGGTCTGTCAGGATGAGTTTGTTCTAATTAGATTGGGTCTAGTTGATGGTTAAGTCTATGTGATTTTTGGTCCGGCTGAATAAAAATAGGTCAGGTGATCTCAGGTTGTGTTTATGTCAGTTTGGGTGATGTCAATTTAGGACGATGTCGGATCGAGTTGATTTCAGGTCTGGTTGACATCGGGTCAGGTTAAATTCAAGTTGGGTCACTATTGGATCAAGTTGATGTTGGGTCAGGTTTACATATAGTCAGGTTGATTTCGGGTCTGGTTGGGTGTTGGGTCATGTTGCTTTCGGTTCGGGTCTTGGGTCATGTTGAAGTCGGGTCGGGTCCATGTCATGTCGGGTTACTATCAGGCTCGGTTAAATTGGTTCTAATATTTTCAAGTTGATTCGGGTTACAGGTCAGCTCCAGGTCAAGTCAGGTCGGGTTCGGGTCCCATGTTTTTAGGTCAAATTGGGTTTCAGGTAAGCATCGGGTCGGGTCGGGTCGGGTTCAGATTTATATTTTCTTCCGACTTAAGCGGGTCGGGTTTTGAGTAGGTTCGGTCGGGTTTCTCGGGTCGGGTCAACTTTTGCCAGCTCTAGACAGAACAACTTTGAAGCTGGGAATCAACTCAACAAATGACCTGAAGACAACCTGACTAACCTAGTCAAGTGTAGGAAGATGATAAAGTTATATCCTTGTGGGAGAATCACATTGTGTGTGCATACCATATGGATTGAGAGGAACTCCAAGAAATATGGAGGTAGGAGGAATGATGAGCTTACAATCTTTTCCAAAATAGAAATATAAATCCATATATCTTGTATAACCTATTCTAATCATCTTAACAATAATTCTAAGATTACCATTAGAAATTGGGATTTGAGAAATACTTCATTTTAGTCTTTTCTTTCTTGTATTATTTCCTAAAGGGATTGATGCAAGAAGATACTCCTTTTATAAACTACATGATTATGGATTGCTTAAAAACTTTTCCCCCTTTTGGGGGTCGGGAATATATTTACCATGAATGTATGATACACACACAATTACACACAAATACACACATAAATATATGTATATATAGTGGATGTATTCATTACCCATATGGGAAACATAAAGTAGTTGTCTAGTAATTTTGGTTATAATCTAAGTTTTTTGTTTACAATTTTTACACTGTGGTTACAAATTTTCATTCTTGGTTACGATTCATGGATTTTTTTTGTGAAACTTCAATTTTACTATCTTTGCAAACAATATAGACATTAATTCTATAAACTGAATCTTTATATTAAAAATTTTGTTGTCTAAATACAATTCGGTGCTTTCCTATTACAAATTGTATCCATGAGTAACTAAAGTCCGTTAATCAACTCGAGTAACGAATGTATGGCCATATACATATACATATTTGCAAACATACATATGTGTATATATGAAATATGTATACACATCTTAGATCACACACACACATATATATGTATATGTAGTTATATGGATACATACTTATATACATATACATATACATATATATAAAAACACACGTCTTCCCTAGGGCTTTCTCCAGGCGATCCGGCGATCGCTTGGGCGATTCTCGCCCGTGGGTATGGCACCCATGTCTTCGGTCACCCCGACCAGATATATCCACCAGCAACCCCCATCCCTTCCGCCGTCCATACACACACCCCACTGAAACCACCAGAACCATCCCAACGACCAGGAGCGGCCGGAACTGGAGCGCGCGAAGGAGAAAAGCCAACCGTCCGCCGCGGCGGCGAAGGCTACGAACCAGGTCGATCAGGAAAAGGAGGGAGAAGGAAAGCGGTCCCCGGTCGCTTGGAATACAATCCTGAAGCAACCCAGTGGCAAGGACAAGGACGTGGTCTTCCCGCAGCCTCAGATCGAGGCAGAGGAGGTGCACGTAGAGCTGGAGGCGGAGGAGTTCGACCGGCTGGCGAATGTATGGGAGCACACAGTAATGGCGTACACCCTTGGGAAATGTCCCTACTACTATCACTTTCTCGCTTGGATCAAACGGATATGGTGACCGAAGGGGTCCTTTGAACTAATCTCTCGCGAGCAAGGGGTTTTCTTGGTCTGCTTCTCTACCGCGGCGGATAAGGAAAACATTCTTGGGATGGGTCCTAGATGGTTCGACCAACAGCTGGTCGTAGCTAAGCATTATAACCATGGAGATGAACTCAAGAAGGAGTCCTTCTTGACGGTACTGACGTGGATTACTCTCAAGTCTTTTGGACGGTCGTGGACAAGGCGCGCTGCGGGCACGATAGCTGCTGGAGCGGGACGGGTCCTTCACATAGACGACCGGTCGCTGGAAGGTGATGATCCAAGGGTACTAGTGGAGATCGACGTGGAGAGCAAGAAGCCGACCACGGTTTGGCTCAATGTCAGAGGACGTGAACCCATCCCGGTCACCGTGGAGTACAATCACATACCTGCATCTTGCAAGCGGTGTCGTGCGTTCGGGCACGACGAGGGACAATGTGAGGAGCTCGACGGGGGCAAGAAAGAAAACACAAAGCCTAATGCCAATGCACAGACGAAGTGGATAGAGAAGAAGAAGACAACCTCCGAGGCTGCGAGCAGCAGCGAGAAACAAAGAACAGAAGTCGAGAAACAAAAAAAAGCTGAGAACGCCGAGGCTGAAGAGTGCCCGAGGACAGAGGAGGAGAGACCCATGCCCAAGACAGCGTAAGAGAGCAAAAGCCCACCTGAAAAGAATAAGGAAGAGGGGGAATTTACTCCTGTTTCAATGAGAAGAAGCTTGAACGGGATCCCTAAATCCCAAGGGGTCGGGTCCATCCTAGAATCTACAAATAGATACGAAGCATTGAGCAAGTCAGATGCGGAAGAACCAGAATAGGATGCACCTAAGAAGAAAAAAGAAAGCAAGAAGAAAGAGCAGCCCAGGCGAACTCGGGAAAACAAACACCTTTGATATGTCTATACTCATGTGGAATATTAAAGGAGGGTGTGATAGAAGCAAGAAGAAAGAAATCCGAGAGTGGATTGGTACAAGTGGGCCCTCTATTGCAATGGTACAAGTGGGCCCTCTATTGCAATACTAGTTGAAACCAAGATAAATGAGCACAATAAGCAAAGCATTAAATATCTTTTTCCGCAGGGCTGGGAACACGTGTCCAACCTAAAACACTCTGAGCTAGCTAGGGTGTGTGTGGCTTGGAAACCAAATGCATGGCAGGTGTCGGTGAGGATGATGTCTGACCAACATATTACGATGGATTGCAGGAATGCAGCGGGATTCCATATGTGTATGACAACTGTGTATGCCCACAATGACGTAAAAAGAAGGAAGTTCCTCTAGCATGATTTGAATTCCTTGTCTACACAGATGCAGGTGTCGTGGCTAGTGGTTGGTGACTTTAATAATGTCAGATTGCTCGGCGAGAAGATTGGAGGCAGACTTGCACATCGGGCTGTGATGGAGTCTTTCAACATAACCATTGATAAAGCCAACCTAATTGAGCTTCCTATGACTGGTGGTGATCTCTTCACGTGGAATAATGAACAAGACCCAGAAGACAGAATAGCTAGCAAGCTGGATAGAGCCCTGGTTAATGAAGAATGGTTAAATATGTTTCCTAATGTATAGGTAAAGGCAGGGGGTTCTGAACTCAGTGACCATGCTCCTCTTCTAGTTCAGATCATTGACAAGAAGTAGAAAAGAAGGTCGTTCCGCTTCCTCAACTATTGGGCTGATTGGGAAGGATTTGATGATATTCTGAAGGAGGTATGGGGTACACATATCCTGGGTAATCCAATGTTCGTCTTTGCAAAAAAGCTTTCCTTGCTGAAAACAAGTTTAAAGAAGTGGGCAAAAGACAAGGTGAATATCCCAAACTTATTGGAGGCAACCAAGAAGGAATGTAGGGAGGTAAGAACAATTTTACTGGCTGATCCACTCAATGAAAGGCTAATTAAAAAGGACCGTGACTTAAGAAGGATGCTTGCTGATTTAAAGAAAGCCGAAGAAAAAATTTTCTGGCAAAGGAGTAGGGAAAAATGGCTTGAAGATGGTGACAAGAATACCAAACTCTATCACACGGCAGTGAGAAGGAGGGAAGTTAACAACATCATTTGCGAGCTAATTGATAAGGATGGGCATGTGGTGAATAAGCAAGAAGATATTGAGGAGCAGGTCGTGCACTATTATACCGAGCTATATAATAAAGAAGCTAGAGAAATAAAAGAGGATGAGGATATTGAATGGAATTTCAAGCTAAGCAGCACTCATAACAACATTCTCACCAAGGAGGTATCCGAACAAGAAGTTAAAGATGCTTTGTGGAGTATAGGCTGCAATAAATCCCCCGGACCGGATGGATTCAACGCATTCTTCTACAGGACAGCCTAGAACACTATTAAACAAGACCTTATAAGGTATGTGAGGTGGTTTATGGAAGGTGGTAATATGGTCAGACAGGTGAACCATTCATTTCTTGTCCTTATTCCAAAGAAGAAGACTACTGCCTCTCTATCGGATTTTAGACCGATTGCTTGTTGCTCCATACAATATAAGATCATTGCTAAAATCCTTACAGCCAGACTGAAACTGGTCCTTCCCTTTCTTATTTATGAGAATCAAGGAGTGTTTATATCCGGAAGGAGTATGAGTGATTGTGCCCTGCTCGCGGATGAATTTCTGTCTGATTTTAATGTCATGCGAGGTAGCAGGAAGGCTTGCCTCAAACTGGATATCTCCAAGGCATATGACAGTGTGAGGTGGGACAAACTATGGTGGATGCTGCGTCAAATGGGTTTCTGTGACAAATGGATTCAGTGGATGCAACAGTGTGTGGGCATAACTAGCTTTTCTGTACTTGTTAATGGGTCGTCTGTAGGCATGTTCAAGGGCAGCAATGGTTTACGGCAAGGCGATCCACTCTCACCTCTTCTTTTCACGGTGGTCATGGAATATTTCACAAGAAAGCTGAAGATGGCGGAAGAGAAGAAATTAATTAAAGCCTTCACGGTCCATGGTATGAAAACTATGAGTCATTTGATTTTCGCTGATGATGTCTTATTGTTCATTGAAGCCAAAGTGGAGATGCTACGGGAGCTGAAAAATTTTCTGTGGAAATTCAGAGAGGAGACGGGGTTATGCATTAATGCTGCAAAAACGCAGCTCTTTCTCTCTAAAAATTGTCACTCCATGGAAACCAGGTTGTAGGATGCTTTGGGGGTGGAGTTGGGAAAATTTCCAACAAAATATCTTGGCTTTCCTCTGGCAGGGGGTAATCTTCAGGTGAAGGACTTCGCCGAATGCATTGACAAACTAGATGTGATGATTGCGATATGGCCTACACAAAAGACTTCCATGGCAGGTCGTTCTACGCTTATCCGAGCAGCTATTGAGGGTCTTCTTATTTTCTGGGTTCAACAAGGTGAGATTCCAGGAGCTGTGCTTGACAGGATGGAGATGAAAATCTCAAACTTCATTTGGGCAAGTGAGTACCACCCAATGCGTTATTCCAGACTTGCTTTGCCGAAAGATGAAGGAGGCCTACAGTTGAAAACTCCAAGAGATATTGCAAAGTGGGGAACTCTTAGGAGAATCATCTCTTACCAATCCGGTAGCTCTATATGGGGGAGATGGATGAGAGAAAGATATCCACAAGGATTGGATTTTCAGCCAAGGACAAGGGAAGGCATCTCACGCACCATTCATATGATGAGGAGTCTATGGCCCCAGGTAAAGCATCATTTCTATCTGAAACATAATGGAGAATGGAGCATGCTCAATCCAAACCTTGATTTGTGGGAAATCACAAGGACTAGGGCGGAAAAGGACAAGATTATGGGGCTGATATGGGAAGGTAAACATATTTTGAAATGGTCGATTTGTATTTTCAAAATTCTGCATTGTTCGCTAGCTACACTGGACAAAATATGGGAGTGGAATAGCAATATTTCTACCACTTGCTACCTTTGCAAGACGGAGGAGGAGACTCTTAGTCATCTTTTCGGATGCTGCTATTTCACGAAGACCATTTGGGACAAAATCTGCAAGGATTTCAACCTTCATATAGCGCCGAATGAAGACATCAAGAAGGTGATTAAAAGGTGCGCCAATGAGGAGACAAAACGGCTGCTGTTTGCTGCATTATGATGCCATGTCTGGATGGAAAGGAATGCCCGTAAGCACGGAGGGATGGTTAGTAGTGAGTGCACTATTGCTGGGAAAATTTGTAAAAATGTTAAAAAGAGAGTATGTATGAGGTAGATGTGTGAGTTGCTCACGATATTGACGTATAGTGAGCATAGGGCTATATGTAACTTTTTGACTCCTTCTATAGTTGTAGGAGGGGGATGTCGGAATATATTTACCTGATTCCGACATATACATATACATATACATATACATATACATACATTTACATTCACATTTACATTTACATTTACATTTACATATACATTTACATATACATATACATATACATATACATATACAAATACATATACATATATATACATATACATATACATATGCATATACATATAAATTTACATGTACATATGCATATGCATATACATATTAATATACATATACATGTACATATATTTACATATCATATATACATGTACATATACATATACATATACATATACACATGCATATACATATACATATACATATACATATACATATACATATACATATACATATACATATACATATACATATACATATACATATACATTTACATTTACATTTACATTTACACTTACATATACATATACATATACATATACATATACATATACATATACATATACATATACATATACATATACATATACATATACATATACATTTACATTTACATATACATTTACATATACATATACATATTAACATATACATATACATATACATATACATATACATATACATATGCATATACATATACATTTATATTTACATATTAACATATACATATACATATACATATACATATTAACATATACATATACATTTACATTTACATATGCATATTAACTTATACATATACATATGCTTACATTTACATTTACATATACATTTACATATACATATACATATAGATATAGATATACATTAACATTTACATTGACATTTATATACATGTACATATACATATACATATACATATACATATACATATACATATACATATACATATACATATACATATACATATACATATAAATATACATATACATATACATATACATTTACATTTACATATACATTTACATTTACATATACATATAGATTTACATTTAAATTTACATTTACATTTACATTTATATACACATACATTTACATTTACATTTACATTTACATATACAACATATACATTTACATTTACAATTACAATTACATTTACATTTATATACATATACATATACATATATATTTATATACATATGCATTTACATATACATATACATATACATATACATATACATATACATATACATATAAATATACATATAAATATACATATAAATATACATATACATGTACATTTACATTTACATATACATATACATATACATATACATATACATATACATATACATATACATATACATATACATATACATATACATATACATATACATATACATTTACATTTACATTTACATTTACATTTACATTTAAATTTATATATACATATACATATATATATACATATACATATACATATACATATACATATACATTTACATTTACACATACATATACATTTACACATACATATACATTTACATTTACATTTATATACATATACATTTACATTTACATTTACATATACATATACAACATACACATTTACATTTAATTTTACATATACATATACATTTACATTTACTTATACATATACATATACATATACATACACATACATATACATACACATATACATACACATACACATATACATATACATACACACATATATGTATATATATGTATACATACAACACACAAACATAGATACATAGATACCTACATACATATATACATACAATCGACAAGGGAATAGCCCGGTTGGCGAATTCTACTGGTCCCCAATGAAGGGACCCGGGTTCGAAACCACATAGAGAAGCATCTCTTGATTTATCACCCTCCCAGACATCCGACCTCTGCCACGGGTTATGGGAGAGGGGGAGAGAAATCTTTCTCCCTTAATCCCATACAGTCGACAAGGAGTGTCTCAAGTGGTCAAGCATGGTGTCTCCTCATGAAGGGACCCAGGTTCGAATCCCAGTTGCCGCCTTGATTTACCACCCTCCCGGGCATTCAGCCTCCGCCATGGGCATGGGATAGGGGGGGAGAAATCTTTTTCTCTTAATCCCATACATACATACATACATATGGCCGACAAGTAGTGGCTCAAGTGGTCAAGAATGGTATCCCCTAACAAAGGGACCCAGGTTCGAATCCCATCTACCGCCTTGGTTTACCACCGTCCAGGACCTTCGGCCTATATCACGAGCATAGGAGAGGGGGAAAGAATGCTTCTCGTAATCCCATACATACATACAGCCTCCACTATAGGCATGGAAGAGGGGCAGATATTGCCTCTCTTAATCTCGTACAAACATACATACATGCTCCTGACAAGGAGCGGCTCAAATGGTCAAGCATGGTGTCCCCTAACAAAGGGACCTGGGTTCAAATCTCAGCTACCGCCTTGATTTACCACACTCTTGGACATTTACCCGAGTTCGAATCCTAGTTGCCGCCTTGATTTACTACTCTCTCTGGAATTTGGCTTCTGCCATGGGAGTGGGAGAGGAGGAGATAATGCCTTTGTTAATCCCATACATACATACATGCATGCATATGAAGGGACCCGTGTTCGAATCTCAGCCCCTGCCTTGGTTTACCACCCTCCCAGACATTCAGCCTTCATCACAGGCATGAAAGAGGGGGAGAGAGTGCCTCTCTTTGTCCCACATAAATACATGCATACATATGTAGAACCGATAAGGAGTTACTCAAGTGGTCAAGAACGATGTCTCCTAACTAAGGGACTCGAGTTCAAATCCCAACTACCACCTTGGTTTACCATCCTCTAGACATGTGGTCTCCATCACGGGAATGGAAGAGGGGGGAGATAATGCTTCTCTTAATCCCATACATACATAAATACATACATACATACATACATTTAGTCATTAAGGGCAGGGATCGTAATTGGCACAAATTCGTTCTTACCCCAATCCCAACCCCACTATCAAGACTGTGGTAAAGTGATTGAAGTGCACGTCCCTAGGTTGCCCAAATGGATCTCACACATTGTGATATACAATAAGAAAAAAATAACTCATAAAAAAAATAACTAACCAACTTGATAATGATTTTATAGCATATTATCAGAGTTTATTGAGAGCGGAAGTGATTTAGTCAATTCCTCATAATAATCCATCTTATTTACCTAAATCGAGAATCATGACCCAATCAATGCAAATACATTGGTATGATTTTAAAATCAAAATGAACTAGAAAAATTAAGGAAAATACAATGCTTGGAAAAATTAATATGAACTACAAGGAATGAAACAATATAGCCCAAAACATCAATTGTTCAAAATTCAATTTTCTTTTATTTACAAATTCCGTTTATGAATTCTTTTATACTCAAGAAGAAACTGTAGAATGCGCCCAGGTAACAAGATACCACGGTACTGTCCACATGGACAATTCCATGACCAACATACTATAGGATGGGCCCAGGTAACGGGATACCACCATATCCTCCAAAGTTGTGTCCTTACCCTAACGATATAGGTAGGTGCTCTGATGCTTGTTCCCTTACCCAACGGTAGGTGAAACAAGGTAAGACAAGTTGTATAATGGAGATTTTCATTTATGTTTGAGTTTGATAAAACAAAATATACAAACAACAAAACCTTATTCGAAGGAAACAATATCTCAAATAAATAGAATAGGTCAAGCATATGACTCATACTTATAATACACAACCAAACAATACCATATTCAAGGTAATTATGAGGACAAAGCGTACATTTCACCGAAGATTAGAGTAAGATCTCAAGCATCAAATGATAAGTCAAGGTCAAGCCCTGGCATAATAGTGGGTATTCATGCATCGATATTCTAGTCAATAATATGGAGGGGTCACAAGGACCATATAGGGTTTCTTAGGCCTCATTATCATCATGGTTTCATTTTTTCTCGAGATTATAAACATTAGTATCAAGATCAATAGTTAGTTCATAATAGAACTTTACCCAAAAATTATGGTCTCTAGTCATCTTTTAGATCAAGACTAAGATATGGATTTCCATAGAAGGATTAGATTCAAATAGTTCAATGTAATTATTTGGATAATAGATCCAAGACGAATTCTACAAGATTTCATGATATCAAGTCAAAATTTAGATAAAGTTACAAACTTGGTTTATATATCACCATCAAATATCATTAGATAAATATATTTTTGAAGAGAATTAGAAATAAGATGTTGGAAATATTTCCATTGCGTTCATTTCATTCTTACAATCAAAATAGACTATATATTCACCTATTTTCGATATCTGATGTAGAAGATATAAACATAATACAATTCTAGAGAGAAAAAAGAGAGAGGAGACCAACCTGAGGAGAGAGGAGAATTTCCCACTATTGTAGCACTACGAATTCTTACATATATGGATGAATAAGTGAGAGCAAGATGGCACAAAGACGAAATCCAAAGGTATGGTTGCGTTTGTGGGAGCAAGATGAAGTGAAAGGTTTATTTATAGGTCTAGATCTAGGGTTTTAGGGTGCATTTAGGAGTCCAAAAGCTCCCTGGAGGAACCCAACTCTATAGGATAGAAACTTCTTGAATGTCATGATTGGGGGATGAAAATAGGTGGGAAAGATGGGGGATCTGAAGATGAAGAGAAAGAACCAAAAATCAGGAAAAACATTGAGAAAAGACCAAGATCTGAGGATTAGGGTTTGTCACCCAAATGGTTTACTGCCAACCCAAGGTAGGGTATGATCCCCACTTGGGTGGGCCGGTCGACGCACGGACCGGGCCCAACAAGGGTGGATTTTGGCCCCAAAACTTGGAAAGATAGGGTAAACATGCTAGAAAAGGTGGTTTAAACATGCGATTTGCAAGAATTTTTATAGGGAGCTAGGAAGATCTTTTTGAATTGAAATTTGGAAACATGTTTTTCAATATTATATAGAATATTCACAAAAATTTTGGGATCCAATGTATTAACATAGATACTTGAATGAAATAGAAGATTAGAAAGTCTAAAATAAATAGAAATTCATGTATTCAAGGTATATAATGAGATCAAATTCGTCAATTAAGTGTCACTAATGTCCTCAAATCTCAGCATCATCCAAAATTCCTACAAAATGAGTGTTTGATACCTATTTCATGATAAAGTGGGATTATGTAGTACAAGAAATAGAGAACTAGATTTAGGATTTAAATGGTGAAAAATCCACTTTATCACATCTTTCCCCCTTTAAGGGAATTTTATCCTCAAAATTCAAAAATATCCTCAAGACTGGGACTATTGAATCAATGTAACATACTAAAAATTGGGACTCTCCAATCAAAGTCATATCCTCAATCATATTAAAATCAAAAGCCTCTTATAAACTTGTATTGATCAACTAGAGGTCGAAAGATCATAGTTCCTCGATTGAGTTCAACTTTAAACTGTGTATATATTAACGATCATGATGGAGAGTCAAGAATTTCCATCATGGATAAAATTGGGTCATGTCCTAAGAACATTGTGGTTCACAAGTCAAGATTCAAATGTCAAATGATTTTTGTTTCAACCATTGAAATTGGGGTACAATTTCCCATTTTAGACCCTAGGCATGACCACTCATCTGAAAGTAACAATCTAGAAAAATCTTGAGACATCAATGTCCATTCATAGTCAGGGATAATCAAGATTGATAATGATGAGACCTAGGTCATTTTTAGGAAATTAACCCTACAATAGAAAATACCATCTTCAAAATTTTCATCAAGTTAACATCTCAAGATCTGAGTTTCTAAGTCAAAAGTCAAAATTTTGGATGATCATATTACATATCAAATAAGTAAAGTTCTTGGGTCAAGAGTACAATAATCCCACCATCTTAGGGTCCTCACTTCTGCATGTCCTTGGTGGGGTTATAAACCCATGATAGAGATTTTGTATTTTAACTATTCAAGACAAACATCATGTTTAAATATCTTGATTTCATGCTCAAATCAATAGAGGGTCCCACCCTAGTCCATAAGAGAGTTATATCATAAATTGAGTGAATCCACATAGTCAATTTTTCAAAAATTTGGAGATGTGGGAATAAGAAAGTCATTAATAATATATCAAGGGTGATCTCAAGATCCACATAGGGTGATTATACGAGTCACGTAAATATCAAGATCATGCGTCAAGATTTTGTATATCAACATCGAGAGTCAAAGTTTGGGCATTAAGATCATAGGTCTAAACATTTCATAGCTAGGGATTAGGTTCCCTTTAAAACCTTAGAGAGATCATTTATTCATATTCAATAATAGAGCAACAACCGAGCAACAATCGAGCAATATCAGTGATATCAATCACCAATTTTATTACCATGGTCTCAAGGTTTGATGAATGATCTCAGCCTAGGTCTTTATACTCAACATTGCATATAGATCGAGATTCAAGATCAAAAACCATTATTTTCTAGATCGAACCTATTGTAGTCTTAGGTCAAGGAATCAAAATTGGGTGGGAGGGGTTACCTTACCAAATTCTAAATTATAAATAAGATGACAATTTAGAGGCGTCTGTAACTAGGGATGTGACCAAGGTTAGGGGAGTCATATGATAACTACCGCCCTAACCTAGCACATCATTGCTCATAGTCATTAAATGTTGAGCACAAGAAAATATAGGGAGTATCAATGATAAAATTGTACTTCATAAGATCATGGGATCAAGGATCAAGGTCATAAATTGGGCAACCATATTCCACAATTTTGCAAAATTTGGGATTATAATATATATCACTTCCTTTCATAGATCAAGGAAAGAAACATCTTTTGTAAAAAGAGAAGTCAAATTGGGAATTCAAGAAGTAAAGCATAATCATGTGTGGTCAAGACTTCATATCCTTCAAAATTGAGTCTTATAAAGAGGCATAACAGCCAATAAGGAAGTTTCCTCTTGTAACAAGTCTTCACATCATGATGTTGGATCCAAAGATATAATCATATCAAGGTATGGGTGATGGTACATATAAATATATAAATAATTTCTTAATCATATTTGAGGTTTGATCCAAAAAAGGAGCAACATAGCTTCGATCAATATGGACCTAATCAACCATGCGGGGTAAGACATGAGTTAACCATATCATGAATTTACCTCAAGCATAGGGATAACTTTTATCCATTTTGGTGATATTCAGTTTGTATAAATGTTAATACGAGTCCATCACTTTCAAGAGTACTTTCATAGATCAATTAGGGATTTCAATTCAAGATTGGATCATGGCATGATATTGGTCCATACTTTTTTTTCATATTTTAATTGTTGCCCCATGCTACCCAAAAATAGGGAGAGTACATGTCGATTCAAGACACTCTATCAGAGACAGGAAGATTAGAAGTCATCATACTACTTTCTAATAGGTGGCTAGGGGTAGTCCTTGAAGGAAATATGAGAAGCGGGATGACTCTTATGAGAAATTACTTAATGTATATGAGAGTGTGTATGCCCTAATACCAACTGTCACGGAATTGTTCTTACCCCAATCTCAATCCTACTACCTAGACTTTGGTACAGGGATTTAAGCACCAATCCTTAAGTTTCCCAAATGGATCTGACACACTGCCATATACAATAAGAAATAATAACTCATATAAAAAATTAAAAGAATTAACTAAAACAATTATGATTTTGTAGTTTTGTCCATATTATCAAAGTTTGTCAAGAGCGGAGGTGATTTAGTCAAATCCTCATAATGATCCATCTTGTTTGCCTAAATCAAAAATCATGACCCAATCAATGCAAATACATTCGTACACTTTTAAAATCAAAATGAACTAGCAACATTAAGTATATAATTCTTGGCAAAAGTAACAGGAACTACAAGGAATGAAACCATCAAGCCCAAGACATCAATTGTTCAAAATTCAATTATCTTTTATTCATGAATTCCATTATACTCGAGAAGAAACTATGGAATGGGCCTAGGTAAGAAGATATTGTGGTATCCTCCACAAGGCCAATGCCATGACCAACATACTACAGAATGGGCCCAGATAACGAGATATCATGGTACCCTCCAAAGTTGTGTCCTTACCTTAACGATATGGGAAGGTGCTCCGACACTTGTGCCCTTAACGAAAGGTAGGTGCAACAAGGTAACCCAAGTTGTATAATGGAGATTTTAATTTATGATCAAGTTTGATGAAACTAGATATACAAACAAAAAAACCTTATTCATAGGGAACAATAACTCAAACAAATAGAATAGGCCAACCATATGACTCATACTTATAATACACAACCAAACAATACTATGACGTCCCCAGATTTTCTAAAACTTACTCTAATGTGTGACGTCCAAATTGAAAACCCCACCTTAGCGAGAATCCCAATTTAAGCACCACACACTAGGATAAGAAGAAGAAAATCAGAGGAAGTCGGAAGGAAACAATCACTAGTACATGCACATGAACAATAAACAAAACATACCACATATGTTCACCATTCAACATATAATTACAACATGAATTATTACAACATTTGATATTACATATTGAACAAAAACCTTATACATATACATGTACTACATCTAAACAACAGGATCTTAAGACAACAGGTCCACCTATACATTAGCTCGCCAAACAACACTCAACTATCCTGGATCTTCAAGATCATAAGCCACAACCTAAACAAAAGATTACATGTGGTACACGTCAGCACAATATTCAAGAATATTGTACTGAGTACACCTATGTGTCTTTTATATACCTCTCATCATATCTTGGCAATAAGATAAAACTAATACTTGGAAGTTATAAAGAAATATAAGAAAATCATATACTTGCACAAAGATGTTCATTAACAAAAGAGAAACTCATATTTTAAACATATTTTTTATTTTATCATCCATGCATTTACTACCTGAGAGTTGAATGCATGAAGGCTTTTATGATCTACTACCAAAGAGTTGGATCATTTCAAAATGTGATTTACTACCAAAGAGTTGGATCACTTTCAAGTACTTTACTACCAAAGAGTTGTACTTATTTTCCAGCACTTTACTACCAAAGAGTTGAAGTGCTTGGATATAATGGAATAGATATATTATGTTTCATGTGTTCATATCCATAAGTATGGAAAATCAAGCAACATATCATGAAAGAACAATCATTTCATCCAATATCATATGCCAAGTATTTTACAACACATATAACACAAGCATATTGTATAATAAGACAGGTAAGAGGTAATGACGTACCTTCCAAAGAGATATTCCTAATCACACATATTCCTCAGGTCAACTATATCCTTGGTCAAACCCTGATTAAGACAAGATTATATACCAACATCATGTTCTTATCATCTTACATCTCATCTTAACCCTAATCATGTTCATTAGGGTTTAGCTTGTCTCATTAGGATATTTGCATCATTACTTGCATTCTTGTCTTAGATTTATCTTACTGATGTCATTTTCCAAATTATGGTTCATTATCTAACATTAGGTTCCATATCCTTTTTGTGTACATATTACCCTAGGGTTGTATAACACGTATTAAGATTCATCTTCATATAACATGGATTATGTTCATCATTATGATTTCATAATGAAAACTGAGGTTCCTTATACTGATATGAGCTTACTCTGTAAATTTCATCATTTATTGAACATGTGTGCATTTATTGCATTTTATTGAGGGTTAGAAGCCCTAAATAGCCATTCTAAGATAATTACATGATTTCCTACATCAACATGACCATATCTAACATCATATGCATTTTAAAAATGATTTATGATCTACTGGTATTTTCTCATAATTTTATGCCATCGTTTGGTATTTATTATCCATTAAACAAGCATTATGCATCTTACATGATATCAATGAGATTAAAGCCTCAAAAGTTTGATATTATAGTTCTATTGTGTTTTAATCATTTTTCTGAACATTTCAGTATATTATTCACATTTTGTTGATAAAGGAGCCAATTACTATGATTATTGAAGATCTATGTAATTTGGGATTTTTCTTACCTTATGGTCAATAGATGGACGCCATGTGTCTTGGGCTGGGCACCTCCTTCTCCTGATCCTCCCAAGCCGGATCCTACCTATGATCCACGGATCCCTGGGTCTGCTTACCTGGTCTGCGCCTTCTTTCTTACTTCCCCATCGCGATCCAGTCTGCTGCCCCTGTTTCCTATGTGGAATAGGGCGTCGCCGCTAGGCAGCTCCTCTGGCGAGTGATGGCTTCCACGTCGTGGGTCTTTGCACCGATCGGAAGGCTCCATCAAATTCCTCTACCAAAACCACACCATCTCAGCTTCTTCATTGCTCACCCATGGCTCCACATGCCGCCGTCCACCAGGTCACTGCCGCCTCCAGCTCCTATTGCAGAAGAAAGGGGCTTCCTCATCCTTGCTCCCGACTTTCCTCCTGAAGCTGCCAAAAGCATTGCCCGGTCTCCCTCGACACGACTGAGGCCTTTGCTCATAGAGAGCATCCCTCCTTTTATCCCGTTGAGTTCCATCTTCTTCTCCAGCCTTGATGAGCTCGCAAGACATGGAAACTTCACAAAAGTCTATGGTGATACTGGGGCCGAACTCATGTGTCCTCTAGCTTCGTTATTTGCTTCTTGTCTCCCTCCAAACTCCTCTCTAGGTTCGGCTCCCTCTTCTTCACACCACTTGTATGCCACAATGGGGAAGCAGCTAAGGGACTAGGCTGGCTTACTCTATTTGCTTGACTAAATATCATATCTAGAGGGTCTAAGGACTCCTTATGATGATACAAGAACAACTGCTCGATTTGTTTCTCACATAACCCCTTGTTCTCTGGCGTGGGATCGTGGGTTGATTGTGCTTGCAAGCATCTCCACTACCTTTCTCTAACTGCAAGGTAGGGGATAACTGGCTGCCGTCCGATCTTTCAAATCTAAAGGCTGAGAAAATCCCACGCATCCAATCTGTGGCTCAGTCAGGTCTGGGGCGTGTGACATTTCATATAACCAGACCTAAGATGGAAACATAGGCCCATAAACCTCAATTATGCACATTTTTTCACCAATTTCAAACCTAGATATCTCTCTCTAGGAGAACCCAAATGCCACCAAATTTTAAGCATAGCTTCCCTACCTCTCAATCTTCCTTCTACGAAAATTTGGTGACAAAACACAACTATTAGACCATCCAAGTAAATTCTTCAAAAAGGCATTATGATGTCAACCTCGATCAACAATCAAGCTCTACCAAAACACTTGGGACTCTAAAAAAACCTCAACATGCCTGAGTTCACTCATGTCACTGAACTTTTTAGGATTACAAAAGTCCACTCCATCACATCCTACACACCTTAAAAGAAATTCCATCTTCATAATTAAGCCAGAAAGCCCACTTTGTCACATCATATACATCTTAAAAGAACTTCCGTCCTCAAAAGACAACCATAAACATACTTCCAGGGAAAACCTTATCTTGCCTTCATACACATGTAGGCACTATTTTATGTGTAACATATCTGCAAAGGTCACCTAGAACCATGTATCCAAGGTACTATTATGGTGGTCTACAACCATATTGGGTGCACAAACACTCCATTCAAGGTTCAACTCAAGGTTTAGAAACTTAAGTTACATCATGACGTATCTCATATTTTAGGGTTATCGTGCATTATTATTCAACATCTTATTATTATGTTCCAAAGGAGTTGACTAAGGTTAACCCATCATATCAAGGTGTCTCCAACATTTTATTGAGCAGATTGTTAGAACATGTTTAACATTAACATATGCCTTTTAAGAGGAAGTTAACTATAGTGAACCAATTTATCCATATAGATAATATCAAGGTGTCATAATTGTTATGCTGTGCTAACTTTCAAATTTTATTTTTCATATTTATGAAGCACTAAGATTACTACCTCATGTAACATATTACATTCATATGATCTTATTCCATTGCTCATAACAAATTGCAACATGTATTATTAGTGATTTCATCACAAGATTAACCAACAACATTACATGATCATTATTCATGAACATGCATCATTAGTGTCATCTCATTATGTTGAAAACTTTATTAGAGATTCATCATGACATAAGCTGACTACTCACATTATCATCATTATTCATGTATATGGTTAACTAGTTATACATTCATATTTATTAAACCATCTCTAGGTTTTATATCATGTCATGTCCACTATCATATCTCAAGATTGGATCACATCATTACATATAATATATCATGGTTGTGTACACAAACTTATATGAGTGGCTAATCAAACAGATACCATAACTTTACCTAGGACAAAAGAGGTTCCTCTAACCCATACCACGAGGGTAATTCTATGCTCAGTCTCTTTGAGCTCACTCAACTCTATGAGTATCACATATACATATACTTTATCTTACCTCTCTTAATCTAGGGTTCTCAGATTACCTCATTGGCACTCGTTCTAGCCTTACAAGCTCTAGCCACATAAGCACAAACCAAAACATGCTATGACATACTCTTCATAGGACTTTACCCATGAAACATCTTTACTCAAAACTCTCTCTATAAACAACCACTAGATTCCTATAAGGAACCACAAACATGAGCTTGAGGCTTCATCAAAACCAACACAGTTACCTCGTCCAGGGTCTTGGGACTCTCTCTCCCTCACCCAGATGGAAAGTACTCATATTCTTATTCACATGCACATATATAACTAGCCTCTCTCTATATCTAGGGTTTTGGTCTTCCCAAGGATATCTAGGGTTCAAGAAGACTATAGGAATCATGCATAAAGTAACTCAACTCAATCACTCAGGAGTATTCTAGTTTAGGACACATCATAACACATATATCTCATCATTCTCATATCTGAGAGTTCAGGTTCTCTAACCTTCTTCCAATGGGTCTCACTCTCTCTGGAGCTAACCCTAAAACTGGTCCTAACACTAGAAGTCCTCCTTTTTGAAAAATCTTGAGGCTCATGTTGACTCACAACCTTGTCTTAACTTAACATATCTTATTTCATAAAAGAACTCATACTTGCATCATCAAACCTTATCTCAAATCCTCAAAACTGAACCTTAATCCTTAAAGACAACATATATCATCAAAAACCATCTTATATCATCTATATTAGACTTACATAATATCATAAAAACTTATTTCATCTATTCCATCTATCACATATTCCAAATAAGGATCTAGACATCTAATCTAGAACTACTCTTTCTTCTAGACTGATGTCATACACTTTCACTTTGGTTGCATGACCACCTCCTACTCGTACATGTGTGGGGACACATTTTTGTAATACATATATATAATAAAATGTTATATAATTTTTCTCTGACAAAACAAGTGTCAGAGAAAACTATTGAGGTTCGATCCGATTGGAATCAAAAACCAAATCCAGAAAATGAGTGTCCCACACATAGTAGAGAGTATAGTGCCATTAAACTAGTGAAAAGGGTGATAACATGGTGTATACTAGTGTAGCTACTCTAGAAAACGAGCACCATATGTCTAGGGTTTCTCTTCCCTTGATGCACATCATTTCCAAATAATGCAACATCCCATACCGTTGCACTATAAGAAATAACGACATATAAGGACTTGCTATACGACAAGAACCAGTCTAGACCTAGATCTCAGACATCTAGGTGCTAACCTAGAGGCTAGGTCAGATCTAGTCTCTAAAAGACAACTAATCTAACCTAAAGGTTTGTTTTAAGTTTAAGGTTCTTAGTTTGAGTTGCATAATGAGCAAATGTTAGGCTTTGCTATTGTTCATGCTCTGATACCACCTGTGACGTCCCTAGATTTTTTAAAACTTAGTCTAATGTGTGACATCCAAATCAAAACCCCCACCTCAGCGAGAATCCCAATTTAAGCACCACACACTAGGCTAAGAAGAAGAAAAACAGAGGAAGTTAGAAGGAAACAATCAATAGTACATGCACATGAACAATAAACAAACCATACCACATATGTTCACCATTCAACATATAATTACAAAATGAATTGTTACAACATTTGATATTACATATTGAATAGAAAACTTATACATATACATGTACTACATGTAAACAACAAGATCTTAAGACAACATGTCCAGTTGTACATCAGCTCGCCACACAACTCTCAACTATCCTGGATCTTCAAGATCATAAGCCACAACCCAAACAAAAGATTACATGTGGTACACATCATCAATATTCAAGAATATTTATTGAGTACGCCTACATGTCTTTTATATACCTCTCGTCATATCTTGGCAATAAGATAAAACTAACACTTGGTAGTTATAAAGAAATATAACAAAATCATATACTTGCACAAAGATGTTCATTAACAAAAGGGAAACACATATTTTAAACATATTTTCCATTATATCATCCATGAATTTACTACCTAAGAGTTGAATGCATTAAGGCCTTTATGATCTACTACCAAAGAGTTGGATCATTTCAAAATGTGATCTACTACCAAAGAGTTGGATCACTTCCAAGTACTTTACTACCAAAGAGTTGAAGTACTTATTTTCCAACACTTTACTACCAAAGAGTTGAAGTACTTCGATATAATGGAATAGATATATTATGTTTCATGTGTTCATAGCCATAAGTACGGAAAATCAAGCAACATATCATGCAAGAACAATCATTTCATCCAATATCATATGCCAAGTATTTTACTACACATATAACACAAGCATATTGTATAATAAGCCAAGTAAGAGGTAATAGCATACCTTCCAAAGAGATATTCCTAATCACACATATTCCTCAGGTCAACTATATCCTTGGTCAAACCCTGATTAAGACAAGATCATATACCACCATCAGGTTCTTATCATATTACATCTCATCATAACCCTAATCATGTTCATTAAGGTTTATCTTATCTCATTAGGATATTTGCATCATTACTTGCATTCTTGTCTTAGATTTATCTTACTGATGTCATTTTCCAAATTATAGTTCATTATCTGAACATTAGGTTCCATATCCTTTTTGTGTACATATTACCCTAGGTTACATGTACTAACCTAAATTAGGGTTGTATAACATGTATTAAGATTCATCTTCATATAACATGGATTTTGTTCATCATTATGATTTCATAATTAAAACTGAGGTTCCTTATACTAATATGAGCGTACTCGGTAAATTTCATCATTTATTGAGCATGTGTGCATTTATTGCATTTTATTGAGGGTTAGAAGCCCTAAATAGCCATTCTAAGAAAATTACATCATTTCGTACATCAACATGACCATATCCAACATCATATGCATAGTAAACATGATTTTAGATCTATTGGTATTTTCTCATAATTTTATGCCATTTTTTGGTATTTATTATCCATAAATAAGCATTATGCATCTTACATGATATCACTGAGATTAAAGCCTCAAAAACCTGATATTATAGTTCTACTGTGTTCTACTCATTTTTCAGAACATTTTGGTATATTATTCACATTTTTTATAATGGAGCTAATTACTATGAATTATTGAAGATCTATGTAATTTGGGATTTTTCTTACCTTCTGGCCAATAGATGAGCGCCATGTGTCCTGGGCTGGGTGCCTCCTTCTCCTAGTCCTCCCAAGCCGAATCCCGCCTACGATTCATAGATTTGTGGGTCTGTTTACCTGGTCTGTGCCTTCTTTCTCACTTCCCCGTTTGCTATCCAGTCTGCTGCCCCTGTTTCCTCTGTTGAACAGGGCGCCGCCGCTAGGTAGCTTCTCCGGCGAGCAATGGTGGCCGCATTTTGGGTCTTTGCACTGATCGGAAGGCTCCATCAGCTTCCTTGACCAAAACCGCACCAGCTCAGCTTCTTCATTGCTCGCCCATGGCTGCACATGCCGCCGTCTACCAGCTCACCGCCGCCTGCAGCTCCTGCAGTGGAAGAAAGGGGCTTCCTCATCCTCACGCCCGACCTTCCTCTTGAAGCTGCCAAAAGCACTGCCCGGTCTCCCTCGACATGACCAAAGCCTTTACTCACAGCGAGCAGCCCTCCTTGCAGGCCATCGAGCTCCATTTTCTTCTCCAGCCATGAGGATCTCGCAAGCCATGGAAACTTCACAAAAGTTTATGATGAGACTAGGGCCGAACTTCTGTGTCCTCTAGCTTTATCTTTTGCTTCTTGTCTCCCTATGAACTCTTCTCTAGGTCTGGCTCCCTCTTCTTCACACCACTTGTATGTTGTAGTGGGAAGAAGCTGAGGGACTAGGCTAGCTTTCTCTATTTGCTTAACCAAATATCACGGTTGGAGGGTCTATGGACTCCTTATGATGATACGAGTGCAAGTGCTCGGTTTGTTTCTCACATAACCCCTCATTCTCTAGCGTGGGATCGTGGGTTGATTGTGCTTGCAAGCATCTCCACTATCTTGCTCTAACTGTAAGGTAGGGGATAACTGGATGCAGTCCGATCTTTCAAATATAAAGGCTGAGAAAAGCCCACATAGACAATCTGTGGCTCAGTCAGGTCTGGGGCGTGTGACATTGCATATAACCAAGCCTAAGATGGAAACATAGGCCCATAAACCTCAATTATGCACATTATTTCACCAATTTCAAACCTATATATCTCTCTATAGGAGAACCCAAATGCCACAAAATTTTAACCATAGCTTCCCTACCACTCAAGATACCTTGTACTCAAATTTGGTGACAAAACTCAACTGTTAGACTATCCAATTAAATTCCTCAAAAAAGCATTAAAAGAGAGATCTTGATCATGATGTCAACCTCGATCAACAATCAAGCTCTACCCAAACACTTGAGACTCTCAAAACAACTCAACATGCTTGAGTTCACTCATGTCACTGGACTTTTTAGGATTCCAAAAGTCCACTCCATCACAGATACCGTATTCAATGTCAATATGAGGACATAGCGTACCTTTCACCGGAGATTAGAGTAACATCTTGAGAGTCAAACAATAGGTCAAGGTCAAGCCATGTCACAATAGTGGTTATTCATGCATTAGTATTCTAGTCAACAATATGGAGGGGTCACAAGGACCTTATAGGGTTTCTTAGACCTCATTATGATCATGGTTTCATGTTTTCTCAAGATTATAAAGATTAGTAGATCCACACTAGGTTCATAATAGAACTTCACCCAAAAATTATGGTCACTAGTCATATTTTAGATCAAGACTAAGATATGGATTTCAATAGAAGGATTAGATTAAAAAAGTTCAATATTGTGATTTGTATAATAGATATAAAACTAATTCTACAAGATTTCATGATATCTAGTTAAGATTTAGATAAAGTTACAAACTTGATTTACATACCACCATAAAAGATCATTAGATAAATATATTTTGGAAAAGGATCATAAATCAGATGTTGAAAATATTTCCATTGTGTCTATCTCATTCTTGTGATCAAAGCAGACTATATATTTGCCTATTTTTGATATCAGATGTAGAAGATATGAACATAATACGATTCTAGAGAGAGAGAGAGATAGAGAGAGAGGAGACTAACCTAAGGAGAGAGGAGCAGGTCACTATAATGTAGCACCGTGACTTCTTGGGGATACGGATGAAGAAGCGAGAGCAAGATGGCATGAAGATGAAATCCAAAGGTATGTCTGCGTTCGTGGGAGCAAGACAAAATCAAAGGGTTAATTTATAGGTCTAGATCTAGGGTTTTAGGATGCATTTCAGAGCTCAAAAGATCCATGATGGTGCCTAACTTTGGAGGCTATAAACTTCTCAAATGTCCATGATTGGGGGACAAAAATAGGTGGAAAGATGAGGG
The DNA here is from genome assembly GCA_963693085.1 of Alisma plantago-aquatica. Taxonomy (NCBI): domain Eukaryota; kingdom Viridiplantae; phylum Streptophyta; class Magnoliopsida; order Alismatales; family Alismataceae; genus Alisma; species Alisma plantago-aquatica. The sequence goes on along the minus strand of OY856410.1, from coordinate 1,011,043,947 downwards.
ATCCAAAGATGAAGAGAAAGAACCAAAAATTAGGCAAAATGGTTGAGAAAAGAGCAAGATATGAGGATTAGGGTTCCTCACCCAAACCGGCAGTTGGTTCACTGCCAACCCAATGTAGGGTATGACCCCTACTTTGGTGGGCCGACCGGCTCACGGACCGGGCCCAACAAGGGTGGATTTTGGCCCAAAAAATGGAAAAAGAGGGTAAAAATGCTAGAAAAGGTGGTTTAAACATGTGATTTTCAAGAATTTCTATAGTGAGCTAGGAAGCTCATTTTTAACTGTTCACTTCCAACCCAATGTAGGGTATGGCCCCTACTTTGGTGGGCTGATCAGCTCATGGACCGGGCCCAACAAGGGTGGATTTTGGCCCAAAAACATGGAAAAAGAGGGTAAAAATGCTAGAAAAGGTGATTTAAACATGTGATTTTCAAGAATTTCTATAGTGAGCTAGGAAGCTCATTTTTAACTAAAACTTGGAAATAAGTCTTTAAATATGATCTATAATATTTAGAAAAAAATTGGGATCCAAAGGATAAATATAGTTACTTGAATAAAATAGAATATTAGCAAGTCTAAAATAAGTGAAAATTCATGTATTCAAGGTATATAATGATATCAAATTCCTCAATTAAGTGTCACCAATGTCCTCAAATCGCACCATTATCCAAAATTCCTACAAATGAGTGTTTGACACCTATTTGATGATAAAGTGGGATTATTGAGTACAAGAAATATAGAACTAGATTTAGGAGTCAAATGGTGAAAATTCCACTTTTCACAGTAATACAAGGTTGTATCATTCATCAGCTATGAGAAGGAAGGAGGTCAAAAATATTATCTCTAAACTAGTTGATGCAATGCCAACATATAAAACAACCATGATATATTGGAGGTAGAAGAAAATAATTTCTACATGAAGCTATATCACAAGAGTAAGGAGGAGGAAATGACACCAGAGGATATGAAGTGGAAACACAAATTAACATCTACTAATAATAATATGATTAATAGGGAAATGAATGATAAGGAGACTAAAGATTCGATATGGAGCATTGGAGTGAACAAGTCACCTGACCTAGATGGATTGAATCCATACATACATATATATATATATATATATATATATATATATGGCTTATCTTTAATACCCGTGCGAGTAGCCTGATTTTTCACTACCCGCCCATCCAAAAGAGTAACTATATGGTACAAAAGAGTAACTCTGAGATCAATGCAATAACTATATGGTACACAAAAGTAACTCTAAGACAAAAAAAAGTAACTGCGCATAAAATATACAGTCAGTAAATTTATGGACGGGTTTTTTTTTATTTGGGGGGGGGAAATATATATATATATATATATATATATATATATATATATATATATATATATATATATATATATATGTATATGTATATATATATATGTATGTATATATATATGGTGCTTGGAAGTACATTAAAAATGATCTTATCAGGAGTAGAAAATGGTTCTTTAGAGGAGGTAAAATTGTCAGATAGGTAAAACATCATTTTCTAGTTGTCATAGCCAAGAAGAAATTTAATGCATCCTTGAAAGATTTTAGAACCATTACATGTTGCTATGATCACTACACGATTATTGCTAAGATTTTGGCAAAAAGACTGACACCAGTGCTCACCTACCTGATTTCTGATATTCAAGGGGTGTTCATTAAGAGGAGAAGCATCATCTACTGTGCACTACATGCAGGAGAGTTTCTACTAGGTTTCAATGTATAAAAGGAACATAAGAAGGCACGATTAAAGTTGGACATCACCAGGGCATACAAAAGTGTGTGATGGGAGAAGCTATGGTGGATCATGATGCATATGGGGTTTAATGATAAATGGTTAATACTATTGAAACTATAAGCAACTATTTTTTCTATGTTGGTGAAAGGAATGTGTAATGGGATCTTGTAAAGACCTGATTCTTATGATCATTTTTTTTTTGCAAAATAGCATCAGAAAATAGAAACAAATATTTTTACAATCATGCTTTACATCAGAGTTGTGGAAGTGGAAGCTTTATATATGATTACAAAATAAGGCATGATAATGTGTCCTATCTACTCTTCAATGAGGTAAAACTCCTGCATGACTCTTTTAGGTCTTCTCTAATCGCCACCCCATGAGTTCCCAAAGGGAACAAACCACACATAGACCCCAATAAGGGAAACATAGGTCTGAAAACTTGGTACAAAATCGATATTTGAAAAGTAAAATAATATGAACCTATCTACAAAGGATTTTTATGACAAAATGTGAAGGAATGAACAATATAGGTAAGCATCAAAAGTAAACAATGAGTTTTCAATTCAACAAGATTCAATATCCATTTTTTTAAACTAGTTATTCAATTTTCAAATAGATAGGTAATGTCAATGTCTGTGTTGTACGGGAATCCATATGTTCTCTCCATTGAGAATGACAGCACACTAACTGTATTTCCTAGTATACTGAGGGACCTCATGTCCTTCTCTCTACGCTGAGTCATGGAAATGTTATTCTACTAAACTATGGGCACTAATTTGCCCCTTTCAACGTTTAAAAAATGGCTACTATTTTTCAAGATCTATTGTTGGTGGATTTCAAAGAGGAGGGCTAAGGTTTATAACAATTTAAGCCAAACAACCTATCTAATTATGCATTCCATCAATGAGGGAAATAACTTTCCAAATAGAAATAGAAACTTTGTACATTGATATATGAATAACCAATCAATCAACCAAATGAGAAAGTTCTTCACAGATGTTCAAGTAGATGTGAGATAAAAATAATATCATCGGTAAAAATCATAATCATGGGATCATAATCCTTTTTTTATATATTACAATTGGTGATTTATTCATCCCATCACCTGAGTTTGAACATGTGACCTCTCGGTCATACAACATAACTTTTACCAACTGCATGCCACTTCTTTGGATGTAATATTTCTTTATTTTCATATATGATGTTATCACTTCCATTAATGATATGATCAATCATTATCAATCGCATATTTATACTTTAGGGTTATATATGATTGATTAGTCCCCACTTGAAATTCGTCATAGTCAATGTCTTAAATACATCAAATAATTATACTTAGAAATTTTCTAACTAGGTCAATGTGTCAATTGGAGTATCTTATTAATACCACTCAAAAGTTAAAACTATCTTATTTCTAACTACTCAAATACATGTTTTTCTAATTTCTTATAAGGATATATGTATAGATCAATATGCATACTAATACAACTAGCAATAATGTATTTAATTATTTAACTAAAGTTTTGAATAGGTTTTATAAATAGCATGCTCTAGTTAAGGTGGTGTCTATTGATAAAATGTTAACATAAAGCCAAGATATTTTATTTAAACATCTTACACACTATATGCTACTATGTGTGTATCAATAAAACATTATAATTAGCAAACATAACAATTGGACGAGACACAAATACATTATTCAATCTATGCATATAAATTTAATCAAGATTTTGGCATACTATGTAGCATATACTAAATCAATGTCTAAGATATGGATAATAATTTTACTAGCATGTATCTTCATTAGGAGTTATGGAATATCAGAACTAGATTTACGTATTGGTGTGAGTAATACTTAGGAACAAAAAAATTGTCCATGTTAATTTAATAGTCTATGTTTACATGCAATATGTTATGGGAGCATAATACATTGACAATATACATATGTATATGTGCATTAACCATACAAAAGTGAAATTAAGTTGTAGATTCATTTATAACTAAATGACTAAATAATTTGTCTTATAAGATAATGTAAACATGTTTTCGACTTACCATGATCATATGTGAAAAATGATATTTTTATATTTATATAGAAAAGGATAACCAATTTATAATTCTAACTGGTTGATAGGATTAGTATAAGCATATATGCAACATTTATCTTTGCGGTTTCAAGTTTAATTAAAAAGTCTAGATGAGTTATAAACTTGTACGTAGATGTACATATATGGTTGAAATGCTACTTACTATTGATGTCTGATATGCAGGTTAGTTTTTACGGCTCTCTTTCTTGACCTTCTTGTCCATGAGAGAAACACTAGAGGTGACTTTTAAGTGTGGTATTCAACTACGAAAAATATGACAATGAAGGAGTTCCATGACAGTGTTTCCGAGAACTGTGTCTTTGGGGAAGCTAGAAATGGTGCATGGTCGCGCTCCTATGTTTGCACATGGTGTAGCTCCCAGTTAAAAGGATACTTAAGTTCAATGGGTTCATGTGTTGAAATGTTGAAGAATTTAGGGGTACATTGGAGGAGTAATGGTAACGAAAGTTCTTCACAACCATGTGGAGCCCCGACCGAAGATCATGCCTTAAATAATGGCTTGATTTTTGATGAAGAAGAGGTGACGGTGGGGAATTATACATTTGACTGACATAAGGGAAAAAATGAATGGAAATGATATGTTGATGAGAAGAGCATGCTAACGCGCCATGTGCATAACAGAGGCACATGAGTCAACGAGGTTGTAGAGATGAGAGAAATGGAGGTTATTAATGTGTGATTTTCTTCATCTCCATCTATATATGGGAAGATAATTATATTTATGGGATGGTTTTCTCTACTAGTAAGTCTATCTATTTGTTTTACATTAGAAATAATGGAGCTGATTGTCTATTTATGTTCAATTTATTGTGAGACGAGATATATTATTATGTTAGAATCATTTTTGGATTCATGATTGGCTGGTTGGTAAGGAGGCAACCTCGTGGTAGAGAATAATTAGCGGCAATTCTATTGGAGAAAAATTAATGATCATGGGGGTGACAAGTCATCTTCCCTTTCATATACGTCTATTCACATCTGAGAAGAAAACCAAGGGGTATATAAGTTGGAAAGTGTTTGATGCTCAACCGTTTGGGATTGATAAGTAAATTACAATAAGCACAAGTTTTAAGGCCAAAGAATATGAACAGGATAAAGGACCTTTTCTTCTTTTTGTTCGACGCATATACTTATTATGTATTTGCTAAGATTTTCTTTCCACACCATAATATAAAATCAATTAATTTTGTATTATGTGCATTTATAACCTTTTCCATGTAACATCATTTGTAACTCTAAGAATTAAAGTTGCCTCTCAAAATAATCTGGTAGAGAGATCTAGGAATGGGAAGGAACGTGGCTGCAAATCCATATATTAATTATCATCCTGATTAGCATTTGTTGTTAAATAAAATGCATAGGTTACTAGGAAAGCAATATCACGACCTTCTTTATATCAACTAGTAAATGCACATGCTCCACACATGGCCTTATAGAAACAAATGCATGCATCACTACTTGTAGTGATTAATCAAAATCATATAAATCATCCTATAAAAAATGAGAAAGAATGGAAATTTCAATGAAATTGTATTTATTTGATGGTAGTCCCATCTTCATGTTGTATTCTATTATGTTCACATCCTTATCATTTGGTTATGTGTGACTTGGTATATCTCTCATTGTTTTCATTGACCAAGATTTTCTTCCTTATACTGTTGATCTTATAAGTTCCATCTATCAGTACAATTTAAATATTATCTAGCAATGTCCAATTACATTTATGTATGAGTACATATCAGATGGTTTCTATGATCAAAATTTTCTACATTTTGTAAGTGGACAAAAGAACAAACATAATACATAGAGGTGTACAAACATAATACAAAGAGATGTTACTGTTGACAGATGCTCTACATCGTTGAAATATTTCATGAATTGAAATATTTATTTATATATCTTGATTCCTTTCCAAATCAATTTCTAGTACTGATTTAGAATCAATGTCATCTTAGCATTTAGATAATGGATATAAAAAAGCTGATATAAATAATCTCTTGAACTTCTAGTAGCTACTATAATTTTATCTAAAGTAAACTTTTATACTAAATGGTTGTACAAAATATTTTCTTCCATAAAATCCCTAGATGTTGTTATCTAGAAAGTGAAAAGGAGTGGTAGAAAAGGCCTTGTAATGATGTGGACCTGAACAAGACAAGATTGATTTCAATAGAGGTCTTTCTGAAACGTATTGAGTTATATGCATACTCATGCAAATACACACACAACTAGATCGTTATGATTGCAAAGTGGAAACAATATTCGTTAAATTTTCATAGTGTTGAAAATGCATAACTGGAAACTATTTTGCGATTCCTATTTTTAAAAGGTTGAAGGGCTGAAATAATGCAAATCTATATCTCCTAAGGAGAATTTGTACCTACTACTTAATATATAGAATAGATGTATAATATTTATAATGTCAAAGACAACCATTAAGGAAACAAAATGTGTTTGCAATTGGACTGAATAGATAGCAAGCTTGCATTCTTCTACAGTTTGTTGTGAAAAATAAATTGAATCTTATTGAGTTAATCACTTGTAATAGTCAGATGATATTATCTTAATGATTTAAATCACATTGTCAAAGGTACTAGACACCCTTAAACAATTTGAGTAGTCATTGTAATTCGTGTTTAGTATAGGTGAAATTTTTACAACTAAAATTTGTATTCAATCACCTCTTCTATTTCATGATTATCTGTGATGAAATTTAGTTTTGAAAGGTGGGAATATTTTTTCATTCATATTAGTATAAGAACCATAACTTTAGTAAAGACCATAACTAAAACATAATTAATAAGGTCTATGATTTATATGACTGCTTAGCAATATTATTTCACCAAGAAAACAAATGGTAATGTGAAAGGTATTCCACAAAAGTTTTAATTATATCTATCTTTGAATCAAAATATGGTATCATTCATTTCTCATTCATTATTTTCATTTCACCATTGGATTTTAGTATATATAATTGAAGATTAATCAATTTAGGTCATTTACCTCAACATTAAGTAACATCTATAGTTAGCACCTATATATGCACTTAAGTTTTAATTCCAAATTTTGAGATAGCTAGTTATTTGGAATCGTACTTAAGATCGTGTACTATTTTTATTCTCGATATATGTGTTGTGAATGCTTCTCCAATGCTATGATATCATATCTTAAAAATGTAAAAATTTGAACTTTACTTATTAATCACTTCATTGAATCCCTTTACTTGTAGATTTCAATCACATACTTCATGGACATAAATATTCCAAAGAGTTACAAAATCTTATGTATAATTTTTAGACTGAATATGTTGTGTATTATGGTTGTTGGTGTCATATTTGTGTATTGTATGACACTTTTGTTCCCATTTTCCAGCATGATTTATTGATCTGACTCGTATATTATGTGTTTGTATATGTTACCCATAGATCTAATTGTGGTAATTTGTAGTCAAAGTAGCTATGGCATATAAAGTTTTAAACCATATGTTTGCGAGTAGCACTTGATTAATACAATGGTTTGGAAACATAACAATAAGCATCATTCAAGTGATTCAATAAAGTAGATGAATCAAATATTATATTACTGACAGTCTCTTAAGAAATTCAACAGACAAATAGGGTTGTTATATTTGACGTATTAGAGAGATGTTGGAATTGAAACAAGCATGAACCTCAATTTATAAGCAAGTGATACACTAAATCTAACTTCTTTTATTAAAATTAATATGTCCATGAATAGTTTCACATATTCATGTGTTTTGGTCTTACAATTGAGAGGCCAAAAGTATTCTACATTTAAGTCTCAAACTTAAAAGAATAACTGTTTATGCATTAATAACTATAAAACAAATAAAAGCACGTACATAAGCATGTTTCTGGAGTTTTGGTAGAGATTTATGTTTAATTGAAATATTCATTTCTTAATACCTAATGAATCTAGGTATGGGTCAATTTACTTACATAAATCAAAAACATATAGTAACATCTGTGCCGCATTAGTCACACATAGATAATGGAATGTGGAGACCCATCTCGTGAATTGGTTGAAAGAGATAAGTGTAAACTTATATTAAGTGATAAATACAATAGTTTATTATGTTTATTATGTAACGTACTGTCTCAGTCTCAGATACATCAAATCTTTTGTATAAGCAATGGTAAGAAAGAAATGGTTAATACATGTTAATGTGGGAATAAAACAAGAACAATCAACTAATATTTTCACACAAATCACATGCTAGTTAGTCATTACTTAATGAAATTTGTAAGATGCAAAATATTTCTAGTTTATATTGTTGTTGTGTATATGGACTACTTATTTGAAATGTGCTTTTTTTGACAACATGTAAGGTTGATATATAATATCTAAAATGAGTTTAATGTAGACGAACGTGACTACTCTTTGTCACTCTTGTATTAGTTTTACTTGAAATTATTACAATTTATATACAAAAATCAATTTTTAAATACTTAAGATTTAAAAAAATATTTCCGAAGCACCTAGCATTGTGTGTGTATAATATAATAAATATGTGTTTCTGTCTACTGAAGAATTTTAGCAGAATTTTTTTTATAAGTAACAATATTACATCTATATACAAATGAGTTGTGTTTTCATTTTTACTGCTAACAATATAATACTTCATCAGAGTTATATATATGTTGGTATGTAGTTCATATACTGTATGCACTATGTGATCTTCCTTATTACATTTTCTAGATGATGGTTGTTTGTAGATTACCATGTAGTGAAAGGAATGTCTACGCTCAGTTTGTACCACAAGATCCACACTCACTAATGCTTGTTATCATTCAAGAGTTGTGCACAACTCTTAACCGAAAAAACATATAGATTGACATTATTTTATGAGAATCTGAATCAACTTGTATATGTTTGGTGTCAATGACAAGTCAGAAAGCACAAAGCAACAAATTTGTCCGGCGCTAAACCATAATGCTGTTAATTACAACCCGTAGAGAGTGTCTACTATTACCTTTGACCTTGCTTTGAAAATGCTGAGTAAGACTAATGGTGTGGAGAACGCAAAAATCAATCATAGTTGTATCTATACAAGACAGAAGGAACTGCACAAATGTACATCTAGTTATTTTTAGTCAAGTGAGAGCAAAGACCTAGACATGCAAGGCATCGATCCCTCTCTCTCTCTCTCTCTCTCTCTCTCTCTCTCTCTCTCTCTCTCTCTCTCTCTCTCTCTCTCTCTCTCTCTCTGTGTGTGTGTGTGTATTTCAATCTAAAGCCAATCAATTATAGGATATACAAATACAAACCCAAAGAAAGAGAGGCGACATAATGAAAAATCTATTGCTCTCCACCTAAACTGTCAAAAAGGAAGAGGCTAAGAAGGTCAACAACGGGAAAAAAAGATGTGGTCTCATCCGCATGGGGTAATTGGGCTGAGTGTGGCGGATCATATACCATCTGCAGATTCATCTTTCATCTCAACCATCACGGACAGGGGAAGGGTTGCTACCTGATACTGGAGTAGCAACATTAGGCTCTTATTGTGATATACGGGAAGGACAGTTATGACTACGGCGCAATTCTGCAGGAGAAGATGGTTGCCGATCTAGAGGGCCATGATCCTAGTACTTGGTGAAACACTTCTTGTGGCTGACGATTTGTCTAGAAGAGCAAAAGGACTCAATAATCGGCGGACGGACACAGGGCAATGCAATATGACTATAAGAAGGGGGAGAAGAAGTAGGGAAATAATACAAATAATTTTGGATATTACACGTATATAAATAGACTAAAAAAGAAACAAGGAATTGTTGTTATACACCATGTATGGCTTTGATAGTATTAGGTAAAATATATCTAAGATAAAATACACCATATATTGTGACATACCTACTTAGTTCTCCAGCAAATTAAGGAGAAAGGCACCAGAACTTTGAAACGTTCAAGTTAATCTTGGAGGGAGGTCATGCATGAAGCAAAAACTAATCGCTTTATTTGTGTTGTATATCCGTACTCCATGTTTTCTTGCCCTGTTGGCACTGCTTCTATTGCTTCAGCCATCATACCAGGACTATCGATATCTAACGTAGCAGTGTAGCCTAGTTGTGGCATACTGGAAAGGGCTTTTCACGTCATTAACTGGATACCCTTGTTACCTTGTACGTTCGAGTAATATGAATAGAACAGTTCCTTTCATTTGGAATGGACACGTCGAACTGGCATATAAGAGCCCGTTTGGTTGGGCGGGGTTCAAACACATGCAGCTTCAGTTCCATCTGGTTTTCAACCAACAACGTGTGGTACAACATAGTTACATCCGCAACCAAAAAACGAATTACACATTGTGAAAATGAATTAGTTGTGCACAAATTGTGACAAACTGACCGCACCTCATCTAGGAGACACTAGTGCAGATAACACCCTTAGCGTCGGTTAAATAAGACTTTTGTCATCGATTTTGAAGCGACACCCAAGTGGGTGACACTAAAAGTAGACTCCTTCAGCGTTGGTTACATAACTGACGACACAAAGTCGCTCCCGATTACAACTCAAAAGCGCCAACAGTCGGACCATAGGCATCGGTTTCTAGCAAAAAACCAACACAATTAATCATTTGTTGTCAGTTTTTAGTTTTTAACTGACGTCGATGTTTTGATTTTTTTTCTTATCTGCTCTCAGGCCTATTGTCTGGCTGGTCAGCGGGATGCAGAATCTGCAGTTCAATTCTGAATTGTAAGTTTACAACATCCTTTGATTTCAGCCAACAACAGACCACAGACCTCCAATATTAACAAGATTTACAATATTATATATATGGAGTTTTTGGCCACTTTCCACCACATAATTATGCCATGCCACCTTGGAAGAGGGAGGTGCTTGAGTGGCTTTTGCTAAGAGGTGGAGAAGGAGGAGTCTCCACCGAACTACCATGACTTTACACTCCTCTACTCATTCTTCTTTCTCCATTTTTGTGATTTCCTTTATTATGAGTAGCTAGGCCCCTTAGATGGGTCTTTTGGGGTCAAAAATATTACTTTGATACCATGTTGGGGGAAAGTGATATGTAAACATCATAATTTCTTTTTCTAATGATTATGTTACATTTTTATCTTATTTCCCATAAATTCCATTGCGTTTTGTGCTTGAAATCACCTAGGATTCTAGGGAAATTGCTGATATGTAGCTAATTTGAAAATTGCTCCTAGGTCCAATTAGTGGATCCCTAGATAGCTATTCATCTTCCAACAATCTAATAAATTCACCTATACCTAGGTGAGAGATCTAAGTATCTACTATAGAATAATTTAGTGTAATTAGCTTGGAGCCTTCTCAAGGCTAGGTGGTAGGTGATCTGAGGTCTAAAATCTCACTTCCACCTCACATTACTATCTACGTATCCTAATTACCCTAAGAGTCTCTATCCTACAAACATAGGCTTGATTGGATCCTAAATTCAACCAAAACCCTAATCCAAGTGAGCCTAGTAAGGGTGGGTAGGAGGTGACACAGACTAGTTCCCTTATACACACCCTTTTCCATCCATGGCCAATTAGTAGTTTAAGGAAATTCATTAGTATCTATCTTGTTGTTTGGTTTGGTAATCTAAATGAAAGAGTAATATTTACATGTTATCACCCCCAACTCAATTGATAAGTAGATTCCCCCAAACGGCCCACACTTCCCATAATTACATTAAAAGCCTAATTTGCCTTCTTAGATACTCTTTATTTGTTAAGATCTTTACTTGCTTAAGTATTCCATTGCCTTGTTCTTGCTAGTGTAAATATTTAACCACTAGTTTTCCTAATTTGCTAGTTAAATATAGTGTTAGAAACTTGAATTCTTTGCATTAGTGTAATTTGATGTTTTCATTGCTTAGTTTCCTTTCTTTCTCATTAAAACTTAATTTTCTAGGGTTAACTTAGGTTTTGATTGCTTGTTCCCTTTAATTGTTAGATTTTTCAACCTTGAGTGTAATAAACAAAACCGACTTCAAACCCTTCAATCCTAGACTATGCAGTAGGAACCTAACCCAAAAGAAATTTAGCTCTAGTGCCCTGTCTCTCTCTTGGGTTAGACCCCTAACTTGTCACTTTCCTATACTATAACATGAATTCTTGAGCTTGTAGGTGAAGTGTGTTATTTTATATGAGCGAGCCTATTAGGGCATTATAAAATTCAAAAGACCCTTGTTGTGTGTTTGAGCCTTTGAGGTGTGCATCTAATCAAAATTCATTTGATTTAGGTGTGTAACCTCAAGGATGAGAAAAAACGCACCAAGCTTTCTGGCACCTTTGTCAGGGAGAGAAAGCATAATAGCTCCCTAGTGGTTGTGGTGTGACTCTCCCCATAAGAACCATCTGTTACTAGTTTACTTGGCTGCATTTGGGAAACACACCAAGCTTTTTGACACCGCTGTCGAGGAGAAAGGCACTCAACCTAGATAATTAGTTTATTTTTGACCTTTGCATACTTCCCTCACCATTTATATTTTTTATTCTTTATTATTTGTATTATGTGTGCATATTGGTTTTCTATATTGCCCTCTTTTGTTTGGTTGTGCCTCTTGCATGTGACAAGCAACCCGTGGAAGACAAGATGGAAGACCAAAATGCACCCCATAAGCCAGTCCATGAACTTCATGCTTTGCAACTACAAATGGCCAACTGCAAATAGAGTTGAACAAATGTCAGGGGAGCAAATCTCCATCCCTCTGAACTTCTTGTGCTCCTGCCAACCTTCTATTGCTCAGAGAGTGAGGCACTTGGACTCTTTTCTTGAAATATTCTCTACATTTAGGACGCCAACAACCAGTGATAACTCAATCAGGTTGACCTTGTTCTCATTCTCCCTCAAATATCAAGACAAAAATTGGTATGATTTGAGAACCGACATCAAGAGTTGGGGTGACATGAAGAATGACTCTTTGAAGAAATCTATTCTATTAGAAGGTTGACATAAATGTGGTGTGCCATAGTAATTTTTGGTCAAATGGGTAATGAGAAATTCCATGATGCTTGGGAGAGAATACAAAAGATGTTGAGATAGTGTCCCCACCATGAAATCCATTTGTGTCATCTTGTTCAATCCTTTTACTCCTATCTATCTCCAATGGATCAGGCTAATAATGGATTCTTCGTGTGGAGGAGATTTTATGGCTAAGACACCTGAGGAAAGATGGCCCTTATTTGAGTAGTTGATGGACTGGCATGATTGATGATGTCTACCGATCCTTTGGTGTGACACCTCAGCTCCTAGTTATCTAAACCCACAAATGATGAAGATTCTTAGGGAAATGATGAACTTAATGAAGAACCGAGTGGGAAGTGTTCTTTGTCACTCGCTTAACTGTATTGAATATTTTGTTGAAGAAGTGAAGGCACCTCATTCTCATGGCAATCCAAAACAACAAAGTCTAAGATATAGCTCAAGGTTTTAGGATGAAGTTATCTCTTGGTTTAAAAGCTTTGATGGTGTGAAAAATCATATTACAAGGCTTGAGGGAAAAGTGGAGTAGCTCTCTACAATACTTGCTCTTCAAGCGGAATTGAAATTGTCCTCCAAACTCAAAGTGAACTTCAATGAATGAAATGGACCAATGGGTTCCTCCCAAGTTTTATATTGTCCACCTCCTATGCAAGTGCAACCCGTATATCAATTTTAAGGCCATCCTAAGCCTTATGCACCTCCATCACCACAATGATCTCTCCACTTCACTTACCACCCTCAATTTTCTCCTCCACGGCCACAACCCGATCCCCCTCTCCACCATGAGCAAGGTTATGTTGTGATAGTTTAAAGGAGTGGAAAAGTGATTGAGAAGCCCAATAATCAATTGGGTAATGATCATGTGAGCCAAGGGCAGGTTGATGAAACAAGGTTGGAGAGACCAAGTAAGAGCCCCCATCATCAAAGAGGAGGAAAAAACACAACATTGACATTCTAGAGATGTTTTAGCAAGTGAAGGTGAATATTCCTTTTTTGGATGCTATCAAGAAAATCCCATCGTATGCCAAGTTTCTCAAGGACTTGTGTACTGTCAAGAGGAAGTCTATGGGAAATTGGCCCAAGAATTAAGTTGATAGATAAAATGAGCTTTGTCATATAACACTCACTTCTTATGAAGAGAAAAGCCCCAGGAGTCCCACTCATACCTAGATACATGGGGGGTACCACATAGACCAGTCCCTACTTGACTTGGGGATCTAGTGTGAATTTGATGCCATACAATGTCTATGTTGAGTTGGGATTAGGCAAGTTGAAATCATCTCATTGCACTCTCCAATTGGAGTACCACTCCATCAAGGCGAGGAGAGGTCGAGTAGATGATGTATTGATGATGATAGACAAAGAAAGGGCAGTTGTGTTCCCAGCTAATTTCATTCTTCTTGACATGGATCCAGAGTATAGGAAGATTCCCATCATCTTTAGGAGGCCATTCCTATCTGTAACTGATGCCAAAATACATGTGCCTAGTTGCACAATGACGGTCTCTTTCATGGACATGAAGATAAAGATCAATATGTCCAAGACCCCCACCTAATTAGAGTGGAATGAGGATGTTGAGCATGGTCACTTGAAGAGTCTAGATGATCATTTGAAGGAAAGATATTAGAATGGAACACATGGTGATAACTTCTAAGATAAATGGGACAATGGAAAACTTTTGAATGCAAATAAGGGAGGTATATATTCAAGAGTGGACATATAAAAATTTCAAACAGTTGATTGATTGTGAGAACTACATGAATCCCAACTATAGGCAAGAAACATATCGCTCATGGCAGGCAACCCACCTCTGTTTGAGATTTTTGTTCTCAAACTCATTTTGTTTGTTATACTTTTGTTTTTAAAGTAACACACACACTCTTTATATTTAATGGTTTTTTCTATTTTTGAATCACGTTAGGAAAGGTACTTAGGAAGGAAGATGATGCATGGATGATATCGCCAATGAGAAGACCATAATTAAAGAGAAAATTGCAATTTAGTAGAAAAGCTACAAGAAGGAGACTAGCACGACTGTTCCACATAGCACGATAGTGGTACTAGATAGACAAAATGGTCATTATGCATGGAATGTTAAGATCTACCATGTTCACTAGACACCTTGAGATCTTTCTCCCCTCTTGGCTATTGTTTACCATGACTCCCCACCCTCTACCCTATCATCCTAAACTTTTATTTCATGCTAAGGACAATATGGTTTAAAAGTTTCAGGTGGTAAGGCTATAGGCCCTTGCTTTACCACATTTTCCTATATGTTTCTTGTTCTATTTTTTGCTGAGGATGCTCCAATAGTATAATCAACTCTCATACTTGTCTATCCATAATTTGTTTTCTTATTACATATATGTGTATCATGTAGTTCAATTTCATGCATTTTTGTGTACTTCCCAAAAAAATTTCCCTTTTTTGCCATGCATTGCGTTCCATGTAGTTTTTATTTTATTTTTGCATGTTTGTAGCTAGAATTTTCTTGTTTTTTTTCTTTTTGTTTCATAATGAAGGCTTAGATGTGATTAAAGAAAATTTGACATCATTTTAGCCAATTTTGCCCAATTTTGGAATTTCTCGCCTAAAAGCATGTTTTGACCCAATATCTACCTATTGAATTGAAAATGTTGGCTTTTGATAAGTGCATGCTACATTTTCATGTCTATTTCTAAATGATCTCAATGCTTGACTTTTTACAAGTGAATCACCTCTTTCATGATTGTGTCATGTTTTGGTTGAATTGTGATCTAAGTAAGCCACAAACATTTTGGGTTTCTTGAATCTCATGATAAAATTGTGGTTTTCAAATTGCTCATTCATGTGGCATGTCATTACTTGATGAAATTGTTGGAGTAATTTTGATGTAGGAGATCTCATGTTGAAACCCAGACTAGTGACCACTCTTTGAATCACTTTTCCTTCATCACTTCGTACATATCCACCTCATGAAAGGATGTCAAAGAGCACATATTATCCTTGTCCACCTCCAAAAGGTTTGGGGTGGCCATATCTACATCTCTCGGCTTCACCTCACCACCATGTGCCCTACCTACACCAAGGGAAAAGAAAAAGGAAAAATAAAATGCAAAAGAAAATAAAAGATGACCACATGTAATAGCATCTAAATGAAGAAAGGATAAGTGATCATATGTAATAGCACTCGAACCTCTTACTGCAACCCCTATCTTCTATCTGCATTCCCATTGAGCTAGGAGACATAAAACCTAGCTCATTTCACCCTTTTATGCAACCACATGGGTCACTTATTGTGGTTTGACATATGAGATTGAAAGCATGAAGGTAAAATGACAACCCTAGTCATCTTTTATTATTACCACCATGAAACAGTTTACCTGGTGTTGTATGAAAGCCACAAGGATTGATTGTGCATTATATGCTCTATATTTAAAGAATGTAGACCCAGTGCTTTAATCATGATTGTTTGTGAATGAGGAGAGGAGGGAGGTGAATAACATGTACATAGTCATCATGGAGCCCATTTAGTCAATATGCATATGTTGCAATGCAATTGTCATTTCTTGTTTGTTGAAAAATTGAAGGGAGAGTTGGAGCATACTTGAGTGAAAGTATGTTTCTAGTTCAAGGTGGTGATTCAACCCTATTTTAGGGATTCATCTAGTCTCTTATTGCACTTCAATCACATCTAAATATGTTACAATGCATGCCATTTCCCTTAATATGTGTATTATCATCAAATGCACTTATGGATGTGCTTTACGTGTTTTTCAATTACTTGGACCATGCTTGCATGGACGGGAGAGAAGGAGGGTGATCATGTGGTTCATCTACCATTGAAGGGGTCCAAAGAAGATATGAGATCTTCGCCAACCTAACCCTAGTGGCCAAGAGTCAACTCAAGCAAGGAAGTCCATGAAAATCCAAAGTTTAGGCTTAGAGTGCCTTAGAAGACCCATCATAGATGTGGTGCCAAGAAACGGCCGTGATGATCAAGTGAAAAATCACAGTAAGATCTCATCTTTGAAATAGTTGTAAAAAACCTTCCACCATGGATGTGCTACCAAAACTCATAGTAAAATCTCAGTTTTGATGCAGCTACAACAAACCCTCCACCACGAGCATGCTGCCACCCATCTACCACCATCATGTTGTCTAACACAATCATGCTTCCACCTACCCAACACGATAGTTCTGCCTAGCATGACAGTGCCATATATCACCCAACATGATCGTGCTACCCAACACCCTTTGCCACCTTGCCTCCACAATAGTTGTTCTGCCCAGCATGACCGTGCTACCAGCCTCCACTTTCACATTTTTCTACCGGCATTTCCACCTTCACCCAGCATAGCCATTCCACCCCACCACGGATGTGTTGGGTTTTACGGGAGGCAGAGAAGAAGCGGAAACAAAAATTTCTCCCCAAAACCCAGAACAAAAGGAATCGTGTCAACGTCTATACAATAGGAAAGATGGTTTGTGGATGCATACCTTGTCCCGAGGCTTGCTCGGAGACAGTACCTCGCGCCTTGCGCGGTCTTCACCTCCGGTCTTGGACGGTGTCTATGCAGCTCCTGGTCGCACCGGGACTGAAGACTCCTGGTCTCACCGGGACTGTCAGGATTGACAGTTGTCCTCCGAGCGACAGATGTCTCCCGCCTCTACATTCGTCTATATGGACTGCCTAGAACTCCGATCTCCTTGTCCCACAAGGAATCAGAAAGAGTCGCACCCTCCTGTCGGTGTACTAGTCACCAACACACTCTCCTTCTACTAGTTGCTTTCTACAGTTGCCTTTCCCTTGCAGTGCCTCCCTTATCGGGTAGCACTTGCTCGGGCTCTCTCAGTTACCAAAACCAGAGAGAACGACAACTTTACAGAGCAACTGGTTGCACTGAGTTGTACTTTGAGAAGCCCCCAATACCCCTATATATAGGAAGGTCATGGGATAGGGTTCTCTATCTCGGGCAATACGGGACTAAAGCAGGAGTAGAAGGGTTCGAGATTTTCCACAAAAACAACTAACTGCATAACCTGAACTGATCGTTTCACAACTGAAATGGTCGGTTGGGGATATGAGCCGGTCGGTTGACACCTCAACCGATCGGTTGGGACCCATGAAACGGTCGATTCACTTCTGAACCGATCGGTTCGTGGTCCTGATCAGTTCCCGATTGACTTTTCCTCTTTTGTTTCGAATTGGTATCAAATACCAATCCTTGTTCCAATCAAATTGGGCAAGTGAAACAAAAAGAAATTTATCACCAATCTTACTTTCCCAACTTGCTCAGTTGGACCAGTTGAACCGATCGTTTCAACACTTGAAGCGATCATTTCACCCCGTCCATGAGTTGATCAACTCATCAATTGAGTCGATCGGTTCACCAAGCTCAGTCGATCAGTTCATCACATGAGCCGATCAGTTGGGAGTGCAGATTGTGCATAATCAGTCAATCGCAGTTTCAATCAATCTAATACTCTAATCAATCAGTCCAACACCTTGAACACTATGATACTGAGCTATCAATTGATTGAGTGTTTAATTGAACTACTAAACTCCTTTAGTAATCAATCTAAACATTATTTGTGGATAAACTCCTATTCTAGGTTAAATCCTATGTGTGTGACCCTGTAGGTCCATTTCACGTTGGCAGTGAAAGTCCATAACACTTATGACTTCACAAGCAAAGAGTGGTGCCTAGTCACACATCAGTGCTACCCAAGTGAAATAGAAAGTTGGAGAACAACTTTCAATCCTACAATCCATGAATGGTGTTACAGTGAATGTATAATTCCTTTATCACTAATATCCTGAATGAACTCGAGGCATGGAACAGTCATCTTGTCAACGTTCATTCATTTCCTTGATCTCAGAGCAGACTGGGTGAGATGTGTGTGACATCAATATCACATATTGATTCTCACGTGCATGTGCATGCCTTTCTCAATCCTACTCATCAAGTGGCCAAGGACATCAAACTCCCTCAGGAGGGACAAATCCCATATCTATCACTCACCCCTCAAAAGCCCCATGTGTTAAACCCACCCAATCATCACCTTTATAACAACCCATGTTTCAAGATTACATTTGATGATGTCAAAGTGTACCCAACGACATGTGTTGAGGGTAGTGATTTCAGGTCTAAGAATCACACTCACCACCATCACTGTGAGAGCTGACTGTGACTACCAGGTCATGGTTCCATGTGTCACTCTCACGGTGGGTCTATCCAATACCATGCTCTCTAACAAGTACCTATGTGCTTGGTTTGATATCACTATATCATGACTAATGAGATTTTGTCATACAAACAATCTAGTCTTTAGTGTTATTGATGTCTATGGTTATTTCCACAATAACAACTGACTAGGGACCAAACAAGAATGTATACTCTTGACATCCGCATGATCTCATCGTTTAGGTCCTTAACCTAAAAGCATACATCATTGAGTAAAATCATTCTTTAGACATCTATCATGTTACACTATCATCTCAGAAATAGTTTAAACATATAGATCGGAAATTGCCTTTATTATTATTCAAATCATTTACAAAGTATCCCATTACAATCATCATATGACTTTCTCTATGGGCATACATACCAACAGGATGTTCTACCTATTACCCACCACAACCATGTTGTCCAACACGACCATGCTACTAGAACACCTAGCAGCAGTTTTGCACTGCACTTCCCAATTCATCCCCACTTAACCTAGTGCTTCCCCACCACCTATATATACTTGGTTGGCAGATGGTGCATGAGGTTAGCCACTCTTATCTTCCTCTCAACCAATCCTATCATTCTCTCATCCATTACCACTCCATTTCACTCCATTCCTTCACCTTCCACACCAAACCCTTCCTTTTAGGGTTTTTGGCCACTTTCCACCACATATCCATGTCATTCCAACTCAAGGAGGGAGGTGCATGAGTTGATGCTGCTAGGAGATGGAGAAGGAGAACTCTCCACTGATCTACCATGACTTTTCACTCCTCTACTCATTCTTCATTCTTCAAATTTGTGTTTTCCTTAGTTATGAGTGGCTAGGCTCCTCAGGTGGGCTGTTTGGGGTTAAAAATGTTACTTAGATACCATATTGGGGGAAAGTGATGTAAACATTATAATTTTGTTTTCTATTGATTATGTTCTATTTTTATCTAATTTCACATAAGTTTCTTTATGGTTTGTGATTGAAATCACCTAGGATTCTAGGGAAATTGCTTATATGTAGCTAGTTTGAGAATTGCTCCTAGGTCCAATTAGGATGTGATAAAGACTAGTTCCCCTATACACACTCTATTCCATCCATGGACAATTAGTAGTTTAAGGAAATTAATTAGCATCTATATTTTTGTTTGGTTTGGTAATCTAAATTAAAGAGTAATGTTTACATGTTATTTCCCCAACTCAATTGATGTATACATTCCCCCAAACAGCACACTCTTTCCATAATAGCGTTAAAGCCCTAATTTGTCTTCTTACTTAGCTAGTATGTACTTGTTTATCTATTTACTTGTTTAATTAATCCATTACCTTTATTTTGCCTTGTTATTTCTAGTTTAGGTCTGTAATCTCTCTTTTGCCTAATTTTCTAGTTGAGTATAGTGTTAGAATTTTGTGTTGCTTGCCTTAGTGTAATTTGATCTTTTAATTGCATAGTTTACTTTATTTTTCATTTGACCTTAATTGTCTAGGGTTAACTTAGGTTTTAGTTGCTTGTTCCCTTAAAAATTTTCTTGTTCAACCCTTAGTGTAATCACCAGAACCAACTTCAAACCCTTCAACCCTAGACTCTACAATAGGAACCTAATCCAAAACTAACTTAGCTCTTGTGCCTCCTCTCTTGGGTTCGACCCCTAACTTGTCGCTTTCCTACACTATAGCATGAATGTGTGCACTTATCAATGAAGTGTGTTAGTTTATGAGAGTGAGCCTATTATGGCCTTATTTTTTTTAGGAAGGACGGGGAACCATATGATTGGGGTCCCCCATGGACAATTAATTTGTAAAATCAAGGTTTACAAGATTCAACAAGCATGAAGGAAAAGACTTAGATAAATAAAACCTATCTACTTGCCCTCTGCAGGCATGGTTGGCAACTTCATGACCTACCCTATTACTCAGATGATTGACATAACTAAAGATATAAAATGAAAACAAAAAGCTTCAGCGAGATGATGTCTTCAATGATAGCTCATATGTAGTCTCTTCATGTCTCAGCGTTGGTGCATGCTTGGATGACCTCCATGGAATCAGATTCCACCTCCACCTGCACTAACCCCTCCTTGCTCGCCCACATCAACGCTACCCTCACAACCAGTGCCTCAGTCATAGCCACCTCCTGTATCATGCTCACTTTCTCCCCTACCACACCGAGCAGCTTCCCTATTGCGTCCCTCACCACCAGCCTAATTCCCGACATGCCTTCCTCCCCACATGACCCATCCACATTAAGCTTGAGTCTTCCTTCTGCTAGCACCCTCCAACCCGTCATCACCCATCCAACACACTCCCTCACACTATTTGTGGCATGGTGGTGTTGGCCACCACTCCCCCTCACCATCGTCAGCGCACAGCGGTAGAGAAATCTATTGTTCACCTCCCCACTTTGGAAGATGTGAGTGCACCTCCCCCTCCATACTGCCCACATAGTAGCCACAATCGATTTAGCCTCTTGTGACATCGGCGTCTCCATAGTAGTCTTCATGGATGAGCTCACTTCCCCATCTTTGACATCTTCCACCCAGTCTTCAACTTCCCTAGGCAATTGCTCCCATACCTCTATGGCATTTGGGCACCTAAACAACATATGAGGTATGGTCTCCTTCTCCCTTATGCACAACATGCACATGTCGTCTGGTATACAATGTCTATCAAAGAGTCTCCCTCTGGTAGCTAAACCTCATGTGCATATCCTCCATAAGAAGTGGGCTATTTTTGGGCTCCAACTGGCTTGCCATATCTTCCTCCACATTCCATCTCCTTGTTGGACATTATATTTTCTAGCTTCCTCCTTACCCAAAATTCCCAAACCATAAGCTGAGTGGACTGTTAATTCCCCTTTGCTTGAGGGCCACCACATCAACATATCTCTGGGTCTTTTGAAGCTAAGTTGAATAGCACATATCCTCTTGATGTAGCTTTTTGGAAATCACTCTCTAATTCTGGTCTCATCCCATCGGGTGCCATCCTCTGTCATGAGATCTCAGACTTTGTTGTATTCTGCAATCCCGCCATAGTTAAAGCAAGCAAGGGTGTTGTCCTCCTTGGGTAGCCAGTGATCCTCCCAAATATTAACATCAGCCTCGTCTCCCACTCTCCACTGTGTCCCTTCTTTGAGCCGGGCTTTCCCCCCCCCCCCACAAACTCCTCCAAGTGTAGCTTGGGTCATGGCCTCGTCTAGCTTCCCAAATAGTCATCCTAGGGAAATATATTGCTTTTAGAACTTTGGTCACCAGAGCCTCCGGGTGGTTTTCCAAACTCCATAGTTGTCTTGCCAAGAGAGCTTGGTTGAAGTTATGGAAATCAAGACCCCCTTGTCTCTTCGGCCTACATAAATTGTTGAAGCTCATCCATGTCATTTTCCTCTCTTTATACTTTTCCCCCACCAGAATATGGATATGATTCTTTAGATCTCATCTAAAGTACCCGTTGGTAATTGGAAAATGCTCATGACATACGCCGGGATAGCCCGTGCCACTGCTTTGATGAGTACTTCCTTCCCTAGTTTTGATAGGAGTTTTCTAACCAGCTTTGAAGCTTCCTCCAGATCCTCTCCTTAATGAAGTTGAATACCTATTTTTTAGATCTACCCATGGCTGTAGGTAGGACTAAATATTTGGCATGAAGGTCAACCTTTCTCACACACAAAAGATTTTTCAACTCCTCCCGCTTTCCGACCTCCACTCCCTTGCTAAAAACAACCTCTGTCTTTGAAAAATTGATCTTCTGTCTGGATGCCTGTTCATATTAGTTGATTATTTCAGCTAACTTCAAGCACTCTACAATGGTTGCTTTAGCAAAAAGAATATTTTTGTCTGTAAAGAAAAGGTGTGAGATGCACGGCGCACCCCTACTCAGTCTAATATCGTGTAGGAGATTATCATGAGCAGCAGTGACTAGCAAAGTAGAAAAAGCTTCCACACACAAAAGAAAAAGATAAGGGGGAAGAGGGTCTCCCTGGCGAAGTCCATGTGTTGGTTTTATGCTTTTGGTTCGGTCTCCGTTGATGGCAAAAGTAAGTGTATGAACTTTTGCATAGAATATTTGACATGGATAAAAATTGCATCGTAAAAAGGTGTTGCAATGCTGTGGGAAGGTACTAAGGAATTACATGACAAATCTGACAAGAAAATACATACATAACACTGAGAAGAAGAAGAAGTCATCCTCGGAGCAATGGAACTATTTTGACCTAAAGGTGTGGAAGGAATTTGTTGCTTCAACAAAAACTGATGAATTCAATGTATTAAGCATCCTCATTTAGGATACATTCATATAAGCTCATTGTATATTGTATTTATTTTAGACTAACTAGGCTTTAAGAAATGCTCAAAGAGAAAGGTGTGTAAAGAATGTGCAAAACTACAAGATGGATCCAGGTGGCTAGGCAAAGCTTTGCCAACATATTCTGGAGAAGTCTTCTTATCAACAGCCTACTCCTGGGAGTGTTGAGTCCTCTACTACTTTTGCTGTTATAACCTCAATTTCTTGAAAGTGTAATTCTCTTTTAATGAATAAAAGAAATCCTTTTCTTTGATTTGAATAGATTTCGTGTGAGATGGCCTTGATTGAATGATTGTGGGCTTTGTTGGCCATTAAGCCTAATTGATAAGAAACGAGAATTAAAAAGGAAAAAAGGATTGATTAATAAAAAGGGAAATATGAGAAATTGATAATTAAAAGAAGATAAAGGCAAACCAATATTCCCCAATATGGGAATCCGTGCCTTTGGGTTTTCTTGAGGTCCAAGGGACCCAAAATAACAAGATAATCACAAAGGAAAAAGGAATATAAATTAATTTGGATTAATTAATGAGAAAACTTGGGAGAGAAGGAAGCCTTCTCATCCATTGCTTTTTGTTTTCCAAATCAGACGCCATCTGGAAAAAATGTCATATCAAAAATACTCAAACAATAAAAGTAAGTGATACAGAATGTAAAATGCACATCTAACATTTAAAAAAAGTAAAAGCATGCCTATAATATTGGGATCTTATATCAAATAAAATTTCCTCTGTATGATCTCCACACATATATAAGTCAGTGTTAGCCTCAATATTTGGTGTTGGTAAGCCAACTAAGAATGAATCGGAGTCATCATATGTGTCATAGTATTCTTCTTCATCTATAGGATCTGTAATGAACTACCTTTTACCATGAAGAACAACCAACCATTTTTCATTTACAAAACCATTGATATTAAATATTCCTTTGCCTGTGATGCCATTATGAATGGTTCACCCTTCTCACCAATCTTTTCAAAATTCACTAATGTGAAACCCAATTCATCCACTACAACTACTTTGGTGTTGTCAACCCAATTACACCTAAAGACCGGAACTCTAAAATGTATGTAGTCAAACTCACATATATCTTCAATGACATGGTAATATGAAATTTTAACTTCACATGGACTATAATCCTTCGCACAAGAAAAATATAATGAAGTCAGTTGAAGGGTGATCCGACTGTTTTGGATGACACTCTTATCATCCTGATGTTTTGTGTAATGTGAAAATCCTTTTATGTCAAACCCTTCATAAGACATAACATCCATTTTTGGTTTAAGGGAAAGGCATTTGATATTCAACAACATTATTTGGTTTTTCCGGTAGTTAACATAAAACTTTGTCTTCAAACTTCCTAATAAATGTCTTGTTTCTCTCTAGAAAGCCACATTGAATTGGTTTGAGGATATTTTGTTTTAATGAAATTGGTATGTTTGGTGATATAAATATTGACTTAGTCTATATTGTGTAAAATATATAAGTGTTCTTGTTCCCCCAACTCACAACAAATTACTTTCGTTTGTGATCCTAAAGTCCCTTTTCTGAGACAGTCCTCAATATTCTTATCATTTACGAAGCTTCATTACAACTCAACAAGTCATTGTAAAAGTCCATAACCTCCCTGGCCACATAGCCCTGAATAATAATCCCTTCAGGTCGATGATGATTTTGAACATCACCTTTTAAAACACTCATTTACTATGATACATACAATGTGAAATAACTAGTACCAACATTTAAACTTCCCTAGTTAAATGGACAAGATGTACCATGATATCAAAGAATAAAGGAGGAAAATACATCTCAAGTTGGCATAGCGTAACAACCACTTCTCTTTGTAATTTATCAAGATTCACATGATCAATAACTTTGCTACATAGAGTGTTGAAAAAGAAATAAATCCTGGTGATTGAAAACCATACATGCTTCAATAGTATAGATCGAATTGCCACGGGAAATATTTGTTGCATTAGAGTGTTATAGTCATGGGATTTTAAGACCTATCAGCTTGAGATCCTTCATTGATACCAATGTATGGATATTGGAAGAGTATCGTGTGGTACCTTAACACTAAGCAAGAACTCACAAAAAGTTTTCCTCTTCTTTCTAGACAACGTGTAACAAGCAGGAGGTAAATATGTTTTATGATCACTACTAACCTCTTTTTTCATTTTTTTCCTTATGCCCATTTCACATAGATTTATTCTACATTTTATGCCATCTTTTTTCTTCCTGGTATATTCAATAGAGTACCAATGACTCTATCATAGACATTTTTCTCAACATGCATGACATCGATACAACACCTAACTACCAAAGAACTCCAATAAGGGAGATCCCAGAATATTGACCTCTTCTTCTATAAAGATTTGTCACTATATGTGGGAATAGTATATTGTGATCTCTTACCAAATGCATTTATAAAGTATTTTACTCTTTCATAATTAACCTCCCTTTATATAGGCTTAGGGGCACTCAGTTCCTCATTCGATCTGTTGTACACTTTGTGCAACCTTCTATAATGATGAACTTTTGGAGAAAAAAACCTACGATGACCAATATATATAGTCTTTCTGCCATGTTTTAATCATATTGAATTAGTGTTCTCCTCACACATAGGGCATGCTTTGGATCCTTTTATGTTGTATCTAGACAAATTCCTATATGTTGGAAAGTCAATAATAGTGCAAAACAACATACCATGCAAGTGAAATGTCTCTCAGTGTGAAGCATCGTGGTTCATCACATTTTCTTCCCAGAGTCTCTTTAAGTCATCAACCATAGTTTCATCGATATCATTTGTAGGTTGTTTAGGGCTTGATATCAATAATGACAACTTGACGTACTTATTTTTCATACACAACCAAGGAGGAAGATTGCATATAACAATCATAATAACCAAGTTTTATGTTGTCATCTCAATGTGTTGTATGGATTCATCCCATTGTTACAAAGCCCAATTCTTAGATTCTTGACTTCTTCACCAAATTCAGGGTAGAATAAATGAACCTTCTTTCACTGTGGGGAATCAGGCACATGTCATAGAATCCCATGATTATTTTTCTTTGTCTCTGCATGCCACCTCAAATTTTTCACATCCATGTTATTAGAAAACAAGTTGAAACCATGGTATTATAGGTATATCCTACATCACCTTGGTAGGAGAGCTAGTTTTGAACTTGCCCGAAGTCGTCATTTTATACCTTGATACCCCACATTTTGACAATATTCTAAATTGATATTGTCCTTTTGAAATAAAACACAGTCATTCGGGCATGCACATATATTCTTAGCCTCCATTCCCACTGGGCATAACATTTTCTTAAATTCATATGTTCAGATTGGAAGCTCTTTTCCTTCAATAAAAATTTCTTTCAACAAAGACCAAAATGACATGAAGGTTTTTCCACTTCATCTGTTGTTATCCTTTAGATTATACAATCTCAACATAGTGCTCATCTTTGTAAAATTAGTACAAACTAAGTATATTGGTCTCTCAGCATCATGCACAATATTTCTAAATAAGGAAGATGGATCAATGTACCTACCCCACAACTATCTAGCATCGTATCAACCATGTCTACCAGAATCGGTTCATTCACATCTACATCGTCTTCATCAATTTCTTCTTCATCACAATTACTTCTATAGATATCTACTAATCTCATAGTAGGAATCGCACCATGCCAGTACCATTCTATATAGCCTTGTACAGTTCCTTTGCATAAGACAGGATTTTTGATTTTGTCAACAGTGTTAACCTTCAAGTTGTTACTACAATTCCTACATGGACAATAGAACCTCTCTCCAGTTCATTTCTTATGTTCCTCTGCAAATCTTATAAATTGATCAAGACCAGTAATAAACTCTGGGGTGTAGCAATTTGGAATCGACATCTATGATTATCTATTCTATGATTAAAGAGAAAACAAGTATTAGGGTTTAGGGTTTACAAATTAGGTTTAGGATTTACATATTTGGATTTGGGGATAAGTGTTTAAAGATTAGAGTTTAGGGTTCATTAGTGAATGTGTGTACCACCTATCCCATTCTTGAACACATAATCTCATTACTAAATGTATAATGTGTATAAAGTTTTTAAGAAAATTTTAACAACATTTCCTAGCAATTCTCCACACTGATGTAGATGATAAAATATCCACCTACATATATACTTTAGATAAAACACAAGGAAGTGTTGACATTGGAGTTGGTTAGCACGAGTAGTGACAATGACGGTGGTGGTGTTCAACATGACTAGCGATGGCGGTGGTGGTGGTAGTCAGCACGACTAGAGACGACGGTAGTGATCAACACGAGTGGCGATGATCGCCAGAGTTGGTGATATTAGAGTGATGAAATAGAGAATGGGTAAAGAAACATTTCACAAACTGATGGCTTAGTGTACAATTTTCGATTAAATAATTGAAACCAACGACATAGTACACCCTATGTCATCAGTTATGAGTAACTAAACAAATGATAGAGGTCCTGAACCAAACAAAAAAAGTTGACCTTAGTAAGGACATAGGCGTCGGTTACTGATACAAATCCAATGATTGTGTTGTTTCATAGACGTGAGTATTGACCAATAAATCAATGACACAGGCCCTAATACAAACATAAAGTGTTGACCTCAGGATGGACTTAGTCATCGATTTCTTCTGACAGAACCAACACTAGAGAGCGATTTGAGGGGAACAAATTTTTTACAGGGACGTGACACAAAACCTCTGTCATCAGTTTATTGACTAGAAACTAACACCGAATGTACAACTTTTTCATGGTTGATAAGTCATACAATGTCGAATTTGTTTTGGAAAACCAATGACATAAGTATTTTGGTGGAAAAATTATTTTGCAGGAAGGTGTATTTCATCGGTTCCTACAAAACTGGCACTACTCCTAAAATTTTTGGAGGCAATTTTTTCCCTAAAAAATTATATTCTCACAGGTTATCTATGATGTCAGTTTCTATAATAGATAACCGATGTTACAGGAAAAGTGACATCTGTGTTTTTTGTAAATCGATAAGACTTGGCCAATGGTGATGTTTGTACGCCAGAATCGACACTGTTTGCTCTACGGTGTCAACTTTTCTTTGTAACAGATGTTAGGAAAAGTGACATTAGAGGTCAGAATGTACTAGTGACTCATCATAGGAGGTTTGATAAAGTAATTAAGTTCCCCATCAACTATCTCCTAAGTTTAAAAGTATTCCCTATAAAGTTCTATAAGTCATGACCCCTCTTATCTCTATTTTGGTTAGGTAATGGTATTTTGGTTAGGGTCGATGCCACAAAAATGGTTCATAATACTTCTCAGCCTCCAATTTATCTGATGATGTTTAACAATAACTACTCAAGCTGACCTTATTCCCATAGTTAAGCACAAAGCATGTAAGATCTAGGTCACTTTACACAGACATTCCGCACACACAATTCAATCTCTTTCAAGCAAATGTAATATAGAGCTAAAATATGTGTGGGTTTTTTTAAGCTACGTGAAAATTATCTAAGTGAAACAATTTATTTATTTAGATTTCTATAAAAGTTATTTTTTAATAATTTTTAGGAATGTAGACAAATTACAAACAATTTGTGCTCTTTTTTAAAATAAATAGGATGACATAATATTCTAATTATTTTTCTATAATATATATAAGATGAAAATTATTTTTTATACATTTTTTTAATAGTTTTCCAAGACAAGAAATTTGAAAAATACAAAGGAAGGTAAAACAACTAAAAATAATGTTTAAATATTATTCTGACCCAATTGGGAAATTTTGATTGTGGAGCTACAATTGTGTCCCAATGACTATAGAAGAACACATATATCATCTATACCTTTTAAAACAAAGAGAAATCAAAAGATCAAAAAATGGACCCTCACTTTAGTAAACCCAAATCTAAAAAATACATGGTGTTTATTAGTCCTAATTTGTAACCCATTTGATTAGTATAGTTAGCAAATCATAACTGGATGACTAAAAAGGGGGAATGATATTACATCTATTATGACACTTTTGGAATTCATAAGTACATGTCGAATTCCATATTATTGGACGAGTTTCACATGCTGACTTAGGTAAACACTTTTGACCATTATGATATTATAAAGATTAAATCATGATGTTATGTTCAATATCCATTACTGAAAACCATTAAACAATAACCTGAGTATAGTTCTTAGCTCATGGGATTACGGATGACCATCATCCTTATATTATAGAATAGCATTAGCATCACCCTAGCGGCTAGGGTCCATAAAAATATATGGACTAAGGTCCCAAGCACAAAGAATATAGATTGTATGATGCTAATCCCACAATGACAAATGAACTATGACTGTACTATGATTAAAATACATTAAGTTTAAATTGTTTTGCTAAAGATTTATGTTATTTTTTGAATTTTTTGTTGTGTTACTACCAAGAAACTCAAATCATATTATATATATATATAGGGAGATGATCTATTGTGGACCATCATTGTCTGTGGACCGTGTAAACTATAGTCATATCCCAAATTTTCTCAACTTCATCTCTCCCAGCAACAACATATCTTCAATCTCCATCTTCCTCTTCAAGCCTGACGCTTCCTTCTATGCCACCTCCCACGCCATGGGACTTGTTACCATCTACGCACCACCCCTTATGGGACTGGTCCAATGGCTCCAACTACCTCAAACTTTAGCACATGTATCTATACCATCCATGTACATGCAATCATAGATTGTATCACATACTCCCTCAAAAACTCCATCATCTTATAAATCTTTAGGGTCACCTACCCACACCCATGCCAATCTGTGGACCAAGGGACCGTTCTCCAGGGTTGTGAAGAAGTTCACGAAGCACTGACTTCTCTTACCAGTATCCACACAAGGACCAAGGCATTCTGTCAGGAGACACTCTATTTTGACGTGCACATAATGATAATGGAGATTACAAAATTAGTATTATAGTCATTAATTGGCTTGCCTTTCCTTGCATCCTTGTAGGAGAAAAGGATGGCATCCATGCCTCCATCCAGTTCTAACAGCATGACCTGTAGGCGTAACATGGATAAGGTGAAACCCCAAGCTACTATGAGCCACCCATCCTATCATCCATGGTATGGAACATGAGAGGTAACGACATGATTGAAAGCATACTAAGCTTCCTGAATACCATAATGGCCATTGGTTGATCCTTTCTCGCCAACCCACCAATGAGTGTGAACCCTATGAGTACCCAATGAGTAACGCGACAGATACTAGATGGAAGATGAAAAAGGAGAAATACATCATCCAGGACAAAAAGTGATTTTCTCTAATTATCCTTAGATAACACAATCATGTAGCCTTTTTCAAAAAAGGATTGTGCCATAATAATAGTGTTTGTAAAATTTGAATTTCTTTCATATGAATTTTATTATCTTATTGATTGTCTAGAGTAATTTTAACAAAGCAGGCATCTCTTACAAATTTAGAATTACGAGAATACTTAATAGCATTATGGAATAGAAAAATAGGGTTGTACTTATTACAATGATTGATACAAATTATATTATGACAAAGAAATTT
Organism: Alisma plantago-aquatica; assembly: GCA_963693085.1. Classification (NCBI taxonomy): domain Eukaryota; kingdom Viridiplantae; phylum Streptophyta; class Magnoliopsida; order Alismatales; family Alismataceae; genus Alisma; species Alisma plantago-aquatica. The sequence goes on along the minus strand of OY856410.1, from coordinate 1,011,013,018 downwards.
TGTTTGAGTTTCCATATTGATGAATTTTTAGTATCACATACCAAAGTTGTAAATTCTTGCAAAATATATGTAGATCCAATGTCACTTGTCTGGACATTTTTATGTACTTCATCGTCAATGTGCACATCATTATAGTTAGGTTTTATATACGTGTCACATATTTAAACATTTGTAGTGCTATCAAACACTCAAGATGTAAACATGCTTCCAATGTTTAACAAGATATGGAAGTGTCATGGTGGTTAGGTTAAAATGGAAAGATTAAACACTCAATTATTATGTAGTAGAGAATAATTTTATGCAAACATATACGATTATCTATGAAATTTTATTTATAATTTTTTCCATCATAATTTTTTATGTTCAAATGAATTAGGGTTTTTGTCTTGGTTTAATCAGTACAATATGTTGTATACTCAAAGTTTTCTATTATCTAAGGATATGTCAAATTCTTTTATGGAAACATGATGTTTTCTCAACTAAAACGAGGATGCCTCTTCTTTAACATAGAATTTATTTGATGTTGAATTGTACGCTGAAACATGAATTTTTTTAACTCATAACATGGTTGTATGATTCATTTTGGCACAAAAATTATTTTTCATAGGATAAGAAATTCAACAAAATATATAAATATTTTAGTTTTACAACAGTAAGATTGACATATTGCTTTACCAATGTGCAAACTATGAATAATATAAGAGTATTTATTTGTGAAAAATTTAATGATTCTATAAGTAGGTATACAAATAAATGTGATATATAAAGTTGTTATTTACGTTCATTTTAAGGTGATTATATTGTTGTCAATACTCAATCTATGAAGTTGGATGAAAATAAAACTATGTAGTTCTTGTAACCAATCTCTTTTTTAGTCAAAAATAAATAGATGTGAAAAATTGGTATTTGAAGTTAGAATATTACATAATAGAACTATGATTAGTAAGCGATGAAAATGTTTTCTCTCCTATAATTGGTTTTTCCAATCTTATAAACACAAGTTGATATGTATATTAAAACATCGTAACTTAGTTTAATCACTCTATTTGTTGTCATGTTGATAACTTTAGCAGTTATTTGTGAAATCGTTAGATGAATTCTTATGAAGAATATCAAACCTATCAAATGAAATTTGTCATATAACCTCACTTCTTGTGAAGAGAAAAGCCCTAGGAGCCCCACTCATACCTCGCTACATGGGGGGCACAACATAGATTAGTCCCTACTTCACTTGGGGATCTAGTGTGAATTTCATCCCATGCAGTGTCTATGTTGAGCTAAGATTAGGAAAGTTGAAATCATCTCATTGCACTCTCCAATTGGAGTACCACTCCATCAAGGTGAGGAGAGGTCGAGTAGATGATGTCTTGGACATGACAGACAAAGAAAGGGTAGTAGTGTTCCCAGCTGATTTCATTCTTCTTGACATGGATCCAGAGGATAGGAAGATTCTCATCATCTTTGGGATGCCATTCCTATCTACAACTTATGCCAAAATACATGTGCTTAGTGGCACAATGATGGTCTCTTTCATTGACATGAAGATAAAGATCAATATGTTCAAGACCCCACCTAATAAGAGTGGAATGAGGATGTTGAGCATGGTCACTTGAAGAGTCTAGATGATTATTTGAAAGAAAGATATTGGAATGAAACACATGGTGATAACTTCTAAGATCAATGGGACACGTGAAAACTTTTAAATGCAAATAAGGGAGGTATCTATTCAAGAGTGGACATATAAAAATTCCAAATAGTTGATTGATTGTGAGAACTACAAGAATCCCAACTGAAGGCATGAAACATATCATTCATGGCAGGAAACCCACCTCTGTTTGAAATTTGTGGTCTCAAACTCATTTGGTTTGTTATACTTTTGTTTTTCCAAGAAACACACACTCTCTTTATATTTAATGGATTTTCTATTTGTGAATCATGTTAGGAAAGGTACATAGGAAGGAGTATGATGCATGGATGATATCATGAAGGAGAAGACCATAACTAAAGATAAAATTGTAATTTAGTAGAAAACCTACACAAAGGAGACCAGTACGATTGTTCTACATAGCACGAAAGTGGTACTAGATAGACAAAATGGTCATGATGCATGGAATGTTTGGATCTTCCATGTTCACTAGACACCTTGAGATCGTTCTCCCCTCTTGGCTATTGTTTACCATGACTCCCCACCCTCTACCCTATCATCCTAAACTTTTATTTCATGTTGAGGACAATATGGTTTAAAAGTTTGGGATGGTAAGGTTGTAAGCCCTTGATTTACCACATTTTCCTATATGTTTCTTTTTCTATTTTCTATTGAAGATGATCCAATAGTATAGCCAACTCTTATACTTGTCTATCCATAATTTGTTTTCTTCTTACATATATGCATATCATGTAGTTCAATTTCACACATTTTTGTGTATTTCCCAAAAATTTTGCCCTTTTTGCCATGCATTGCGTTCCATGTAGTTTTTTGTATTTTTACATGTTTGTAGCTAGAATTTTCTTGTTTCTTCACTTTTGTTTCATAATGAAGGCTTATATGTGATTAAAGGCAATTTGACATCATTTCAGCCCATTTTGCCCTATTTCAGGATTTCTTGCCTAAAAGCATGTTTTGACCCAATATCTACCTATTGAATTGAAAATGTTGGCTTTTGATAAGTGCATGCTACATTCTCATGTCAATTTCTAAATGACCTCAATCCTTGACTTTTTACAAGTGAATCACCTCTTTCATGATTGTGTCATGTTTTGGTTGAATTGTGATCTAAGTAAGCCACAAACATTTTGGGTTTGTTTAATCTCATGATAAAAATGTGGTTTTTATATTGGTTATTCATGTGGCATGTCATTACTTGATGAAATTGTTGGATTAGTTTTGATGCAGGAGATCTCATGTTGAAACCCAAACTAGTGACCCCTCTTTGAGTCACTTTTCCTTCATCACTTCATACATCTCCACCAAATGAAAGGATGTCAAAGAGCACATATTATTCTTGGCCACCTCTAAAAGTTTGGGGTGGCCATATCTACATCTCTCAGATTCACCTCACCACCATTTGCACTACCTACACCAAGGGAAAAGAAAATGAAAAAATAAAATGCAAAAGAAAATAAAAGATGCTTCCATGTAATAGCATCTAAATGAAGAAAAGATAAGTGATCCTATGTAATAGCACTCCAACCTCTTACTGCAACCCCAATTTTCTATTTGCATTCCCATTGAGCTAGGAAACATAAAACCTAGCTCATTTCACCCTTTTATGCAACCACATGGGTCACCTAGTGTGGTTTGACATTTGAGATTGAATTCATGAAGGTAAAACGACAACCCTAGTCATTTTTAATTGTTACCACCATGAAATGGTTTACCTAGAGTTGTATGAAAGCCACAAGGATTGATTGTGCATTATATGCTCTATATTTGAATAATGTAGACCCAATTCTTTAATCATGATTGTTTGTGAATGAGGACAGGAGGGAGGTGAATGACATTTACATAGTCATCATGCAGCCCATTTAGTCAATATGCATATGTTGCAATGCAATTGTCATTTCTTGTTTGTTGAAAAATTGAAGAGAGAGTTGAAGCATACTTGAGTGCAAGTATGTTTTAAGTTCGAGGTGGTGATGCATCCTTATTTTAGGGCTTCATTTGGTCTCTTGTTGTACTTAAATCACATATAAATATGTTACAATGCATGCCATTTCCCTTAATATGTGTATTATCATCAAATGCACTTATGGACGTGCTTTACATGTTTTTCAGGTACTTGGACCATGCTTGCATGGACGGGAGAGAAGGAGGGTCATCTTATGGTTCCTTAACCATTTAAGGGGTCCAAAGAAGATATGAGATCTTCCCCAACCTAACCCTAGTGGCCAAGAGTCAACTCAAGCAAGGAAGTCCATGAAAATTCAAAGTTCAGTCTCAGAGTCCTTATAAGACCCTATCACAAATGTGGTACCAAGAAATGGTCGTGATGATCAAGTGAAAAATCATAGTAAGATCTCAACTTTCAAGTAGTTGTAAAAAACCTTCCACCATGGATTTTCTACCAAAACTCATAGTAAAATCTCAGTTTTGAAGCAGCTACAGCGAACCCTCCACCACGGACATACTGCCACCCATCTACCATGGTCATGTTGTCCAACATGATCATGCTTCCACCTAACCAACATGATAGTTCCACCTAGCATGATAGTGCCATATATCACCCTACATGATCGTGCTACCCAACACCCTATGCCACCTTGCCTCCACAATAGCCGTTCTTCCCAACATGACCGTGCTACCAGCCTCCACTTTCACATTTTTTACGGCCATTTCCACCTTTACCCAGTATAGCCATTCCACCCCACCACAGATGTGCTACCTATTACCCACCATAGCCATGCTTCCCAATACAACTGTGCTACCAGAACACCTAGAAACTGTTTTGTAGTGCACTTCCCAATTCATCCCCACTTAAACTAGTGCTTCCCCACCACCTATATATACTTGGTTGGAGGATGGTGCATGAGGTTAGCCACTCTTATCTTCCTCTCAAGCAATCCTAACATTCTCTTATCCATTACCACTCCATTTCACCTCCATTCCTTCATCTTTCACCCCAAAACCCTTCCTTTTAGGGTTTTTGGCCACTTTCCACCACATATCCATGTCATTCCAACTCAAGGAGGGAGGTGCATGAGTTGATGCTGCTAGGAGGTGGAGAAGGAGAACTCTCCACCGAGATACCATGACTTTTCACTCCTCTACTCATTCTTCGTTATTCAAATTTGTGTTTTCCTTAGTTATTAGTAGCTAGGCCCCTCAAGTGGGTTGTTTGGGGTTAAAAAGTTACTTTGATACCATGTTGGGGGAAAGTGATGTAAACATTATAATTTTATTTTCTATAGATTATGTTCTATTTTTATCTAATTTCACATAAGTTGCTTTAGTTTGTGCTTGAAATCACCTATGATTCTAGGGAAATTGCTTATATGTAGCTAATTTGAGAATTGCTCCTAGGTCCAATTAGTGGATCCCTAGATAGACATTCACCTTCCTACAAGCTAATCAATTCTCTTACACCTATGTGAGAGATCTAAGTAGATAGTATACAATCATTTAGTGTAATTAGCTGGGATCCTTCTCAAGCCTAGATGGTAGCTGATCTGAGGTCTAAAACCTCATTTCCACCTTCTATTACTATCATTGACCCCTAATTACCCTAAGAGTTTATACCCTAGAAATATAGGCTTGACTAGATCCTAATTAAATTCCAACTAAACCCTAATCCATGTGTGCCTCGTAAGGGTGGGTAGGAGGTGATAAAAACTAGTTCCCCTATACACACTCTATTCCATCCATGGCCAATTAGTACTTTAAGGCAATTCATTAGCATCTATCTTGTTGTTTGGTTTGGTAATGTAAATTAAAGAGTAATGTTTACATGTTATTTCCCCAACTCAATTGATGAATACATTCCCCCAAACAACGCACTCTTTCCATAATAGTGTTAAAGCCCTAATTTGTCTTCTTGCTTAGCTAGTATGTACTTGTTTATCAATTTACTTGATTAATTATTCCAAGGCCTAATTTTCTAGTTCAGTATAGTGTTAGAATCTTATGTTGTTTGCCTTAGTGTAATTAGATCTTTTAATTACATAGTTTCCTTTATTTCTCATTTGACCTTAATTGTCTAGGGTTAACTTAGGTTTTAATTGCTTTCTCCCTTAAAATTTTGTATGTTTAACCCTTAGTGTAATTACCAAAACCAACTTCAAACCCTTCAACTCTAGACTCCACAGTAGGAACCTAATCCAAAACTAACTTAGCTCTAGTGCCCCCTCTCTCTTGGGTTCAACCCCTAACTTGTCGCTTTTCTACACTATAACATGCCCTTGTGCGCTTGTCGATGAAGTGTGTTAGTTTATGAGATTGAGCCTATTCTGGCCTTATAAATTTCAAAAGACCCTTGTTGTATTTTTGAGCATTTGAGGTGTGCATTTAATCAAAATTCAATTGATTTAGTTGTGTAACCTCAAGGGTAAGGAAAAACACACCAAGTTTTTTTGGCACCATTGTTAGATGTAGAAAGCATCATAGCTCTCTAGTATTTGTGGTGTCACTATCCTTCTAAGCATCGTATTTTTTTTAGTTTACTTGGTTGTGTTTGGGAAACACACCACCAACAAACCCCAAAAATCATTGTTTAACATCAAGAATGCTCATTTCTCGAAAGAAATCACCAAAACCCCTTCAAACCTCCAACCACACCTTTCCCTTTCTTCACACCATAGAATAGCCATTTAGTCACTAGAACGGTCATGCTATTCTGACCAAATTCCATCATTCCCTATCCAACTTGTCATTTTCCACATATTCAGATCACTTGGCAGTAATATGGTCATTCTGAGCCCATTATGTTAGTGATATTTTATCCATTTTCATCAATTCCCCATTTATACAACCTGCATTTCCATCCATGGCAAAAATGATTGTTCCAAACAAATGGTATCTCCTCTTTTCAAGCAGAATGAACCTTTTGAGCCCAGAATGATTGTGTTATTTTGGTCATTTTTATCATTACCTACCACCTCTACTCATAATGACTATGCCATTTGGAATGTCCATTCCACCAAATATACCCAATATCCAAACTCATGGCCATAATGAATGTGGTGACAAAAGAATGATTGTTCTACCATCATACCCTAATTCTTCCCACACTGCATTACCTAAACTACCCCCCCATTTAACCCTAGACACCCTTTGACCATATATAAGCCTTGGTGTCATCTAGGGGACAAGGTTAGATTCCTTTAGCATTTTTTGGCTGCCACCTACCACTAACCCTCATTCATGCCTCATTCCTCCATCTTCCACCCTAAAACCCTAATATTCTAGGTTTTTGGTCATTTACCACCATCATTTCATGATTTTCATCCTTATAGGAAAGAGGTTCTATAAATAATGTGATTGTAGGGGAAGAAGTAAGAGTCTTCACCAACTTTCATGGACTTAAACTCTTCCTATCCCCTTTATTTAGTACTTCCTTTCACTATGAGTACCTAAGCCCCCTTTGTGGGATGTTTGGGGGAGATGTGCAACTTTGACACCATGTTTGGGAATATTCTTGTAAAATACTTTGTTTTTATTGAGAAATTATTTATTCTATAACTTTATCCTTTATTACCTCCCTATACTATTTATGTATGAAAATACCTAAGCTATAGAGAAAAGTTGGAATATGAGCCTTTTAGAGGAAAAATTTATAAGGTCACATAGTGGATACAAAGATATTGCTCTCTTTCCCCACCTACTCATCTATTTCATTAGCCCTAGGTGTGAGATATAAGTAAAAAGTATGATTTTCTTGGTGAACTTAGAAAAGAGAATGTGAGAGGTTGAATGGGAGTTATCAGAGGTGAAATACCCTTCTCCTACACTCCATATCAACCCCTTCCACCAAGTGCAATACAAGAGTCACTTCCAGAAACCTAGGCAAGAGTGATATTGATTGGAATATACATGTACCCTAGTCAAGTAAACCTCATAATGGTTGATAGGGTGTGATAGGGACTAGTTCATGTGTACAAATCCTACTCCATCCATGTTTAACTAGTACAATTATGATATCTATCGTTATATATATATATATATATATATATATATATATATATATATATATATATATATATATATATATAACATGCTCCTGATGTTTTCTAAGCTTAATTACAAGTCATACAATCATTACGAGTGATTTACAACATGATTCTAATGGATTTACATCATATTACAAAAACGTGCACTTGTATGGATTTGACTTGTCTTTTCTCCAATTTGAGATGCGCAAGTTAGGGCATTTGGAGTGTGTCTATACCTAATCTGAAATCACTCAAGTAGAGACATTAGACACCAATATGTGGAATGGTTAGTCATCATCAAAACACGGGTTTAGTGAATTTAGATGTGAGTCAACATTGACCTAATTGACCTTGAGTCAACAATGTCCCCCTTTTTGAAGATGACAAACCATTCCATAAATGTATTGAAAGCTTTTAAGTAAAGTCATACCTTTGGGGAAACCTAAGGGTTTCAATAGGATTGAGCTCATATGCTCCCCCTCAATTGATGCGCATGGAGTTCTCATACTCCCCCTCAATTGATGCTATTTCTCCTGCATGGTTAGCTTTCATAACATTTATAGAATACTATGTCTTCTACTCATATATGTTCTACACATATATGTCTTCTCCCATTTACCTTCTCCCCTTTACATGGACATGATTCTCCTCTTCATGTAAGACATGCCTTCTTCCTCTTTTAAAAGAAGACATACCATTCTCACCCTTTGTCATTTCAAAAAGTGGGGTTATGAAGAAATAAGAAACATCACTTGTTAAAGAGAAAGGAGATAACACAAATATATATAAGGAGAGTAGAAGAGAACAGATAGGGGTTATCCAAGTATAGAAAGAAAAGCAAGTTAAAGCATATACTTGAATAACCCAAAAAGCAAGATAAAGTGTTGTAGAAAAACAATAAAACATAATTTTGACCCTCAAGATCACGGAATTTGACCAAAAACCATTAGAGCTCATTGCAAAGCAATGAGTCTTGTTCCGAAGGTTGTTTCTGCATGAAAAACACTAGTCTTGCACCAAAAACTAAAACTGGAGCAAATCTACATAAAATCCAAACATACTCCCATTTCAACATATAATGTAGATCTATGTACCATGCATCACAATGTTATGCAAGTAACTCAAGATAGTAGATATGCAATTCAAGGAATAAGCTTGAGCATGTATGAGACAAGATACAAGCATAGCATATAGGTGATCAAAGATGCCAATTATAAACAGGGTTAGAACTACATGTATATGAACTACTAGTAGATGATACCACAAGTTAGGACTACTAGTAGGATCTAGATCATAGTAAGAGATACCAAAAGATACACAAGATAAAGCAAGCTATGAGTAGATGTAGAGATATATCCAAACAACAAGATATGCAACTCACTAGATATTACTCACTAGATATGCATCCTTACCATAAGATGATTACCCCTAAGAACCTCAAGGTTGTATCAAAACAATATGTACACCTAGATATATGTAGCAAGTTAGAGCACAATGGAAGATATTTTTAGACACAACCAAGAGATCCAAAGAGATCATCATCAAAACCTACAAAACAACTCAAAGCAAGTAATTACAAGATATAGATATACCAATTTAGAGCAATTAGAGAGATAGAGTTGTGAGCAGGATAGGCAATTTAGAACATGGCAATATTCATATATAAAGGTACCAAATGAGAGTGCCAAAGAATAAGGCTATTGGTTGAGAAGATCTAGTTGATAGGGAAATTCTCATTCAATAAGCCAAATGTATATTCTATGCACAGTGTTATCGGTCGAGTTCTGTGCATTGACAACTCGATCGATGACAGCTGCTGGAAACACCCATTGGTGCCTATCGATCGAGTTTCAAATAGGGCAAACTCGACCGACAGAGAAACTATCAAAAAGCACATATATATCATATAAACATATTTAAAGGTATGTTAAAAATACAAACCATATCCAAACATGTCTAAACAAGTTGGTAATGCACTAAAGAAGCATTAGAAATAGTTTTTGAGCAAGAGTGTGAAGAGAATCACAAAATACCACTTTTGACTCAAAAAGCATATGTATAGTGTACACCATCTTGACAAAACAAGTTAGGATTGGTTAAAAGCAAGAGAAACATTACCTTTGTGCTTACCATTCCTTTTCCATTTGTTGTCACCCTCTACACATCTCACCTTTCTTCTTTCATGTGGATTGAGAAGTCAATTTGCAATTCAATAGCTCAAGTTAATCCATTTGCAAGTACCTATAAGAAGAAAGATGAAATGGTCCCCAATCATGTTTTTGGGTCCGAAGGGGTTAGTTTAGCAACCCAAGTCCGATTACTCTTTGGTGCTTTCCTAAAAGGACAATAAGTAGAATAATGACCATTTTCATTACAATAGTTGCATGTGCCCATAGTCTTGGAACTAGAGGTTTCTCCATGGAATATTGGAGGTCCTTTATCTTTGGTGTTCCCTTGACTACTATCATACCCCAAACCATGTCTACCAATTTGTTTAGTAGTATGGTATAGGATATCATTAAGACTCTTTTTACCAACAAAGAATCTTTGCAAAGAGGATCTCAAACTATCATTATCATGCTTAAGAGAAGTAATAGTAGAAGATAAATTATTGATATTATCTCTAGCATGAAAAAATCATTTTCTAAGAAAAGAGCTTTACTTAAATAAGAATCTCTATCAATATGAAGAGTAGCAACATCATTCTCTCTACTAGTAGAACTAGAACAAGATTCATGCACATTGATTTTAGCAAGCAAGGAGGCATTTTCTATTTTTAATTCTTGCAAAACAAAATCTTTGTCCTTATTTTCAGATTTAAGAACATCAATATGCATGAGAGAATCAACAATTAAGGTATGCTCTTCATTAGAACTAGGAATGAGAGATTGAGCTTCTAGAAATCTAATCTTATCAAGCAAACTAGCATTTTCAAGTTTAAGAGAGTCTACTTGGATAAGACAATCATTTTTATCATCAAGCAAGCAAGAATTAGCATGTTCAAGATCATCTAGTTCTACATGCAAATTATCAACAATTTTAGCAAGTTTTTTCTTTTTCCTTTTAGAAGACTTAAGAGAGGCACAAATATCATGAATAATAGCAATCAAAGATTCTTTATCTAAAGAGTTTAGATTTACCTCACTTGAGTCTTCACTTGTTGATGCTATAAGAGCAAAATGGCATTCTTCTTCATCACTAGAGCTTGATCTTGATCCTTCACTTGAATCTTCACTTGAGCTTGAGTTGGAGGAGCCACTTGAGCTTGAGCGCCATTTCTCCTTCTTCTTGTGAAGATGGGTCTTTTTACCTTGTGGGCAATCTTCTTTGTAGTGACCCTTCTTTCCACATGTGAAGCACCAGATGGAGGAGGACTTACCTTTGTAGAATCTACCCTTGGAGTACATGGCATCTTCTTCAACTTTAGAGGATGGAGAGGCTTTATCAACAATAGCCTTGATTTGAGCCTTCATTTCAGCCTTCTTCATTCTCTTGAGTTCTTTCTCCTCTTGTCTTTCTACTTCCTCCCTCTTGTCAAGTGTGGCTTCATGTGCTTGTAGATTTCCAATGAGCTCTTCACTAGGAATATCCCTAAGAGACCTTGCTTCTTCAATGGAAGTCACCTTGGGTTCCCATCTCTTGGGAAGAGTTCTAAGGATCTTTGAGTTGATCTCTCCACTAGACATAGGATGTCCTAGAACAGCAAGACCATTCAAGATGGTGTTGAGCCTTGAGTACATGTTGGCTATGCTCTCCTCCATTCCCATCTTGAAGTTCTCAAGCATCCCTTTGAGCATGTAGACTTTTCTTTCCTTCACTTGATCTGTCCCTTCATAAGTGATGCAAAGCTTTCTCCATACCTCATAGGCTGTTTCAAATGAAGAAATCTGGTTGAACTCGGTGGGGGTCATGGAGGCATATAGGACGTGCATGGCTCTAGCATTCAAGGTTGCTTTCTTCAAGGTAGCTTCATCCCATTCTTCAATCTTTGTCTTTGGTAGCATGTATGGGCTGCTCATCATTTGCCACATCTCAATACTTGAATCTTGGATGTAGAATTGGAGCCTTCTTCTTCAATAGAGGAAATTGCTCCCACCAAAGATTGGAAGGTTGATCGAGTATCTCCCTCCTTGGTAGTCACTGATCTTCTCCTACTTGTTGAAGTATGCTTGGAGAAGACCCGCTCTGATACTAATTGTTGGATCCTACATGGGTGATTAGATGCTCTAGAGGGGTGTGAATAGAGTTGAAAGCACTTAAACAAAATTCATTAAACCTTCAAGATATATCACAAGATAAGGTTGCTAAATAGGAAATTTGTGTGCAACTAAAACATGCATAGCAAGGATGAGAGAGATTGAGCAAACACAAGTAGACAATCTATTTAGAGTGGTTCCACACTTCAAACTAGAAGTATGTCAATCCACTTACCTAGAGAGGCAAACCTCTAGGAATTCCTAACCATTTCATTCTTATATTCATTCATAAGACTTACAATACATGACCAAACAAAGGACTTACCTATCCAATACAAAGAGTCTTCAACCTTACCAAGGACTTACCCACTTTGCAAGGAGTCTTCTGCCTTCTTCCAAGGACTTACTTACTCTTGCACAAGTCTTCAGCCTTGTAGGAATTACCCACTCTTCTTGGATCTTCCTCCTTTTACTTCACCTTTGCTCGGAGAAGCTTCCACCAAGGACTTACCCACTTGAGCAAGGAGTCTTCTACCTTCACCAAGGGTGTACCCACTCTAGCTCCAAGTCTTCAGCCTTGATCTTCACCAAGGGACTCCTTCCCTTATTCTTCTTCACCTCTCTTGGACAAGAGAGAGAACCTTCATCTTCATGATTGAAAAGAGAGAAGGGGATGTGGTGGAAGTGAGAGCCTCACAAGATATACATGTAGGACTAGCTCTATTACAGATTTCCTACTCACTCTAATGGATGTAGCAAGTAATTAAGCTTAGAGAGAGAGAGAGGAGGTTGTTGGAAGCACTCAACTATAGAATAGGAACCTCACATAGAGTTTTGCAATGAATGCTCAACCTTGGAATGAAGCCCAAGGGGTCTTATTTATAGCTGGGGATGCCTCTTAGCCTTTGGGAACACTTGAGAATGAAAACTAGCCATTTTGTGGCTTGCAACAGATCTATTTTCACTTGTTGCAACTCCACAACGGCTAGAAGCACTTTTTTGCACTTTTCTGTACAGTGCAATCGGTCGAGTTTCTATAAAGGTAACTCGACCGATCAAGTAAACGGCAAGGCCGATACTCAAATGATCGGTCGAGTTTTTCCTGAAAAAACTCGACCGGCCATTAGGAATTGAAATGGTCAGTTACTTGATCGGTCGATTTCTGTGTAAACACATCTCGACCGATGCAATCTGTAGAAAATTGATTAAGGATGATCGGTCGAGTTTTTAGGTTGGGAAACTCGACCGACAAAGTGCCTGTAATCAATTTTCAAAGTTGCATCTAAAGTGATCTAACATTTGATCTAAGTGCTCCTGATGTTTTCTGAGCTTAATTACAAGTCATACAATCATTACAAGTGATTTACAGCATGATTCTAATGGATTTACATCATAATACAAAAATGTGCACTTGTATGGATTTGACTTGTCTTTTCTCCAATTTGAGATGCACAAGTTAGGGCATTTGGAGTGTCTCTATACCTAATCTAAAATCACTCAAGTAGAGACATTAGACACCAATATGTGGAATGGTTAGTCATCATCAAAACATGGGTTTAGTTAATTTAGATGTGAGTCAACATTGACCTAATTGACCTTGAGTCAACACTTTTGTCTGAAGTGAAGTTCAAAAATAAAAAAAGCTAGAAAGCTACTTTCTAGAGCTTAGCCTATGTGTCATTGGACTGTGAATTCATCTAGTTGCAATAAGATACACCTTTTAGTGATCTGGGAGAATCATAACTATTCAATAATAGTCCTATTCCAATCTAGACAGTGCTTGCACTTTAGATTGGGTATTGACGATACGAATTTTGAATTCACGACAGTTTATGCAGACAATGATGACACTAAAAGATGCTACCTTTGGGATGATCTGAGGTTTATTAAAACCAAGTTAAGGCAAATTGGCTCATCCTAGGTGACTTCAGTGCGGTCAGAGCAGCCTTTGAAAGAGTAGGTAGATCTGCCCCTTCAGCTCGCTCAATGCTCGATTTCAACCAAATCATTAGTGGCACTAAGTAACATATGGCAACATTCTTTAAATATGCTTCCATGTGAAATCTAATGTTTAGATATTCAAGGTTAAAGCTTTTAATAGTTCTGGATCATTTAAAAATATTGAGAATTTAGAATAGCATTCAAGTAGATTGGCCTTGTAACGACCCCTTCCCCATGATATCCCCAATTAAGGTGGACTGAGAGGGCAAGGGACATTACTATAATATAGGATCGATTTAACAATTAACTAAATATAATTAATAAAATTCACTATATAGAAAGAGTTGGTGACAAGATAAAATATAAAGTCTCCACACATGAGTTACATGATATGGATTTCTAATGTTTACAACATGAATTAAAAACTATCTATCTAAATCCTCCATATTCACTTTAGTTCTTTTCTTTTGGTGCCTTCTTCTTCGGATGTTTTCATCATACTTGCAGATTAATAGCAGTTTAACCTAAAATGCCATGAAACAAAATAACAATCAGTATAACAAGTTATACTGGTATGTGGGGCAAATGTTTGCATATAAGTGTAACCATATAATCATCCATAGCAACAATTATGATTATAAAATTGAACAAGACTTTTCTTGTTTTAACCTCGCCACCCCTATCATCTTTTCTCAATGGTGAGCCCTCTCTAAGGGGAGACTCCTTATTAGGAACTCTCTCTAAGAGTTTGGTCCCTATAGTGGACATTTCATAACCATTCCTATCCTAGGCTTGGTTCATACATAGGCCTTCTGTTTCGGGCTTGGCCTAAGGTGACCTTCTATTCCAGGCTTGATCACCGATCATCCCCGTGATGACTTTATTCACCCCATTCTCTTTTACTCATCAGAGATCGATATAGGGTTTGAGCATGTTACAATTATATATGATTATATCCATAGTAACTTTATATATTGTAGGAATTAAATAAACAAGAAACAATTTATTTGCAATCAATCTGGAAAACCTCAAAAACCACTAAAAATCATTTAAATTGAGTAGTCATATATGTAACCACATACCTTTCTCAGGAGAGATCAAAAATCCAAGAAATAAATGCAGATTGATAGCAAGAAAGCTTTCACCCTAAAATTAGTGCATAACACTCATTACTAATTTGTCAAAACCTATCATTAAGGCTGACTTGGGTTCCAAGTTAGGGTTTTGGGATCAACTTAGGTTTTCATTAGGGTTTTAGCTTCCCAAACCCTAATTATCATTGTTAATATCTTTTTAACTCATAAAACCTAATCTTAATGTTTTATGAATTATTAAACCCTAATTAGGTCAAAGATGTCTCTTTTATCTAAAAGACCCAACTTTATCCATTTAAGTCATCTGAACCTTATATGATCATAAGCGTCAAGAAATTAGGGTTTTTATACATTTATCATTTTAAAGATAGTAACTTTAGGCACTTTTAGAACTAGAGATAAAATTAGGTCCTTTTTTTAAATAACTACTGAGCTTTATTAATGACTAGCTAAGCCAGCCCGCAATTTGTCAATACAAACTGAGATGATATGATTAAGCCAGGGGGCTTATTAGTAAAGTCTACTATAAGAGCACGATGCAAAACATGCTTTGCTATGGCATCTGCAACAATATTGATTTTCCTATGAAGGAATAAAAAGTAACTATCTCGGGGGCTAGTGTTGGAGAGAAGCCTCGTGAAAGGCAGTAGTTTCAAAAAGGTGGGACAAGCACCTGTGTGCATTTTGACAGCTTGCTCAGAGTCCGAGATGAAGGTGACTCTGTTAAGACCCATTGAAGATGTCGTTGAAGTGTCATGGATAAGAGCTTGAAATTTAGCCTCCAGTGGACATGTAGCAAAGGAAGAAGACCCCAATCCACAGATGAAAGTACCATTTATGTCAGTGATGTGGATACCGACCGAGCTTTTGCCAGAGTGAGATATAAAGTCGGCATCCACAAATACTAGGAAGGAAGCGTCCTCAAGGGCATGCAGATGTTGGAGCAAGGGTTTTGTAGGGCCAGTGCGGTCATTATCCTATAAGGATGTTATAGTAGAAGCTCTTTTTGTTATGAACTTAACCAGGACAGATGAAGGAGTTCTGGTATTTGAATGGACCACTTCTTTGTGGGCTGTCCAGAGGTGCCATACAGTGACGCCATAGCTAATGGATCGGTGGCAGATCTTGATAACATCTATGATCCATTCTTTAGTATTTGTCGAGAAGAAAGAGGCTTCGATGTTTATTTTCGACCATACTTCTTTACTACGAGTGCAATCTCGCAGGCAGTGGAGCAGGGATTCTTCAGAGTTGTTGCATTGTGGGCAGGTAGGGTCAACATCGAGGTGACGATGAATCTTCTCCGTGTTAACCAGCAACGATCTATGAGCCAGGAGCCATAAGAAGGTTTTAATTTTCTATGGGGCTTTAAGAGATCAGATATCCCTCCAAGGCCCGGTTGCATGTGTTTATTTGTTTTTGTAGATCCATCTATAAGCTGACCTGGTGGAAAAGTCCCCTGAGGTTTCAAGAGGCCAGCATCAATTATCATCTTCAACCTCCGGGGATGGGGGCCGAAGTCTTTGGATCTTTAGCCAACAATCCCGAGGAAGGTGAGATTGAATGAAGCTGGTGTCCCAGTGACCAGTGTTGCTCACCATTGAGGACACTTTGAGGTCAGCCAGCTCGGGTGGAATCAGAACATCAGGATACTTGGAGGCAATGTTGTTGTTTTCAAACCATCTGTCATGCCAGACGTTGGAAGTGTGCCCATTGTTAACAATTTTCATACTAATAGCTTGGAGTGTGGTGGATTGACTCTTTATAAAACTCCAAGAAGTGGAAGAAGATCCACTTTTGGCCTTTCCATCACGAAGGTATTTACCTTTCATCAGTTGTACCCAAAGTTTAGAGGGGCAAGTGAGGTAAGTCCAAACATTTTTAAGCATCAGCGATCGATTCTGATCACGAGCATCTTTGATGCCGAGACCACCCACATCCTTGTGGGATGTAACCTTGTTCCAAGAAACCAATGATAACTTACGTTGCTCCCGATTTCCGAACCAAATAAAGCTTCTGACATGTCTATCCAACTCATCACAAAGGCTTGGCGAGAGGATGACTGTTTGCATTGTGTATGCAGGGATGGACTGCAGCGTGGCTCTGGCTAAAGTGGTCCTACCGGTGAGGCTGAGATGCCTAGCAACCCAGTTGTTTTTTCTTGATTTGAGGGAGTCCAGTATACTTGTGTGTGTAAGCTTGTTCACACGGTGATGGAGAATAGGTACGTTGAGATATCTATTGAGATCCTCGGTGGAGGGGATCCCTAAGGACCTGCTTATAATGTATTTGTCTCTAGATAGGGTGTTCTTGGAGAAGAAGTTCCTTGATTTAGCAGTAGAGATCATTTGGTTGGAGACTTTGGAGAAGTCCTTCATAATCTTCTTCATAATTTTCTCCTGCTCATTGGTCGCTTCACCTAGCAGCAATAGGTCATCAGCAAAGCAAACGTGTGACAGGGGATGACCATCTTTGGAGAGACAGATCGGTTTCCATGAGCCATCAAGGACCGCATTCTGAATAGACTGGATGAGGCACTGCGTGCAGAGGATGAAGAGATAGGGACTCAAAGGATCTCTTTGTCGGACTCCTTGTGTCACTTGAATAGGCTCCAATGGCCTACCCTCCCAAAGAATTTGTGAGGTACCTTTGGAAATAATGTGTAGAATAATATTTCGAATCTTGGCCGGTAAGTTAGTCTTCTGTAGTGTCACTGATGAAGGACCAATTCATATGATCAAAGGCCCTGGCTAGATCAATTTTCACCGCCATCCATTTCTTTTTTCTAGTTTTGAAACGCATTGAGTGAATGACTTCTTGCACAATCATAATATTATCAGCAATCTTCCTTCCTGGGATGAAATTGGATTGGAAGGGAGAGATCCAGTTGTATAAGAGGGTCTTAAAACGCTCCACTAGAATTCGATACGATCTTCAGAGAGTTGTTATTGAGTGAAATTGGCCTCAAGTCATTACAGCTTTCTACTAGCTCTTTCTTAGGAAGTAGAATCATCCACACCTTGGATAGCTCAAATTCAATGGATTCAGAGGAGAAAATAGAGGTAATTGTCCTGATAACAGATGAGCCCACCATGGACCAATTCTTCTGTAGAAACTCCTTGTAAATACCATCGGGGCCAGGAGCCACTGAGGCTTTCATGTTGAATACAGCGGTCTTCACTTCCTGTAGAGAAGGGGTCGCGTTGAGTGTAGCCAGAAGGTTACTATTGGGGCTCTTGAATTCACCTGGATAGGATGGAATCTTATTCAGGGTGACCGAGGTGGACGTCGTCATCAGATTGTTGAAGAAGCTCCACACGTGCAGTTTGAACTCCTCAGGGTCAATGACGAGATGACCCTCTTCATTCTTGATTGCTGCTATTTTATTGTGGTGTCTCCTGGCCTTAACAAACGAGTGGAAGAATTTTGTATTGCCATCACACAACTTGAGCCAGTCAAGGTGAGCCTTTTGGTGCCAGTCAGCCTCCTCACGAGCGAGAATTTTTTGCAAATTTTCTTGGAGCTCGATGGATCTGAGCTCATTGATGGGATTAGGGTTAGAGGGGGTGCGTACCTAGATTCTGTTGATGGCATTGATGAGAGAGGCTTTCTCTTTATTTTGTGCCTTCATCGAAGAAGATGACCATTTGGAAATAGCCGATTTGAACACTGTGAGGGCATCATAGAACTCCACATTCTGATCCCAGAAAAGGTCAAGTTGTTTGTTGAAGTAGGGGCATAGATTCCAGTTGGCTTTTGTTTTGAAAGCAAATTGTCAATTGCATGTTGATGCATTTCTAGACACAAGCAATGGGTTGTGATCTTTCAGAATGCGTGGTAAAACAGTGACAGAGGTATTTGTATTATTGTCCAACCATGCTTCCTTAGCTATGAGGTGGTCCAAACGTTCGAAGACATGCCTCTTCTGGAAAGTGAACCATTGGCCTCCAGCTTGTATATCGGTGAGGCCAATTTGAAGAATGATGTCATTGAAGAGGATTGAGCCTGAGGAATCGAAGTAGTTGCTACTGGATTTCTTAGAAGGGGAAAGCATCGTGTTGAAATCTCCAAGGACTGCCCAAGATGATGATATTGAAAGGGACAAGTCCTTCAGGTGATTCCAAAGCAACATGCATAGTGTAGGATTAGGACTCCCATAGATGAAGGTGATGAAGGCGGAGTTGTTCACTCTGTAGTGCACAAATTGTCTATGATTCAGGAGTATCTCCACAGCAATGGCATGCTGGTCCCACAATATCCAGATGCTGCCTAAAAAACCAATGGCTTTGACTCTATGAGTGGAATTGAAGCCCATTCTTCTAATAATAGAATCTGCTTTGTCACCACTACAGTGAGCTTCGAAGATGACGAACAAGGAGAGGTTGAAGGTTCGTTTTAGATATTTCACATAGTTGATCTTGTCCTCAAGGAACGCACCTTGAATATTCCAAGAGATGTAGTTCATTTTTTTTAATATTTGGGAGGGCGGGTGGACCGTAAGTTAAGGGATTATATATTGGAGACCAAAAATAGCACCGCTAGCCTCCTCTGTGGTGTTACTAAATAGTCGACAAGCTGCAGTGAGTTTATCACCATCGGGGGGATACGAGGCCTTGCCCTTCTTTATCGTTCTATCTGGACTGATGGGAATGGTCTGGTAGACTACCTGTCTGTTCTTGAGTAGAAGACCAACATGTCTATTGGAGTCAAGAAACCGGTTGTCGAAGCAGAAGGAAGGTATCGGTGCCTTGGCCGATGAAGATTCCTGTGACCTACCAGTGGCAGTGTTATTACCGGTCAGGATAATTGCAGTGTTATTTTGCTTAGGGACCTGGGTTCCTGAGTTGAGGACTTCGAGATTGAAGACGAGGCTTGAAGTTGTTTTCTTCTGGCCTTCCTGTTATGCACCGTTGTCCACTCCTCATTGTCAGGATGGGATGGTGGTGCTGAGTTCTCTAGAGAATGTGTCAAGTTTCTCAGGACCTCACCAAATGGACCCATAGCAGGGCCAGATCCTTATTGGGAGGGGTTGTGTGATGGCTTTGGTTTTTTACATTCTGGTTTCTTGGCATGCATTGCCAGCGAGAACGGTAGATTAGTGATGGGTGAGTCTTCTGTCATCTCTATTGTTGCGGTAGGGATAACAGTCTGATTGCAGTCGGCTTCAACATGGCCGATTCTGCCACATTTAATGCAGATCGAAGGAATGGATTAGTATTCAATTCTGAAAATCTCATCATTGATGTCGATCGCTGGAAGGAGAGGTTTGGAAGTATCAACCTCTACCGCTATTTGAGCGAATGTGCCTCGATTACCAAGTGCAGTCATAGAGTCGATACGTAGCATCTTACCAACTACATCGCCAATACTCCAAAGCAACTGAGTTTGGAATAGATGGACAGGGAGTTCCAGCATGCGGATCCATACTACCAGCTTCCTTGGGAGCATGTCTGAGGGGCGAAAACTAGGGCACCACGGCTGTACCGATAGATAATGACCAAACAAGGTCCAAGGACCGTTGGTGAGGACACTGATGTAGTTTTCTTCATTGTGCAGCTGCACAATGTAGTAACCTTTTTCAAGATCGATGATGCGGAAATCATTGGTCAGACGCCACATCGCCGCTAATTTGTTGAAGAGGACCTTGTAACCGACATTGATCCCAATGGCCTTGAGTATCACCGCATGTTTCCAAGGTTCAATCAGGGGGGTGAAGGCCGCATCTTTCACCTTTATTTTAGGCATATTTCCAGAGGTGTCAACTATAAGGTCGTCTGCCTTTAGGATGTACGGTGGGGTTGCAAGAGTGGAGCTTCTGTTGTTTCCTTTTATCACATCGTGATAGGACTTAGGGTTCTCTTGATTCTCAGCGTCAACAGTCTCTTCCATGGCTTCGTCCACTATTTCGGCCTCCGTAGGAGGACGATGTGGTTGTTGCTCACTTATTTCTTAGTGGTTTTCATTGCTAGTGGGGACGTGGCCACTGCGACCACCGCCGCCGCCCCGCCCGCATCCTCTTCCCTGCTCTAGCAGAATGCTAGGGCCGGTGCTTCACATTCTTATTCTTAGTCTTTGAACTATTTTTATTGCATTCTTTGCATTTTTATGATAATTTTTCATGTATAATATGTCATCATTGGACCATCCTACTAATTATTACAATTTTAGCAAGATAAATTCGTTTCTAGCCAATCACAAGCTACCACCTAGGCAGCGCACCCTGGTCACGGCCTTGCCAACTCGTCTGGGCCAATCCAATGTGCTCACACCACCCTATGGTCCGCACTTGCATGGACTATAGGATGTAGGGCTCTAGAAGGGGTGAACAGAGCTTCAAAATCCTCACAAGAATAGTTGGACCTTGAAATTATATCAATTTTAAACCAAATGTTAAAACTCAATTTGAAGTTCTATCTAAGCAAGCATAGCAAGGATGAGAGACATTGAAAGAAACACTTGGACATGGTAGTTAGAGTGGTTCCAATCTCCAAATGAGGAGGATGTCAATCCACTACCTAGAGAGGTCAACCTCTAGGACTTTGAAATCCATGTGTACTTATATTCCATTATAAGAGATATAAGAAGACCACCATACATCCAAGGACTTACCTATTCAAGACAAGAGTCTTCCACCTACACAAGGACTTACCCACTCGATCAAAATATCTTTAGTCTTCACCAAGAACTTACCCACGCTTGCATCAAGTCTTTGGCCTCGTAGGCTTTACCCACTCTTCTTGAATCTTCTACCTTTTCCTTCTCTTCCACTTGGAGAAGATCTTCACACCTTCTTCAACCTTGAAGAAGAACAACAAATCCTCCTTCACTCAGAGAAGATCACTTCAACATTTTCACTTTGAGAAAGGGGATTGGGAAGACGGAAAGATGGAGATCTTTACAAGATAACATCGAGGTATCTCTCTTAAAACATGCCTAACTCACTCATAATCACAAAATGGTTTGTAAATGAGAGAGAAAAAGGGGCTTGAAGGGTTGTAGCACAATCAACTATAGCAAGTACCTAGGATAGCATGAATGAGAAACCTTGGAATGAACTCTAAGAGGTCCTATTTATAGCTGGGAGTGTTCCTTTGAGTGTGGGATCACTTAAGAATGAAAAATAGCCATTTTAGATCTTGCAACAGATCTATTTTCATTTCTAACAACTCCACAATGGTTGGAATCACTTTTTCTACATTTTTCATACTGTACATTCAGTTGAGTTTCAATGTAGATAACTTGACTGATCCACTAACCGACAAAGCCAATTTTCAAACTGTCGGTTGAGTTTGTCCTGGGGAAACTTGACTGACCAGCTAAAATCCACTTTGATCAGTAAATTGGTCAGTCGAGTTTTATTAGTGTACAATTCGATCGATTGATCCATCAAACTCGAACGACAAAGTTGTTGTGACATTTTTTTAAATTATTTTTGAGTGATCAAACGTTAGAATTAAGTGTCCCTGATTTTTCTCATCTAAGTTACAAGTCATATCATCAATACAAATGATTACAAAAATATTCTATGGTGTTTTAGAGTGATTTCCCAAAATGCACATTTGCATTGCTTTTGACTTGAACTTGGACAAGCTAGGGCTTGCATAATTTGATCCTTTTCATGTACCTAAAGCCTGAAATCAATCTTAAAAAAACATATTAGATACTTATGAATGGAATGGTTGAGTCATTATCAAAATATGGACAATGTATAACTCCCAAGTCAACATTCTCCCCCTTTTTGACAATGAGAAACCATTACTCAACATATTGAAAAGGATATGTAGTGTTATACCTTAGCCTAATGAATTGCAAGGGGATTCATAATTTGAACAATGTGAATTGATCCCCCTCAATTTATGCTCACTCTTACCTGCATAGTTAGCCTTTCTACACAACAATATATGACATATATACTACATGGTCCTTCAGCAATCCACATGATAACACATATACTAGACAAGAAAAGGATCACATAGGCAGTACAAGCAATATCGTTGAGCTTCAAAACATTGAACTTCTCTCCCCCCTTCTGGCATTATCAAAAAGAAAGGGGTAGAAAAGCATAAAAAAGGTGTTCTCCAAGCACAACCAAAACATTCAATCCACAAGATTAAAAACATGCAGCCACAGAACACACATCAAACAGAGATGAGAGAGAAATAAGCAACTAGTGTCCAAATCAAACTATGAAAACCATACCAATAACTCACATGATAGAACACGCATAGAGTAAAGATACAAAAGATTAATATTATAACACATGAGCATGTTCTCAAAGCAACTACAATCCAAA
Organism: Alisma plantago-aquatica; assembly: GCA_963693085.1. Lineage (NCBI taxonomy): Eukaryota > Viridiplantae > Streptophyta > Magnoliopsida > Alismatales > Alismataceae > Alisma > Alisma plantago-aquatica. Next base: position 1,010,989,850 of record OY856410.1, on the reverse strand, counting down.
ACATTGAAAACAACATGATAATATAAAATAGTACAGCTCAAATAATGTGCCCAAATGTTTTAAGTACAAAAATAGTCTAGAAAGATATATATGATCAACATATAAAGGCTAAAAACTAAAACATCGAAATGTATAATATATCTAAGTCCAAAGGGTCATCATCATCGGCATCATCATCAGAAGCTTTAGGCTCATAGTCATCATCTCCATCTGAAGGTGTAGCAGAGGTAGCAGCTTCACCTTCATCACCAAATGCACTGGCAAAGCCATCTTCAGAACCATCTAAACTATCCTTGCCATCATCATCAGATGCCTCCTTATCAGTAGCAGCTTCCTCATCAGCTGGGTCAGGCATCTCCTCATCAGCAGAAGGACCAAAACTGAAACCAGGCCACATGGCATTCTTCTCAACCCAAGACATACCAAGATCATGCAACTCCTGGGCTTGAGAAAAAGTGGGAGCAGAGGTGCCAAGTCCTGCAAGTAGGGTAGCTATGAGGCCAGTAGGGAGGGGTAGCACTCCAGGGGTAGATCCACCAGTAGTATAGGGTACAGTAGTGGAAGCAGTAGGTGGAGGGGTGGGTGAAAGTGATTATATGCATAGGATGCATAATCACCACCGGGGTATGGCCGGTAGGCAGGATAAGGATGGGCACAGAAAAGGTTCATGGTAGACATGATAGAACATAGATCTTGATGTAGATGATCATGAATCTATAGGTTGTACACCTATTGATGCATCATGTAGCCCATGAGGGTTCCATTTGATACATTGAATGAGACACAGGCAGGTCAGGATGGTGGAGGAGGTGGGGTGCATGGGTGGAGGTAGAGGATCCAGGTGTGGTAGAATAATATGGAGGCAAGCTTTTCTTGATTGTGGTCTCACTGATATAGACTCCTTTCCTAGAAGGTTTGTAAGACAGATCATGAAAAAGAGACTTCCTAGTGGCATATTGAAAGAGACCACAAATCAGGGTTGGGTAGGGTGGGTGGGTACCTCGGGTGTTCTTCGCAGAGTCAAAGAAGGTCATATGGTGGAGAACATATCTAGACCACTTGACTCTGATGTTTTTCAACAGGAAAACATAATCACTGCGGTATTCTCTACAATTTTAGTTTGATTCTTTTTGGGAAGAATATTGCAGTTGACTACCAGAACGAGAATGCAGTTTTAAAGGTCCAAGGCCTATAAAGGTAGGATGGAATTCTTCCTATAGGTAAACTAAAGCTTCTTTAAGAACTTATGTATGTCAGGGAGAGTGATATCATATTGCTTGTAGAAGGCCTCAGTGTCTAGGAGGTCAAAATACTCAGGGTAATCCTTCCTCCATGTGTTAGTTACCTCAGTACCATATTTAAGGTATCTTTTGAGATTTTGAACTTCTTACTGAAAATCATGGAAGTAAGAATTTCTTGATTATTAAGTGGGGGAACAAGAGTTTCATAATTCTATGAAAAATTTTCATAGAACTCATGAACTGCCTTAGTGCTTGTGATGGAGTTGGTATAGCATTGGCGCTCAACTCTGGGATGATAGGTGATGATCATACAAAAGCTCAGTGACCTCCTCTATGACCTTTTGTCTACGCGAACGAGGATCAAACAAGGCCTGAAAAGGGAAGGGATTCCTAGGAAGGAGCTCTGTATACCTATTTAGAGCCTTGTTAGAGATAAAGAAGGTATCATCGAACATAATGAGGTGGGAGTTGAATTAAGAGGATGGTGCTCCAGAGGGGGCGGCTCTCTTTCTCCTATTTGAATCAATGGAGATAGGAAGAAGAAGATTGATAGGTCAAAAACAAAGGAAGCACCTCTAAGGGTCAACCAAACACCTAGAACTGGCTAGGAAGGACAAATAAGTGATGGCTAGGGCTAGGAAAGGGAAGGTCGGGGCTAGGGTTGAGAGCTTGAGGGAGCTAGAGGAGGAATCGGTCGGTTTTTCTCTAGTTGAGAGGGAGAAAAGCCGGCTGAACCCTACTTAAGTGTTGCTCCAGCCCAGTCACCGATCGAGTTTTGTGAGATGGAAACTCGACAAAATGGCTTTTTACAAAAGCCCTTCGACACAGATCGGTCGAGTTGGCAAATCGACTGATGGTCAACCTGATCCATCAGTAGAAATCTTAATTTCTAGCCATTTGAATGCTAATTAAATTAATCTTTTTGGTCTGTTTTGCATTTTAAACATACTTAGGCACATATCACTCATCATTGGGTACTATTTAACGATAAAACAAATGTTTGTGAAAAAAATATGAAAACAAGCACACAAAAAAGCAAAAGAACATGAAATTTTAGCACTTTAGAAAGTAAGGTCAAGATATGAGCAAAGCATATCGGATAGATAGCAACTAACTAGAAGGCATATCAGATACATCCAAAGAAATTATGAGCAATTTAGATCTAATAAAATTAAATTTCTCTCTAGCTAGAGGTTTAGTAAAAATGTCTGCCAACTAATTTTATGTGTCCACATGTGTGATATAAATATCCTTCTTGGCAATGTGATCACAAAGAAAATGATGAGGAACCTCTATATGCTTGGCTCTACTATGCAATATAGGATTGTAAGATAAATTGGTTGCACTAGTATTATCACAATAAATAGGAGAAGCATCAAAATAAATGTAAAGTCTTGGAGCATTTGCTTCATCCATAGAACATGGGCACAACAAGTCCTGGTTGCAATGTATTCAGCCTCAGTAGTTGATAAAGTCATTGTTCTTTGTTTCTTGTAAAACCAAGACACTCAGCATGGTCCTAGGAAGAAGAAAGATCCACTTGTGCACTCTCTATAAATCAAACATCATGTGTAGTATTCATCACTATAATCAGTAAGAGTAAAGTCCCTTGACTTGGGATACCATAGTCCAAAATTTGGGGTTTTTTCAGAGTACCTTAAAATCCTATTAACAACTATAGGATGTGATTTCTTGGGATTTGATTGAAAGCAAGAACACAAGACAACACTAAGCATTATATCAGGTCTAGAGGCAGTTAAATAAAGTAAACTTCCAATCATACATCTATAGTAAGCATTATATCAGGTCTAGAGGCAATTAAATTAAGTAAACTTCCAATCATACATCTATAGAGCTTCTCATCCAATTTCTCACCTTCTTCATCTTTATCAAGTTTGGCGGTGTTTGACACGGGGGTGTCCATCAGCTTGGTATTCTCCATATGAAAGCACTTAAGTAGCCCACTTGTGTAATTGCCTTGCTTGATGAAGTTCCCATCTTTAGTTTGATTAAGCTCACCTATCATGCTCATCTGGAACTCACTCTGCATAAGATCACTAAACTCCTTGTAAAGATCAAGATTAGTTTTGCTAAAAATGGTATCATCAACATAAATTTGAATGATAAGAAAACTGTTAGAAGTGTGTTTTAGAGACAAGATAGAGTCTACTTTGACCATGATATACCCATGATCTAACAAAAAGTTATTTAATTTCTCATACCAATATTGAGGTGCTTGTTTGAGACCATAGAGAGCTTTTAGCAACAGATAAACATGGTTAGGTAAATTATCATGTGAAAAGCCCGGAGGTTGTGCAACATACGCTTCCTCCTCAATTGTACCATTCAAAAATGCACTTTTAACATCCATTTGATATAGAAGAAGGTTCTTATAACTATCAAAAGCAAGAAACATACGAATGGACTCAAGTCTAGATACAGGTGCATATGTTTCATCAAAATATATACCTTCCTACTGATTATAGCCTTGAGCCACTAACCTTGCTTTGTTTCTTACCACCTTGATGTTTTCATCTAGCTTGTTGTGGTAGACCCACTTGGTGCCAATGATCTTTCTATCAATGGTCTTGGCACTAGAGTCCACACTTTGTTCTTCTCAAATTTCTCCAATTCTTCTTACATGACTAGGATCCATTCATCATCTCCAAGATCTTCTTTGACGTTCTTTGGCTCAAGTTGTGAGATGAAGGAGTTGTTTGCTTGTTCCTTGTTGTAGGCAACTTGCGTCTTCACTCTTTCAAATGGATCACCTATGATTATCTCTTTAGGATGATGATTTGCAAAGAGGGGAGTTAGATCCTTCTTCTCTTCATCTATCTCTTCTTCTTGAGTGGCCACCTCTTTTCCCTTTTGGGTGATGTTGAGTTCTTTCAAGAAAGGAATTACTTCTTCTACAACACCATAATTAGTAATATCCTTGGGAACAGAGGGGTTATTCTCAATAAATTTGACATTAATATATTCTTCTACTTTAGATAGATCAACATTAAACACTCTATAAGCCTTGCTAGTAGTGTTATAGCCAAGAAAGAAAGCTGTCACGAAACTAGAATCCCAATCCCATGAACCAAACGTATACCAAAGGCAACATGCGGAAGTGTAAAGCTTAGCACACATTAACAGATAACAAGATACAAGCACCAACATAATCTCAACAATCAATAAGATATATTAAGCAACATTATTATATTACACAATTTGATTTACATATTCAGGAGTCACTTTGTACAAGTCTTCTCATGTATACTATATTTGGATCTTACAATAAGTACACCTAGCATATCTCACCAAGCCCATCAACCTTCTAGCCATCTCTGAACCTAAAAACAAAATACGAGAAATGGGTCAACACATGAGGTGTTGAGTATGGGGCAGAAAGATACATATATGTATAAGTTTTTCATAATTTGAAAAGATTTCAAGACTAAACGAAAAAGAATAATCATGTTAACTATTTAACAAATGTGAAAGCATATTTTATGTCATTTCACTCCATTATACCAACAATATCAAGCATGTTTAAGGCCTTTTACCATCTTCCCGACGGAAGGGTCCGTAAGGGTGCTCAAGCTTAGCTAACCCTTTTATACAAGAGGGGCCTCAAGGCCGTAGCTAAGAGATAACCCTTTATCAATCAATATTATAATGGAGTTCTATATATATATATATATATATATATATATATGTGTGTGTGTGTTCAAGTTATAAAACCGACGAGGCAAACATCGAGTAAGACGTAGCAATACTACATGGCAATATTTGAGCAAGTAAACAAACAAGCATACAATACATGTCTTTTCAAGCAAGAAAGTGATATTCATATAACTAGATAAGGCCCATACCTTATTCAGAGATTCTTAACTTAACACATCCATTACCATCTAGATCATAAGCCAAACCTGATTAAGAACAAGATTGCATGTATACATTAGATTCTCATCATTAACCATGATTATCTTCATTTTAGGGTTTTGGCCAAGTTGGTTTCAAGGTTGGTTAAGTACATTAGATGATCTCATATTGATTTAGGTTCCATCATAAGAGTTTGGTTCAAGTTTCATATCCTTTCGAGGTTTCATCTGGACATGATGAGATTTAGGACACTTATGCTCAAATTAGGTCACGAGACTCATAATAGAGTAACCAAGGTCAAAGGTCATCAATGAAATAGAACCAAGCATAAGGGATGGTTTAGATCAGCAAGAGTAGGACATAAGAGGCATAAACAAGGTTGGGTAGATGTCCCTTAGGGTTTGGGTATCATTGTCCAAACTTGGTATCATCATCAACATTCATTTTAACATCAACATGGTTCATGTATGCCATCAATATTCAACATGAGGCTAAAGTGGGACACCCACATACAAGATATCATGAGGTATAAAAAATGTCTAATTTAGGAGATTAAAGAGAAGACATTAAGATCCATATTAGGATTGGGGCACTATGAAGACAATCGAGTAATGCAAAAACACATAAGGTATCCACTAGGATACTTAGGGATATATCCACTAACATAGGTCAAGAGGAGATGAACCTAGGCATTAAGATCTCACAACATCACAAGCTTACTTATTTCATAGGTTCATCAAATGTTTCAAGCTTCAATCATAACCAAGCATTCATCATGGTCAATTAGGTCAAACTTCATATTTCAGCAAAGTAGTAGAACTACGAGGAGATATAGGGTCTGGAAGTTGGTCCAACTTGTAGGTCTCATCGAGAGGATCAAAATAGTATATAGGTTCACTATATTTGGCCAAGGAAGTTAGGAGCTATGCATTTTATAAGATATCAATCCAAACTATAGGAGTTCACATTGGGTGTTAACTTGATAATTTATTGGCCGATCTGGGCCATTGCTTGTTGGGCCCTCAATCCGATGGTCGGTGGCTGTCTTGCCCACCCTCACAGACTCCCCGATGGGATTCCCCTATTCCAGCATTGGAGCAGAACATGAACAGAGGACTTGTGCCTCTCAAACTCCAGTGGCCTCAATGGTTGCAACAGCCCGGACGAAGTAGAGACGAGGTAGCTAGGGCCTTGGTGGTGCCTTCTTTGTCCGCTATTGGTCTCCCTTGCCACGAGGAGTAGTGATGCTGCTGGTGGTCCTCTTAGTTGCTTAGTTAGCCGCTACTGAGAGGGAACAGCAGGGTAATCCTCCAGGTTGTAGAAGAAAGGAGAGAGGATCAGGAAATGGAACAAGGGTCTCAAGGGAGGCTAGGGTTAGAACTCGAGGGGGGCTTATAACTTGAACAAGGCAGCTAGGGTTTGAGGTCATGCCCCCCCCCTTCCGTTACCCAATCTGGGTGGAGGCAGGGAAGCTTTTTCTCAGCCGCCTCACTAGTTTCCTGAAGAGGAAGGGAAGGAGAGAACAAGTGATTGGGCCACAATTTGTTTTGGGCCTATGTAGGCTGGCCCAATACAGCTAAGAAAGGGCATAAATTGCCAAAATTTCAAGGTATCATAACTTGGACTCTGAAGGTCCAATCAATGTGGCTTTTATATCGTTAGAAAGGTGATTGAGCCCTTCTCCTACATTTAATACAGTAGGAGACACAATGATCATACTAATAAGGCTCAATATCATATGCAAGATGGATACATAATAAGTAATTGCCATAGTTCAAAACATAATGAAATGTCACATTTAGTTAAAAGTGAACAATGATGTTACTAAATTGGAGTCCCATAACCATCAAACTATGGATTGGACATTGAGTTAAGTAATATGCTACGAGAAAGGGTACATAATAGGAGAGAGGAAAATCAGGTTGTCACATCCTTCCATCCTTAAACGAAATTTCATCCTCAAAATTCGTCTAAGATTATAAACAAGAGTCAAAGTCAAAACTCACCAAGTCTAGGTATCCAATCATGGTTATCAAGGAATTCCGCATGAGGGATGCACACTTTTTTATCCTCATCCAAGGTGTACTCATCTCGATTATATACACATTTACTTATTATCCCACCATATTATGACATCATCATGGCATTAGGGTTTTCCATCACCTAGTATCCATACATTAGGGTTTTTCTTCATATATGAGACCAACGGGTATCATCAAAATCTATGTTATCAATTCTCAAACGAATATGTTCATGGTCATGACTTCAAACGAGACTATCATCGAGTGTGTATCTCATCTTTACTCTAGATTTCATGCATGTTTTTGCTTTTCCCCAAAATTCCACCAACTTTATCGAATCATGTTCATCATTTTTTTTGGGACCTGAAATGAAAAATTTATTCATCTTATTTATTTGAGTTATCACCCTAAGAACAACATCATTTCGATTTAATTTGTTTTCATTTGGGTATGATATTAGGCATGTTACCCCTAATTATTCAAGCTAAGATCTCTAACATCATCATATCAAGTTTATGATTTCAAAGCTACATATTTCATGTATAGTATGATTTGTATTAGGTCTAGCTTACCAAAGTGACTATTGCACATTTATCAAAATTTAAACTTAAGTGAGATTCTTTCATGTATTGAGCATCATTCGAGGAACAACATCATCATCAACATTGAGGTTTTGTAACTTGTATATAAAGTGCTCCACAAGCTCAAGCCACTCAAGCTATGAAATATATATGTTCAAGAAGACATGCTAACCACAACCTTCTACCTGTAACAAAATTTCTACCCATCTTTTGAGAAACAAGGGTAACCACTAGATTCCTTTATATATGACCACTAACCCGAGTATGAGACTCATCATGGATATCACACAACATGTACATCATCTTAGGGTCTTGGGACATCTACCTCACCTATATAGAAAGCATCAAATTTTCAATTTCCTCTTTCTCTAAGGTTAGATATTTTCATAGGAAATCTAGGGTTCAACACTTTTAAGGAAACCACACGCTAGGTCACTCAACTCATATACTTAGAAGTATTCTAGCTAGGGACTCGTCATCAATTATTTCATCATTCATATTTTTTTTCAATATTTCAAATATTTTGGAGTTTAGGTACTCTAACTTTCTCCCGATACGGGTCCAATCATATCAATAGGTCACTCTATTCATATGCCCCATGCTAGATGTCCTCCTTTGTAAAGAGATTCATGTTGGTCTCAAACTATATATCACATATCATATCCCCACATGTACAGGACTAGGTACAAGCAAGCATGTCAACCCGCTAGCTATATTAAGCACATCAACTAAGTCATATGTATCAACAAGGTGCTAGGTCTAGCTAGGGCTGCATGGTCAAACTCATTTCATATCATCAAACTACTTAGCCTTCTCAAGGTCAAACTTGGGTCTTATCAACATCAACATCATCAAAAATATCATCAACATCATCTTAGGTTATCTAGGTTACTCACTGGCCTAACATATTTTATGGCTCTAGACAACTCTAGAGACTATCACTATCATCTAAACTCTCTCATCTAGACTTGATGTTACATCTCTTTCTCCTAGGTTGCATGGAAACTCACTACCTTTCTACATGTGGTAACATTTTTCATATGTACATATAATAATACTTGAAATAAATTTTCTCCAATGTTGAAACATTCGATGAAAACCACCATACTCCATTCGAATAAAACCAAAACCAAAATGAGTTACCACACTCATTAGGAAGTCTAGTATCATGATACCTAGAGAACTAGTAAGAACATGAAGCACACTTGTGTAGACATCCTAAGCACATGTTATGAATCATGTCTAGGGAGGTAATTTACACAAGTCTACACCTAGTTCTAGAACATCTAGGTTCTAACCTAGAGGCTAAGTCAACCTAGTCTACAGAGGACATCTTATTAAGTTTCTAGGGTTGAGATGTAAGGTGAGTTTAGTTTGTGTTTCATGTGAGCAATGTTTGGTGTAGTTATTGTTCATGCTCTGATACCATCTGTCACGGAACTGGAATCCCAGTCCCATGAACCAAACGTATACCAAAGGCAACATGCAGAAGCGTAAACCTTAGCACACATGAACAGATAACAAGATACAAGCACCAACATAATCTCAAAAATCAAAAAGATATATTAAGCAACATTATTATATTACACACTTTGAATTACATATTCAAGAGTTACTTTGTACAAGTCTGCTCATGTAGCCGGGGTGGAATAGCTCGGGTGGTGCGGCTCGCAAGCCCCCTGCGAGGGGGCATGGGTTCGACTCCCAGCGTTCCACCGAAGTGAATTAGCCCACGCGTCGGCCGGCCAACGATGCGACTACTTGGTGGTCCCTGTATGGGCGGGGGGGCCATCCGGGGGTTTACGCTGCCTGCGGGGGTCACAAAAGTGGCGCTCGTACGGGAGTGGTTCCCTCGTCATCAAAAAAAAGTTTGATCATGTATACTATATTTGGATCTTACAATAAGTACAACTAGCATAGCTCACCAAGCCCATCAACCTTCTAGCCATATCTAAACCTAAAAACAAAATATGAGAAATGGGTCAACACACGAGGTGTTGAGTATGGGGCAGAAAGATACATATATGTATAAGCTTTGCATAATTTGAAAATATTTCAAGACTAAACGAACAAAAATAATCATGTTAACTATTTAACAAATGTGAAACCATATTTTATGTCATTTCACTCAATTATACCAACAATATCAAACATGTTTAAGGCCTTTGACCATATTCCCGTCGGAAGGGTCCGTAAGGGTGCTCAAGCTTAGCTAACCCTTTTATACGAGAGGGACCTCAAGGTCATAGCCAAGAGATAACCCTTTATCAATCAATATTATAATGGAGTTATATCTATATATGTGCTCAAGCTATAAAACTGACGAGGCAAACATCGAGTAACACATAGCAAATACTACATGGAAATATTTGAGAAAATAGACAAACAAGCATACAATATATATCTTTTCAAGCAAGAAAACGGTAGTCATATAACTAGATAAGTCCCATACCTGATTCAGAGATTCTTAACTTAACACGTACATTACCATCTAGATCATAAGCCAACCTGATTAACAACAAGATTACATATATGCATTAGATTCTCAACGTTAACCCTAATTAGATTCATTTTGGGGTTTTTGGCCAAGATGGGTTCCAAGTTGCTTATTGGTTCATTATATGATATTGTATTGATCTAGAGGTCATCATGATGGTGTGGTTCTAGTTTCATATCATTCTAAGGTTTCATGGATTACATATGACCATTTCAAGGTTCAAGTTCCTTAGTACATTAAAGGATCAAAGACTCATAATAGGGTAATCCAGGTCGAAGATTATCAATTCAAGGGGACCAAGCATCAAGGATGGTCAAGATCAGCAACATAAAGACATAGAAACATGCATAGGTTAGGTCAACCCAACATTGGTTCAAAGTATAATCAAACATTCACATAATAGGGGCATATGCATGCATTAGATGTCAAAAGAAACAACCATAGCAAGGAGGATGCTAGGGCTGATGTTAAGGTCAAGAAGAGACATATATTACTTCTTTGGGGTTGATTAGACATTATTTCATCTTAAGTATCTAGATTATCAATTTAGGGCAGGGTACATCATTAGAATCTCAACACTAGTATATATCTACAACTAGAGTAATGTATAATAAATAGGGATGATGATGACTCCCATTAAACTCAATATGTACAAAAGTTATTGACTTCAAGATTAGGAGGGTAGGTATACATCAAATATTCAAGATTCCTCACAATTATGCATTAAGCATGGTCAAAGAAGTCAAAGATCACATATCTAGCATTATCAGAGATTTAGAAGAAGATTCAGGGTCTAAAACCATTCTCATGTTGTATATCTTTTCTATTTGATCGATTTGATATATAGGTTCATTAAATTTGGCCAAGGGAGCAAGGAGTTATACATTTTTGAAGTTTCAATTAGAAACCATATAGAAGCATCATCCGAGATCATAGGAATTTACCCTTGATGACTGAGGGGGATCCGGCCCCTCAGTTTGTGATCGGATGATCGAGGAGGCGCTCCTGCCTTGGCGCCATGCTACTGCTCCCAACCGTGGGGCCCACATCAGCTTTGACCCTGGTCAACGGAAAGGCTAGGCTGAAAGGGGGAAGTGGTGCCTGCTGCCAGCGCTTGGATGTCGATCCAACGGCAGCTGTGCTCCTCTCCATCGCCCGACACCCAGCGGTACCTCTTTTTCCCGTGTGGGAACAGGGGAGGGACATGGGACGGCGGCGCCCCAGCCTCCAGTGTCTATTGTGCCCGCAAAAACCCAAAAAGGAGCAGGTCGGGGGGGGGGGGGCAGAGACCTAAAGCACGTCAGCAGCCGAGTTCTTCCAGCTGTGATCGCCACTGGTGGCACGTAGGCAGAGCTTGCTTCCCACCTTGGCCGCCATCAATAGACCAGCCGAGGAACCAGGGAAGGACAAGGGAGGGGAAAGAAGATGAGGAGAACTAGGGTTAGATCAGAGGGGTTTATAAAGAAACAAAGAATGCTAGGGTTTAGGTTCCTTTCATTCATCGCATGGTTTGATTCTCGATCCGACTACAGGAGGGGAAGCCTCCAGTCAAGCATTTCCTTCCATTTTGGGAAGTTGGAATACAACTATTTAAATGGGCCACATGCTTGATTAATGGGCCCAAAATGAGTTGAAACTCAACAAGAAAAGTACAACATGTACAAAATGAGTCAATTTTCAAATACCCATATCTTGGGCTAGGATGGTCCAAATGAGGTCATTTTTGTACCGTTGGAAAGATAAATGAACAATTTATATTTTGAAACATATTATAGACCAAGGTGATCATACTAACCAGGTTCAAGATTATTTACAAAGTAGTGCATCATTAAATAGTGAAAATTAGATCAAGGGAGCAAATCAAATGTCCACATTGTGAAATTGATCTTTATAGTGGCCAAATTAGAAATCTCAATCCTCCAATTATGAAATTGACATCAAATTCAGTAATGGGCTGAAAAATGAGGGAGGAACATATCATTTGAGGGGAGAGAAAAGGTCAGGTTATCACATCCATCCCTCCTTAAAAGAATTTTTGTCCTCGATATTCATCCAAGGTCATGTTCAAGCGTCAAAGTCAATATCCATCGAGTCTAGGTATCCAATCATGATTATCAAGGAATTTCACATGATGGATGCACACTAGGTTATACTCATCAAGGGTGAACTCATCTCGATTATATACATATTACTTATTGTTCCATCGTAATGTGACATTATCATGGTATTAGGGTTTTACCATCTCTTAGTATCATTTCTCTATCGTATGTGTTCATTATCATGACTTCCAACTGAGATCATCATTGAATGTGTATATTTCATCATTATACTAGGTTTCATGCATGTTTATGTTTTCCCCAAAATTTCTACCAACTCTACTCAATTATGTTCATTATCTTTCATTTCAAAATTAGAATTAAATAATGTATTCATCATGTTCATTCGAGTTATGACCTTAAGAGCATAGGCATATTGAGTTAATCATTTGGGGGGGGGGGGGTTGATGTTAGGCATGTTACCCCTAATTATTCAAGCTAAGATATCTATGCATCACCGTATCGAGTTCATGATTTCAAAACTACATCTTCATGTATGGTTTGATTTCATACTAGGTCTAGCTTAAGAGTTTGACTTATAGGGCAGATATCAAGTTTTAAACATAAATGACATTATTTCATGAAACAAGCATCATATGAGGGACAACATTATCATTAATGTCAACATTTTTGAATTATCTCCCTTATATCTAGAAACAGCTCCACAAGCTCAAGCCACTCAAGCTACGACATATGTGTGTCCAACAAAACATGTTAACCTCAATATTCTACCTGTAACACAAATTTCTTCCCATCTTCTGAGAATTAATGGTAACCACTATATTACTTTATATATAATCACTAACCCGACTATGAGGCTTTTCATGGATATCACACATCGTATACATCATCTTAGGGTCTTGGGACATCTCCCTCACCTATATAGCAAGCATCAAATATTCAATTGCCTCTTTCTCTAGGGTTAGATATTTTCATAGGACATCTAGGGTTCAACATTTTCAAGAGACCATAAACTAGGTGACTTATCACATATACTTAGAAGTATTCTAGCTAGGGACTCATCATCAAGTATTTCATCATTCATATTATTCAACATTTCAAATATTTTGGAGTTTAGGTACTCTAACATTTTCCCGATACGGGTCAACTCATATCAACATGCATGTCACCCTATTCATATGTCCCATGCTAGAGGTCTTCCTTTGTAAAGAGATTGAGGCCCATGTTGGTCTCGAACCATATATCATATCTCCACATATACAAGACTAGGTACAAGCAAGCATGTCCACCCACTAGATATGTTTAGCACATCAACCAAGTGGTATGTATCATACAAGGTGCTAGGTCTAGCTAGGGTTGCATGGTCAAACTCATCTCATATCGTCAAACATACTTAACCTTCCTCAAACATCTTGGGTCCTATAAAACATCAACATCATCATCAATATCATAATCATCATCTTAGGTTTCTAGGTTATTCACTTGCCTAACCTATATCATGGTTCTAGACAACTCTAGAGATTATCACTATCATCTAAACTCTCTTATCTAGACTTGATGTTACATCTCTTTCTCCTAGGTTGCATGGAAACTCACTGCCTTTCTGTGTGTGGTAACATTTTTCATATGTAAATATAATAATACTTGAAATATGTTTTCTCCAACGTTTAAACAGGAAATGAAAACCACCATACTCCATCCGAATAAAACCAAAACCAAAACGAGTTACCACACTCATTAGGCAGTCTAGTATCATGACACCTAGAGAACTAGCAAGAACATGGTGCACACTTGTGTAGACATCCTAAGCACATGTCGTGAGTCATGTCTAGGGAGGTAACTTACACAAGTCTACACCTAGCTCTAGAACATCTAGGTTCTAACCTAGAGGCTAAGTCAACCTAGTCCAAGAAGGGCATATTATTAAGTTTCTAGGGTTGAGATGTAAGGTGAGTTTAGTTTGTGTTTCGTGTGAGTAATGTTTGGTGTAGTTATTGTTCATGCTCTAATACCATCTATCATGGAATCAGAATCCCAGTCCCATGAACCAAACGAATACCAAGGCAACATGTGGAAGTGTAAAGCTTAGCACACATGAACATATAACAAGATACAAGCACCAACATAATCTCAACAATTAACAAGATATATTCAGCAACATCATTATATTACACGATTTGAATTACATATTCAAGAGTCACTTTGTACAAATATGCTCATGTATACTATATCTGGATCTTACAACAAGTACACCTAGCATAGCTCACCAAGCTCTTCATCTTTCTAGCCATCTCTGAACCTAAAAACAACATACGAGAAACGGGTCAACACACGAGGTGTTGAGTATGGGGCCGAAAGATACACACATATATATAAGCTTTGCATAATTTTGAAAGGATTTCAAGACTAAACAAATAAGAATAAACATGTTAATTGTTTAACAAATGTGGAACCATATTTTATGTCATTTCACTCCATTATACCAACAATATCAAACATATTTAAGGCCTTTGACCATCTTCCCGTCGGACGGGTCCGTAAGGGTGCTCAAGCTTAGCTAACCCTTTTATACGAGAGGGACCTCAAGGCCGTAGCCAAGAGCTAACCGTTTATCAATCAATATTATAATGGAGTTCTATCTATATCTGTGCTCAAGTTATAAAACTGATGAGGAAAGCATCGAGTAACACATAGCAAAAACAACATGGCAATATTTGAGAAAATAGACAAACAAGCATACAATATATATCTTTTTAAGCAAGAAAATATTAGTCATATAAATAGATAAGGCCCATACCTGATTTAGAGATTCTTAACTTAACACGTCCATTACCATCTAGATCATAAGCCAACCTGATTAACAACAAGATTACATATATGCATTAGATTCTCAACTTTAACCCTAATTAGATGCATTTTGGGGTTTTTGGCCAAGATGGGTTCCAAGTTGCTTCTTGGTTCATTATATGATATTATACTGATCTAGAGGTCATCATGATGGTGTGGTTCTAGTTTCATATCATTCTAAGGTTTCACGGATTACATATGACCATTTCAAGGTTCAAGTTCCTTAGTACATTAAAGGATCAAAGACTCATAATAGGGTAATCCAGGTCAAAGATTATCAATTCAAGGGGACCAAGCATCAAGAATGGTCAAGATTAGCAACATAAAGACATAGAGACATGCATAGGTTAGGTCAACCCAACATTGGTTCAAAGTATAATCAAACATTCACATAATAGGGGCATATACATGCATTAGATGTCAAAAGAAACAACCATAGCAAGGAGGATGCTAGTGCTGATGTTAAGGTCAAGAAGAGACATATATTACTTCTTTGGGGTTGATTAGACATTATTTCATCTTAAGTATCTAGATTATCAATTTAGGGCAGGGTACATCATTAGAATCTCAACACTAGTATATATCTACAACTAGAGTAATGTATAATAAATAGGGATGATGATGACTCCCATTAAACACAATATGTACAAAAGTTGTTGACTTCAAGATTAGGAGGGTAGGTATACATCAAATATTCAAGATTCGTCACAATTATGCATTAAGCATGGTCAAAGAAGTCAAAGATCACATATCTAGCATTATCAGAGATTTAGAAGAATATTCAGCATCTGACACCATTCTCATGTTGTAGGTCTTTTCGAGTTGATCGATTTGATATATAGGTTCGTTAAATTTGGCCAAGGGAGCAAGGTGTTATACATTTTTGAAGTTTCAATTAGAAACCATATAGAAACATCATCCGAGATCATAGGAATTTACCCTTGATGACTGAGGGGGATCTGGCCCCTCGTTTTGTGATCGAATGGTCGGGGAGTTGCTCCTGCCTTGGCGCCACGCTACTTCTCCCAACCATGGGGCCCACATCGGCTTTGACCCTGGTCAACGGAAAGGCTAGGCTGAAAGGGGGAAGTGGTGCCTGCTGCCAGCGCTTGGATGCCGATCCAACGGCAGCTGCGCTCGTCTCCATCACCCGACGCCCAACGACACCTCTGTTTCCCATGTGGGAATAGGGGAGGGACAGGGGACGGAGCCGCCCCAGCCTCCAGTGGCTAATGTGCCCGCAAAAACCCAAAAAGAGCAGGTCGGGGGGCAGAGACCTAAAGCACGCCAACAGCCGAGTTCTTCTAGCCGTGATCGCCACTGGTGGCACATGGGCGGAGCTTGCTTCCCACCTTGGCCGCCATCTACATACCAGCTGAGGATCCAGGGAAGGACAAGGGAGGGGAAAGAAGATCGGAGGGGTTTATAAAGAAACAAAGAATGCTAGGGTATAGGTTCCGTTCATTCATCGCATGGTTTGATTCCCGATCAAGTGTTTCCTTCCGTTTTGGGAAGGAGGGAGACAACTATTTAAATGGGCCATACGCTTGATTAATGGGCCCAAAAAGAGTTGAAACTCAACAAGAAAAGTACAACATGTACAAAATGAGTCAATTTTCAAATACCCATATCTTGGTCTAGGATGGTCCAAATGAGGTCATTTTTGTACCGTTGGAAAGATAAATGAACACTCTATATTTTGAAACATATTATAGAGCAAGGTGATCATACTAACCAGGTTCAAAATTATTTACAAAGTAGTGCATCATTAAATAGTGAAAATTAGATCAAGGGAGCAAATCAAATGTCCACATTGTGAAATTGATCATTATAGTGGCCAAATTAGAAAATCTCAACCCTCCAATTATGAAATTGACATCAAATTCAGTAATGGGCCGAAAAATGAGGGAGGAACATATCATTTGAGGAGAGAGAAAAGGTCAGGCTATCACAGTGTGTGTGTATGTGTTTAAGTTATAAAACCGACGAGGCAAACATCGAGTAAGACGTAGCAATACTACATGGCAATATTTGAGCAAGTAAACAAACAAGCATACAATACATGTCTTTTCAAGCAAGAAAGAGATATTCATATAACTAGATAAGGCCCATACCTGATTCAGAGATTCTTAACTTAACATGTTCATTACCATCTAGATCCTAAGACAAACCTGATTAAGAACAAGATTGCATATATACATTAGATTCTCATCATTAACCATGATTATCTTCATTTTAGGGTTTTGGCCAAGTTGGGTTCAAGGTTGGTTATAGTACATTAGATGATCTCATATTGATTTAGGGTCCATCATAAGATTGTGGTTCAAGTTTCATATCCTTTTGAGGTTTCATCTGGACATGATAAGATTTAGGACACTTATGCTCAAATTAGGACACGAGACTCATAATAGAGTAACCAAGGTCAAAGGTCATCAATGAAATAGAACCAAACATAAGGGATGGTTTAGATCAGCAAGAATAGGACATAATAGGCATAAACAAGGTTGGGTTGATGTCCCTTAGGGTCTGGGTATCATTGTCCAAACTTGGTATCATCATCAACATTCATTTTAACATCAACATGGTTCATGTATGCCATCAATATTCAACATGAGGCTAAAGTGGGACACCCACATACAAGATATCATGAGGTATAAAAAATGTCTAAGTTAGGAGATTAAAGAGAAGAGATTAAGATCCATATTAGGATTGGGGCACTATGAAGACAATCGAGTAATGCAAAAACACATAAGGTAGCCACTAGGATAGGTATATATCCACTGACATAGGTCAAGAGTAGATGAACCTACACATTAAGATCTCACAACATCACAAGCTTACTGATTTCATAGGTTCATCAAAAGTTTCAAGCTTTAATCATAACCAAGCATTCATCATGTTCAACAAGGTCAAACTTCGTATTTCAGCAAAGCAGTAGAACTACGAGGAGATATAGGGTCTGGAAGTTGGTCCAACTTGCAGGTCTCGTCGAGAGGATCAAAACAGTATATAGGTTCACTATATTTGGCCAAGGAAGTTAGGAGCTATGCATTTTATAAGATATCAATCCAAACTATAGGAGTTCACATTGGGTGTTACCTTGATAATTTATTGGCCAATCTGGGCCGTTTCTTGCTGGGCCCTCAATCCGATGGTCGGTGGCTGTCTTGCTACCCTCGCGGACTCCCCCACAGGATTCCCCTATTCCAGCATTGGAGTAGAACATGAATAGAGGACTTGCACCTCTCAAACTCCAGCGGCCTCAACGGTCGCAACAGCCCGGACGAAGTGGAGACGAGGTAGCTAGGGCCTTGGTGGTGCCTTCTTCGGCCGCCATTGGTCTCCCTTGCCACGAGGAGCAGTGATGTTGCTGGTGGTCCTCTTAGTTACTTGGTTAGCCACTTCTGAGAGGGAACAGCAGGGTAGGCCACCAGGTTGTAGAAGAAGGGAGAGAGGATTAGGAAACGGAACAAGGGTCTCAAGGGAGGCTAGGGTTAGAACTCGAGGGGGGCTTATAACTTGAACAAGGTGGCTAGGGTTTGAGGTCATGCCCTCCTTCCGTTACCCAATCTGGGTGGAGGCGGGGAAGCTTTTTCCCAGCCGCCTCACTAGTTTCCTGAAGAGGAAGGGGAGGAGAGAACAAGCGCTTGGGCCACAATTTGATTTGGGTCTGTGTAGGCTGGCCCAATAGAGGAAAAAGGCATAAAAAGAGCTAAGAAAGGGCATAAATTGCCAAAATTTCAAGGTATCATAACTTGGACTCTGAAGGTCCAATCAATGTGGCTTTTATATCGTTAGAAAGGTGATTGAGCCTGTAAGGGAGTGAAATCACCCCTTTACTAAAATATGGTAAACAAAACACCATTAGAAAGCAGCGAAATAAAAAATAACTGACTGTATTCAATTTCATAAAAGGTTTACAAAAATACATTAAATTCTCCCATTAGAGTTTACATCAAGACACACAATCAGGATCTAGATAGAGGGAATTCTAGACTACTATAATCTTGTCTCCAAGTAACATCTCCATCAACCGAGTCCAAGCCAAAAGCTAAGATCTTCCTTGTCTTATCCATCACCTTGCTCAACACCTGGGTGGTTGGGAAGGCACCCAACAAAAAGGGAAAGGGAAGAAAAGTATGTGTCACAAAACTATTCTAGGATATCAAGATAAGTAAAGCAAATAAAAATAGGCTAGTGTTTATCATATGATGAAGATAACAAGAGTATGAGGCTATATATCAAAGTGCCTTTAACAAATATAATAAAAAGGATTTGCATGTAAGATAGTTATGTTTACCTAACTAAGTAGGGTTGAGGCACCTACCGGACCTATAACCTTAGGTGAGGGGAGAATAATACATTCCCAATCACCTATAATATTATGGGGAGAATAAGACTTTCCCTAGGGCGATTATTTACATGCCCTCTGTGGGTGGTTGTACATAAGTACCGCTACTTTAAGTTAAATAGAACATAAATCCACATGCTAGAAAAAGTATTCATGGCTAGAATAATAATATGAATCAATAATCATGGTAGTGGGGTACCAAGACCCAAGAATAATGTTCCAAAACTGATTTGTGAGGCAAGTATAGCAAAAGATTCAACAGTATATGAAATCTAGGTTTAATAAAGCCTCATTATAGAAAAATAGGTTAAGGCACAATTATTCCCAACTTAAGGTGTAAATGCACATACATAAAGAGGAATTGCACATACATAGCACATACCTTTCATTATGATTCATATTACCCACTTCCATCACTTGATTGAGTCCATGATCAATTTTTCCTATTTTCAATTCGTATACATGTATTAGAATATCATATATGTATTAAGGTAGAGAAAACCCATATTTTTACTTTTTATAGAAAAACCTCTATTTAGACTATGAAAACATCACCATAGACTTAGTTAGGTTCTTCTGATTAAGAAAACATATAATTTTGCATATTTTGGAGTTACGATGATTAGAGTGTATTTTGGTGATTTTTAAGTGATTAAATCATTTTCTAGAAAACCACCATCGAAAAAACTCAAAACCAATACATGGAACTATTATCATTGAAAATAAAATGTTTTTATGAGTTTAGGACATATTTTACTTTAGTTTTTGGACAAAGGAATCAAAAGTTATGAAATATTGAAATTCGGTCAATCAGAAACCGACACATCATCAAACCAAACGAGATAAGAAAAGAGAGAGGGGGGGAGGGAAAACATCATTCGACCTAATATCATGATTTTAGATTAATAGTTATCCAAACTAGATCTTTTAGAGAATGTAAACCGGTAAGAAACCAAAACCCTAGATGAACATGGTAAATAGAGATGGAAATCATCGATTTTAAACATAGATGCATGAATTTTAAGCATGTACTAAGCAATATATGAGAAGGGGGTTAACAAAACTTGCCTCTAGGAATGTAAGAAGGTCCAAACAGAAATTATCCTGAGATTATAAGGTATAACTCAAACTTTGGGATCCGGTGTTAGCTTGGGGACCCATTTCATCTTTAGGTTGGTCCCCTTAGGCTTGTAAGGACAATAAGTATAATAATGATCATCACTTTTGCAATGAGAGAAAATTATAGGGTTCTTAGAGCTAGAAGACTCTCCAATGAAAAGAGGAGTTTCCTTACTCTTTTTCTTACCTTTGACCTTACTCTTTCCCTTAGGTGCCCCCTACAAATCCCAAACCACTAGTACCACTTTGTTTGGTAGAATGGTCAAGGATTTCATTTAAGGAGTTTTTTCCTTTAAGGAATTTCTGCATAGAGGCTCTAAGTCTATGATTGCCATCAGTAAGATATATAATAGTAGAAGACAAACTAACAAGATCATCTCTAGCATGAACAAGGTCGGCCTCTAAATAGAGGGCTTTAGTCAAATAAGAGTCCTTTTCAAGAGAGATAGAAGCAATATCATTACTAGGCAAAATAGGTCTAAAAGACAAATCATTTACTTGACCAGGTAATGTATCATTTTCATATTTAAGAAATTAAGTTTCTTTAAGATAAACATCCCTCTCATCTCTATGAGCATCACTAATAAGCTTAAGTTCAGCATTTTTAGTTTTAAGTAATTCAAGCTCATTAAGGAACTTTTGGTTGTCTTCCTTAAGAGATGCAATATTCTTAAGATAGACACCATTCTCCACTTCAAGTCCATTTTATTGGAGGTCAAGATCAAGAAATTGGCCTTCCAAGGTATCAATACTCTCAGGGTGAATTTTCTCATTTTGCTCAAGAATATCAAGTTTAGCATACAAGTCATCAATGATTTTACCCAATCTCTTCTTTTTAGATTTGCATTTGGAATAGAAGAACGGATAGTAACAAGCATGTCAATAAGAGTTTCTTTAGACAACTCATACAAACTTACCTCCACTTACCTCACTTACCACACCAATATCTTCACTTGTAGAGGCCATGAGTGTCAGGTGGCACTCTCCATCTTCATCAGAGCTTGATCTACAAGAGGATGATTCTTCCCAAGATGCATGACTTATGTCATTGTGCCTCTTCTCCTTCTTTTCCTTCCTCTTATATTTTTTGTCTTTCTTGTACTATTCCTCCTTCTTGAATCTTCTCTTGTGGTGTGACTTTCTAGCCTTAGGACATTCACTCTTGTAGTGTCCTTTTTACCACACTTGTAGCACCTTGGAGTAGAAGAAGAAGATTTCTTTCCTTTGGAGTGTTTTCCCTTGAAGAGGTTGTCTTAATGCTCACTAGGGCCATCATCTTCACTTGAGGAGGAGGGAGAGGTCTGGAAAGCAAGTTGTTGTTGAAGGATAAGAGCCTCCACTTGATCTTTGAAGGCATTATCCTTTATCTTCCTTGATTCTTTTTCTTTTTCTTTTTGCTTTGCTTCCTCTTCTTAATTGTCAAGTCTTGGCTCATAAGCTTGTAGATTTCCAATAAGATCCTCAGTTGGAATGTCACAAAAACTTCTTAATTCTTTAATGGAGGTCACCTTTGACTTCCATCTCTTTGGAAGAGACCTCAAGATCTTTGAGTTGAATGATCCTCTATCCAAAGTGTGTCCCAAAGCAACTAGGCCAGTGACGATGATGTTGAGCCTTGAGTACATCTTGGAAACTCCTTCTTTCTTACCCATCTTGAAGTTCTCAAGAAGGTTGTTCAACATGTAGATCTTTGCCTCCTTCACTTTCTTTGTGCCTTCATAAGTGATGCACAACTTGTCCCATATTTCATAGGTTGTATCCCATGAGGAGATGCAGTTGAAATTGGATGGAGTGAGGGCCACATAGAGGATGTTAATTGCTTTGGAATTGAGCTAAGAATTCTTTAGTGTTGCTTCATCCCATGTTGATATAGCTGCGGTTGGTTCCTTATAGGGTGTAATCATCACATTCCACATATCAAAGTTCATCCCTTTAATGTAGAACTGCATCTGCCGCTTCCAATAGAGGAAGTTGGTGCCGTCGAAGATCGTGTGGCGCATGGAGAAGCCTCCCTCTAGGTTGAGGGAACCAAGAAGGTTCTCATCCATTTTTTCATCTCATAGGAGATTAGTTGGAGAAGATCCTTGCTCTGATACCACTTGTTGGATCTAGGTCTCTAGAGGGGAGTGAATAGAGCTTCAGAATTCTCCCAAGCATAGTTAGACCTTCAAATTATATCAATTTTAAATCAAATGCTAAAACTCAATTTGAAGTTCTATCTAAGTAAGCATGGCAAAGATGTGAGAGACTAAAACAAAAACTTGGACAAGGTGGTTAGAGTGGTTCCAATCTCCAAACTAGGAGACCGTCAATCCACTACCTAGAGAGGTCAACCTCTAGGACTTTGCAACCCATGTATACTTATATTCCATTATAAGAGATACAAGAAGACCACCATACATCTAAGGACTTACCTATTCAAGACAAGAGTATTCCACCTACACAAGGACTTACCCACTTGATCAAGATCTCTTCAACCTTCACCAAGGACTTACCCACACTTGCATCAAGTCTTTGGCCTCGCAAGAATTACCCATTCTTCTTGAATCTTCCGCCTTGTCCTTCTCCTTCACCTAGAGAGATCTTCACACCTTCTTCAACCTTAAAGAAGAACAGCAACTCCTCCTTCACTCAGAGAAGATCACTTCAACCTTTTCTCTTTGAGAAAGGGGATTGGGAAGATGGAAAGGTGGAGAGCTTTACAAGATAACATGGAGGTATCTCTCTTAAAACATGCCTAACTCACTCATAATCATGAAATGCTTTGTAAATGAGAGAGAGGAAGGTTCTCAAAGGGTTGTAGCACACTCGGCTATAGCAAGCACCAAGGATAGAATGAATGAGCAACCTTGTAATGAACTCCAAGAGGTCCTATTTATAGTTGGGGGTGTTCCTTTGAGTGTGGGATCACTTAATAATGAAAAATAGCTATTTACAACTTGCAATAGATCTATTTTCGTTTCTAACAACTCTACAATGGTTGGAATCACTTTTTCTATGTTTTCTATATAGTATAGTTGATCGAGTTTCAATAAAGATAACTTGACCAAGCCACTAATTGACAAAGCCAATTTTCAAACTATCGGTTGAGTTTGTCCTGGGGAAATTCGATCGACCAGTTAAATCAATCGGTCGAGTTTTTTGAGTGTACAACTCTACTGATTGATCTGTTTCCAAAAATCTATCACTAATCGGTCGAGATTCAAAATTGATCGACAAAGTTGTTGTGACAACTTTTTCAAAATGATTTATGAGTGATCAAATGTTGGAATTAAGTTTCCCTGATTTTTTCTCATCTTAGTTACAAGTCATACCATCAATACAAATTATTACAATAATATTCTAAGGTGGTTTGGAGTGATTTCCCAAAATGCACATTTGCATTGCTTTTGACTTGAACTTGGACAAGCTAGGGCTTCTGTAATTTGATCCTTTTTATGTACCTAAAGCCTGAAATTAATCCTAAACAAACATATTAGATATATATGAATGGAATGGTTGAGTCATTATCAAAATATGGACAATTTATAACTCTTCAGTCAACATGGACTCCCTTAGTCAAGCTAGAAAAAGGAAGGGAAAAGACTGGGTTAGCCTTACCGGTACTGAAGAGAAGTCGGGGATGAGTTGTCCATTTCACAACGAGTCGTCTTCCTCCTCCCACTCAGCCTATTTTCATGAGTAGTTATTCAACCAAGGATTTGACTCTGAAATCTTGTCCCCCTCTGCATAGAGTGAGGTTGCCACAACATTCACCTCACCTTGACGAAGTCAACAAGGGCTCTAATTGCCTCGGGGGTGTTGGAGTCACGAGGATGGTGACAGACAACTTTGGCAGGGTCCAAGGAGATTTCAGGGGTGAAGGATGAGTCTAGGAGAGAAATTGAGAGCAACAAAAGAAGCATGAGATCAATTGGAGTCTCAAGAGTGAGTTTGTGATTTTGTAGAGGGCCCTTAGGCCCCTATTTATACTCAAACATGGTGATAGGATTGCCACTAGGATCATGAATTGGGAAACCTTCTAGAGCCATCCAATCCAGGAAAAACCTAGGGTAGGTGGGTTTGCCTTGACCTCATGAAGCTAACACAGAGGTTTCCAATTGATGCACTAGATATATGTTTCTCCCACAAGCTAATTTATATTGATTTTTGTGCATTATTTGTTAATTTTCATATTATGTTGTGCATGATTTGCTCACATTAGCATGTGACACTTAATTTCATCAAATAAATGTAATTTTAATAGTTTCGAATGATTTTGTAACATCCCTGACCTGGGTTATACTTTAACCCTAGGTGTTTTGATTAAGAAAGATTATTGCATGCTTAATCTTGTCTTGTGAAAATTAATTAGAGCTCAAGAGGAACCTATGTTGCCATTCTAGTCCTTTTGAACATTGTTGAAATCAATGTTTTGTTTGTTTTGGACTAAAGTGCAAATTACCCAAGTTGAGGGGTTTAAGTGCAAAATGTACATTATAATATGTTCCTCATGTGTTGATACATCATGAGAGTGACAATGATGCAGAGTTTTGGTTTATGGAAGCCTAGTACCAAGAAAGAGCTGATAAAGCTATTTATGTGCATGAAAAACCTAATTTTGGTGTAATGTGCAATTTACCAAAAACCCAGGGTGCAATATGTAAATTACCACTTCAATAAGGTCGCTAATGTTTCTTGGCACCATGTAGAGAAAATAAAATGAGAGGGGTGCCTCATTTGAATTAAGTTGGAGGAGAGAGAATTTTGATATTAAAATAATCAAGATTTAATCCTAATTGAAACCCTAATTCGATTTAGGGCAAAAATAAATGTATTAATTAAAGGGCCTTCAACCAAAATTAAAATGGTTGGATTCATATGTGTGTGTACATCCTTGATCCTTTCAAGGGCCACGAAAATATCCAAGGGAGTGGATATCTCACACATAATTTTATAAGAAAAAGAAATATCCACTCACATATGGATATTAATATAATATGATTTGAGGTGCTTGATTTGCTTTTCTTTAAATCATGGATAATTGAGAGGAATAAAAGGAAAACAAGATAGTCTCGTCCCTATGGAAGATGACGGGAAAGAGGTGGCCATATTTTTGGGATTAATTGGATTTTTATAAAACATATTCTCTCTCATTGAATTTTTTATAAAAAGACCTTTTACAAGCCAAATGGAAGGCTTTTTCGACCCCACTTCTTCTCCTTGTTTGGGAAACGACCAAGGAAGCTTGGGAGGATCAGGAGTACTACCCCCAACCTGTCCTTAAAGTTCTTGATCCATTTCACCTTGATTCCATGGTGGAAATCAAAAATAAATAATGGATTTCTTCCTATTTCGATCTCCTCTTTAATTCTAACCATTCCTTTTCACTCAAACCTTGAGGACGAGCCTTGGAATGCTGAAAGGAGTTGCATCCACCATTTTTGCCGTGGACATGGATCTTTGGATCTCAATTGGAGGTGGGTTTTATAACTTGAACCCTTATTATTGTTATTGCATTCAATTCCTTATCAAATAATGCTCATTTTCATATTCACAATAATTGATTTGGTTGATGGATGCAATCACCATGGAAACCACAGCAGGTTTCGTGAGTTTAGAGGTTGAATATTATAAGCACACACCTCTCCAAATATCCAAGGCAAATTGTCTTGATTGAGTTGCTCAAACGGTTTCCCAAACCTTTTGGGAGCAAACGGTTTCAAACCGTTTAGAAGCAAACGGTTTCACCAAACCGCATGAGACCAAACGGTTTCAGACCATTTGGTGATGTTGACCAGGGTTGACCATTTGGATATCTGTATAAAATGATCTAGGGTAATGACCGATCAATTATCATTGGTTAGTTCCAATTGGTTCATGAGTTGAAGGTCAATCAATCACCAAAACCCTAATCGGGTTAAGTGTTGATTTCTAAATTGATTAAGTTGGAAACTTGGGTTGATTGACCCAAACGGTTTCAAAACCATTTGGAGATCACCCAAATGGTATCAAGACCGTTTGGAGGTCACCCAAGACCATTTGGAGGTCTAGGGTTGAGTATGGTTAAGCAATTGAAGATACAAAGGTACTAAGTTGGAATGTAATCAATTGCTGATTTCGTGATCAATCCAATGATCTAAACCCTAATTGGTTGACTTGGATTTTGATGTTAACATGGGCAAACGGTCTCAAGACCGTTTGGTGGTCATCAAAAGGACCTCAATACCGTTTGGGGTCAGGTCATGTTCAATTTGGATGATGGTTCAATGGTTTCAAAGTAACTAATCTTACATTGATTAGTGTTGAAGGATCATCGATTCCAAACCCTATTTCAATTGATTCAAACCCTAATTGATGACTAATTGAAGGTCAATTGAGTGTCAAATCAGTTGAAGGTTGACCTATTTAACTCAATTGAAGTATGAGGATAGGTCCAATTGATGATTGGTTCCATGAATTCAATGATTGAAGAAATCAACATTGGAAACTTTAATTCAATTTGATTGGTTGAGACCATATTTGGTCCATGCGGTTTTGACCGTTTGGGACCAAACGACCCCAAACCGGTTGAGCCCATGCGGTTTCAAAAAGTTGCTTTAGCAAACGGTTTCAAGTACTTGCTTTAGCAAACGGTCTCAAGCACCACCTTTACCAAAGGTTTCAAACTGTTTCAACTTTGAAAGACCAAGACCGTTTGGAGCTCAAGTAGTCAAAGTTGATTGAGGATTCAATTGGTTAATCCACTTGGACACCTATTGTAATTGAAGATTCAATTGGTCAATTCAATTGGATAACTTATGTAATGGAGGTCCAATGTGATTGAATCTCTTGAGAATTAAGATGATGAATGATCCATTGATACAATGATTATTAGTAATGATAATCAATGAAGGTACAAAGGTTGAAACCCTAATAGTACCTAAGTGATTAGTGCCAATTAAGGGATGAACCCTAATTGCTTATAGGATCAATGACTTGGTACACTATGTTAATCATAGTTGTATGTACTTGATTGAAGGGATAATATGACCTTATCAAGTTGAGAATATGTTAGCATGAATTCATACATAAATATGATTCATGTGGTGATTAAGGGTTATGATCCTTAAGTAAAGAGATCATGAAACCCTAATCATGAACATAAACCCTAATCGACAGGGTTATTGAACTCTAGCCCTAATTGAGTGCAATTCTAAATAAAACCCTAATCCAGGGTGAGTATGTAGCCCTAATCTAGGGTAATGATATGTGAAACTCTAATTTAGGGAAATGAGATGTAAAACCCTAATTGGGATGAATAGTGAATCTCTTATTATGGATAATTGAATGAAATCCTAATGGAGATGAATAGTAGACCCAAATTGTGGGTGACTATGGTGGAAACCCTAGTTGAGGGTGATTCCATGAGAAACCCTAGTTGAGGGTGATTCCATGTGAAACCCTAGTTGAGGGTATTTCCATGATAAACCCTAGTTGAGGGTGATTCCATGTGAAACCCTAGTTGAGGGTGATTCCATGAGAAACCCTAGTTGAGGGTGATTCCATGTGAAACCCTAGTTGAGGGTGATTCCATGTGAAACCCTAGTTGAGGGTGATTCCATGAGAAACCCTGATTAAGAGTTAACATCACATGAAGCTCCAATGCAATGTTGTGATGAGAGGCCCTAAGAAGGGTAAAGGTATGTGAGACTTTAATGTGGAGTCATAATACATAAAGCCCTAATCCTGGGCAATATGACAATGAATCATAATCCTAATTTAAGTAAGGGTATAAGGAAACCCTAATGATGAGATAGAAGGAATGACCTTATAAAGGTGAAACATTTCATGTGGTTGATTAAAAGCATCCTTATTGTAAGCAATGTCTTTAGCATTAGACAAGTCAATATCATTAAAGATAATTGGACAATTCTAATGTGTGGCCTATACATTATATGCTAAAGGTGATAGTTTAGTGATGTAATGTATTAAGAGGGGAAATACCTTAATACAAGATAAGTTGGTTAACTCAAGAGAGTCTGAAATGATGAGAAAGTGATACATCAAGATACGATAGTTATCACATTCAGCACTTCAGGGTTTATATATACCTTGATACACTTCAAATCCAATATAATTGGGTAAGAAACATATGAAGTGTGTTATGCAACTATTACAATGAAATGTAATAAGTTGTTGCACTTTGATGAGTGTTAATTATTGTACCTTGAGAATGGGGCTAAGATAAATGATGAGTATGATGTAGTCATACCATGATGGGGATGAGAAATGAACTCATACCTTGAATTGATGATCATTAATGATATATGATGAGAGTAATGATCTTGAATAATCATTTAAGATATTTTTGAATGCCCCAAAGGTATGGAATAATGAATTAAGGGTTGGACAGTTAATATAATCATGAAACCATAATTAATAAGAAATGGGGAACCCTAACCATAATCTGGGTAAAGGGCATGAGAAGCCCTATTTGATAGTAAACCCTAATTCATGGGAAAGGAATAATGGTGTTACTATTGTATCACATGATGTGATGAATATCTTGTATGGTTGTCATCATGTCTAACAACCATGCAGATGTTATGAGATGATGAATATAGCCAGGTTTGAGCTGTGACATTTATATAATAAATGTTGATTGGCCTTTTGTGCCTTGATGTTGTTGTTTCTTAATAAAAGTAACAATGTGCATGGATTTTATGAATCATATGAGTAAGTTGTTTCCTATAAAGAGGTGACAAGATATTTTGTGGCCTTAAGAGCCATATGTGATGCTTGTGTAACAAGTATCATGAATGCCTTGGTCAGATGACCTGAAGGTGATAATTACCTAATAGATGGTAATGATGCTCAATGATGAGTTAAGGGTTTGAATACCCAGAACCATATGATTATGGTGATGAGAATGTGAAGGGATGAGAATTCCCAATATTGAAATGAGGGACTGAGTTCCCAAGGTCTTTGAAAGATTGATAAGTATCTGATGAAAGAAGTACATGTCTCTTTATAGCATTGTTATAATAAGTCTTGTTTGAGAACTTGGCTGATGCTAAAAGAAAATGAAAATGTACTTAATTAATCAAGTGAAACCTTTTCATGTAGAAGCTCTGACCATAGAACCATCATCGTCAGTAATAAGGTGATGGTGAAATGGGTGCTCCGCGGCAAAACCCAGAACGCATATTTTTAATATGTGGGGGTAAATGGGTGAAAAATATCCTTACGTCTGGTGAAGAGATTAGGGGAAGGTAAACAGCAAACCTCTCAATCCTTCATATGTCGGGATGAATGTATCACTAATCTCCTGATGATTGGGATAGATGTCATACACATCTCCCCATAATACTTATGTCGGGTCGATGAAGATAAACAACAAATCTCTCGATGGTCGATGAGAGTGCAGTTGACACTGTAACTCTTTAGCGAATTTCCAGTATACCCTGGAAAGCTATTTTGAGAAGTTAACACAGTCCTTCTTGTTGTCCCGCACTGACCGGGATGTGAGAGGTCATGGGAATCTGGCTCTTCCATTGACCTATGTATGGTACCGATTTTGACTTCGCATTGGTCGGTTGGAGTATGAGCGGTATACCTCATCTCCTCAGGGCATAAGTGTGTTTGTAAAATGAAATCAGTCGTATAGCATGTTTGCTTAAGGATTGAATACAGAAATTCATTGGCTGATGTTACCTTTCTATTATATATCTGTAGTTCATTCATGTTATTCATATATGTTTGTGTTCATTACAAGTAGATGAATGAACTATGAGTCTACCATGAGTAGATGCAATGTTATCCTTGAAAAAGGAGATTACTTAACTTTGTTCATACAATGACTCACCTACTGTTCAATATATATATATATATATATATATATATATATATATATATATATATATATATATATATATATATATCCTTCTGCTCAGTTTATTTTAATAAACTGCTATAAAAATGTTTTGGCGGAGAGTTATATCTCTCGCTGAGGCAATTTACAATTGTCTCACCCCCATGGGATCCAACTTTTTAGGTGATCACGGACAGAGGACCAGAAATCCTAATACAGAGAAAGGATAGCAGTAATATCATTAGAGACAGCAGTGAGATCTCAGGTGGAGATACTGCATGTCAAGTTATGTAATTAGAAAGTCCTATGTGTCGTCTCTGTACTCTCAGGTCCTCGGAGGTTTTAGCCAGTGTTTTTGATAAATCGATCAAAGGTTTTGGCTTAATGCCTCGAGATTCGTATGATGTTTGTATATAATGTTTATAAGGCAGTTGATGATGTAGTCTCTGAAAAGAGATGGTACAGGTTATGTACATTGAACCAGAATGTGAATGTTATACAATGGTTCTTGATGGAAAAGATTTCCTATGTGTGGATCTCTTTGCAAAAAGATTTAATTTTTAGTGATTTTTAGTAATCTGCTGCAAATAATTCACTTCCACTTAAGTTAATTTTGTTTTTGTGAGTTGGATGCCACAAATTAATGGTATCAGAGCTCTAGGTTCACTGAGTCTATAGAGACATAGGACTAAGGTAGTAGATTCTATTCTGGTGCCATCCAGTGTATCTGATAGTGTCTTCTGCTCATATAAGAGAAGAAGAACCTAAAGAAGACTGGGTCACATGAGGAGGTTGTTGCTGAAAGAAGCAATGTTGCACCAAGGAGAGGTGCATGGGAGCAGGAAAGAGAGAGACAATTGCCTGAGAATCCCCTAGCTGATCCAACTATAATAAGAAATCATTCTTTAAAGTATTACTGTTGGAGAATTTAGGGCAACAGTAATGTATATAGTGGATCAAGAATTGGTAGTGTAACCTAGATTACCAACCTCAATGATGATGTTTTACATTTCAACAGGATTTGCAATCTGCATCTGCAGGTTGAAGCAAAAGGAAATGATGAATTTCTAGACTTAAATTGAGTATGTGCTCAACCTTAGCCTGTTAAATCAATCTTTGAGGCAGAGTTAGCCTGAGGCAGTGAATAATTCATGAAATATGACAAGTTAGAGAGGATAATATCATTCAAATATGCCATTTTATGAATTCCTGGATTAACAAAGAAAGGAATTGATTGAACTTTTCTTGTTTAGTCCTATGAGGACTTATGTTTTGTAAAACATTACAAATGTTTTATGTTGTTCTTACCTCTATGAGAAAAGATGAGGTATAGAAGAGATGCCTGGATAAAATCCAGGGATGTTAAACCTTATGCTTGTGATAATATGAAAAGAAGGAATATGAAAGTATACAAAGTGCATACCACTTAATCTCAGTATTTATATACCCTAGCCAGGTATACAACTATTGATGATAAAGTGAGTATGGAAATTATTAGATTGTTGTCGTTCTGATTGCTCTAATCAAGTAGTCATTCTGAGACAATCTAATGAGTATCATGAAATCAGGAATATGAAATGAATAAATGTGTCATATCCTAAGCATAAGAAAGAGAAGTCTGAGATAATCTCATATGAGCATGTTGTATGAGGAACTAAAAGTGTACTCCTCATAAGATAAGAATAAGAATAAGGGAGATGAACCGTGTTCAATGATGCTACAAGCATAATAAAGATCTTCCCATAATGAAGAAATGGGAAAATGTGATGAGATCATGATATGATCATAAACATGCTAAATAATAATTATGTTATCTAATCATCCTTATAAATTCCTATGCTGAAGGCAAGGAACCTAGGATGAGACAAAGAGTAAATGGTTCATGAATAGTTGAAAATACATGAATTAATAATAGGAATATGAATCCTTGTTTTCTTTCCTTTCAGGGACATGGCGATCAAGTGGGTCTTAGGACACTTGATATGCATAAGATAAAATGTTCATGTGATGGATACTTAGAAAAGTATCAGTTTATCTTGGACTTTGGTTCCAAGATGAAGACATATGTAACAATTAATGCTTGCAAGATGAAAGGAAGAGAAATATGTGATGTGTCCTCAACACATGTGATAGATACCAAGGTGAAAGATTCTGGTATCTGAGAATTATCAGATGGTTTAGGTTGGCTACTTGGAGTGGTCAACTATGAAATTAGTCTGATTATATGAAATGATATGAACATCATATGTTAGGGGTTTATGCTTTGCATAAACATGATATTAATAAAGAATGTATGATGTTTCTCTGCACAAGAAAAGTGTTATTTGACACAAAGTTGACTTCATAGTCAATGATGAGCAACAGTGGAGCATGTTTTTTATGTGTTGATTCTATGAGAATCTTGTATGGAAACACTTTGTACTGATCAAAGTTTTATGATGTCTCCACAATAAGAGATGTTATGTGAAAACAAGGTAGTATGATGATTGAATAACATCTGTCTTCCTTTATTTGGGATTTCAAGGACGAAATCCTTGTTAGGGGTTTATAATTTGTAACATCCCTGACCTAGGTTATACTTTAACCCTAGGTGTTATGATTAATAAAGATGATTAAATTCTTAACCTCATCTTGTGAAAAGTAATTAGGGCTCAAGAGGAACCTATGTTGCAATTCTAGTCCTTTTGAACATTTTTGAAATCATTGTTTTGTTTGTTTTTGACTAAAGTGCAAATTACCCAAGTTAGGGGCTTAAGTGAAAATTGTGCATGATAATATGTTCCTCATGTGTTTATGCATCATGAGAGTGAAAATGATTCAGAGGTATGGTTTATGGAAGCCTAGTACCAAGAAAGAGCTAATAAAGCTATTTATATGCATGAAAAACCTAGTTTTGGTGTAATGTGCAATTTACCCAAAACCCAGGGTGCAATAAGTAAATTACCACTTCAATAAGGTCCCTAATGTTTCTTGGCACCATTTAGAGCAAAGAAAATGAGAGAGGGGGCTCATTTGAATTAAGTTGGAGGAGAGAGAATCTTGATATTAAAATAATCAAGATTTAATCCTAATTGAAACCCTAATTCGATTTAGGGCAAAAATAAATGTATTAATTAAAGGGCCTTCAACCAAAATTAAAATGGTTGGATTCATATTTGTGTGGACATCTTTGATCCTTTCAAGGGCCACGAAAATATCCAAGGGAGTGGATAACTCACACACAATTTTATAAGAAAAAGAAATATCCACTCACATATAGATATTAATATAATATGATTTGAGGTGCTTGATTTGCTTTTCTTTAAATCATGGATAATTGATAGGAATAAGAGGAAACAATATAGCCTCGTCCCTAAGGAAGATGAGGGGAAACATGCGGCCACATTTTTGGGATTAATTGGATTTTTATAAAACATATTCTCTCTCATTGAATTTTTTATAAAAAGACCTTTTACAAGCCAAATGGAAGGCTTTTTCGACCCCACTTCTTCTCCTTGCTTGGGAAACGACCAAGGAAGCTTGGGAGGAGCAGGAGGACGACCCCCCAACCTTTTGGTAAGGTTCTTGATCCATTTCACCCTGATTCCATGGTGGAAATCGAAAATATATAATGGATTTCTTTCTATTTCGATCTCCTCTTTAATTCTAACCATTCCTTTTAACTCAAACCTTGAGGACGAGCCTTGGATTGGTGAAAGGATTTGCATTCACCATTTTTTCCGTGGACATGGATCTTTGGAGCTCAATTGGAGGTGGGTTTTATAACTTGAACCCTTATTATTGTTATTGCATTCAATTCCTTATCAAATAATGCTCATTTTCATATTCACAATAATTGATTTGGTTGATGGATGCAATTACCTTGGAAACCCCAGCATTTTTCGTGATTTTAGAGGTTTAATATGATAAGAACACACCTCTCCAAATATCCAAGGCAAATGGTCTTGATTGAGTTGCTCAAACGGTTTCCCAAACCGTTCGGGAGCAAGCTGTTTCAAACCGTTTAGAAGCAAACAGTTTCACCAAACCGCATGAGACCAAATAGTTTCAGACCGTTTGGTGATGTTGACCAGGGTTGACCATTTGGATATCTGTTGAAAATAGTCTAGGGTAATGACCCATAAATTATGATTGGTTAGTTCCAATTGGTTCATGAGTTGAAGGTCAATCAATCACCAAAACCCTAATCAGGTTAAGTGCTGATTTCCAAATTGATTAAGTTGGAAACTTGGGTTGATTGACCCAAACGGTTTCAAAACCATTTGGGGATCACCCAAACGGTCTCAAGACTGTTTGGAGGTAATCCAAGACCGTTTGGAGGTCTAGGGTTGAGTATGGTTAAGCAATTGAAGATCCAAAGGTACTAAGTTGGAATGTAATCAATTGCTGATTTGGTGATCAATCCAATGATCTAAACCCTAATTGGTTGACTTGGATTTTGATGTTAACATGGTAAAACGGTCTCAAGACCATTTTGTGGTCATCCAAAGGACTTCAATACCGTTTGGGGTCAGGTTATGTTCAATTTGGATGATGGTTCAATGGTTTCAAAGTAACTAATCTTACATTGATTAGTGTTGAAGGATCACCGATTCCAAACCCTAATTCAATTGATTCAAACCCTAATTGATGACTAATTGAAGGTCAATTGAGGGTCAAATCAGTTGAAGGTTGACCTATTTAACTCAATTGAAGTATGAGGATAGGTCCAATTGATGATTGGTTCCATGAATTCAATGATTGAAGAAATCAACATTGGAAACTCTAATTCAATTTGATTGGTTGAGACCATATTTGGTGCATGCGGTTTTGGGGAGGTTTGGACCAAACGGTCTCAAGACCGTTTGGGACCAAATGGCCCCAAACCGGTTGAGCCCATGCGGTTTCAAAAAGTTGCTTTAGCAAACGGTTTCAAGTACTTGCTTTAGCAAACGGTCTCAAGCACCACCTTTATCAAATGGTTTCAAACTGTTTGAACTTTGAAAGACCAAGACCATTTTGGGCTCAAGTAGCCAAAGTTGATTGAGGATTCAATTGGTTAATCCACTTGGACACCTATTGTAATTCAAGATTCAATTGGTCAATTCAATTGCATACCTTATGTAATGGAGGTCCAATGGGATTGAATCTCTTGAGAATTAAGATGATGAATGATCCATTGATCCAATGATTTTTAGTAATGATAAGGTACAAAGCTTGAAAACCTAATAGTACCTAAGTGATTAGTGCCAATTAAGGGATGAACCCTAATTGCTTATAGGATCAATGACTTGGTACACTATGTTAATCATAGTTGTGTGTACTTGATTGAAGGGATAATATGACCTTATCAAGTTGAGAATATGTTAGCATGAATTCATACATAAATATGATTCATGTGGTGATTAAGGGTTATGATCCTTAAGTAAAGAGATCATGAAACCCTAATCATGAACATAAACCCTAATCGACAGGGTTATTGAACTCTAACCCTAATTGAGTGCAATTCTAAATAAAACCCTAATCCAGGGTGAGGATGTAGCCCTAATCAAGGGTAATGATATGTGAAACTCTAATTTAGGGAAATGAGATGTAAAAACCTAATTTGGATGAATAGTGAATCTCTTATTATGGATAATTGAATGAAATCCTAATGGAGATGAATAGTAGACCCAAATTGTGGGTGACTATGGTGGAAACCCTAGTTGAGGGTGATTCCATGAGAAACCCTAGTTGAGGGTGATTACATGTGAAACCCTAGTTGAGGGTGATTCCATGATAAACCCTAGTTGAGGGTGATTCCATGTGAAACCCTAGTTGATGGTGATTCCATGAGAAACCCTAGTTGAGGGTGATTCCATGTGAAACCCTAGTTGAGGATAATTCCATGTGAAACCCTAGTTGAGGGTGATTCCATGAGAAACCTTGATTAAGAGTTAACATCACATGAAGCTCCAATGCTATGTTTTAATGAGAGGCCCTAAGAAGGGGAATGGTATGTGAGACTTGAATGTGGAGTCATAATACATAACGCCCTAATCCTGGGCAATATGACCATGAATCATAATCCTAATTTAAGTAAGGGTATAAGGAAACCCTAATGATTAGATAGAAGGAATGACCTTATAAAGGTGAAACATTTCATGTGGTTGATTAAAAGCAACCTTATTGTAAGCAATGTCTTTAGCATTAGACAAGTCAATATCATTAAAGATAATTGGACAATTCTAATGTGTGGCCTATGAATTATATGCTAAAGGTGAGAGTTTAGTGATGTAATGTATTAAGAGGGGAAATACCTTAATACAAGATAAGTTGGTTAACTCAAGAGAGTCTGAAATGATGAGAAAGTCATACATCAAAATACGATAGTTATCACATTCAGCACTTTAGGGTTTATATATACCTTTGATACACTTCAAATCCAATATAATTGGGTAAGAAACATATGAAGTGTGTTATGCAACTATTACAATGAAATGTAATAAGTTGTTGCACTTTGATGAGTGTTAATTAATGTACCTTGAGAATGGGGTTAAGCCCAATGATGAGTATGATGTAGTCATACCATGATGAGGATGAGAAGTGAACTCATACCTTGAATTGATGATCATTAATGCTATATGATGAGAGTAATGATCTTGAATAATCATTTAAGATATTTTTGAATTCCCCAAAGGTATGGAATAATGAATTAAGGGTTGGACTGTTAATATAATCATGAAACCTTAATTAATAAGAAATGGGGAACCCTAACCCTATTCTGGGTAAAGGGAATGAGAAGCCCTATTTGATAGTAAACCCTAATTCCTGGGAAAGGAATAATGGTGTTACTATTGTATCACATGATGTGATGAATATCTTGTATGGCTGTCATCATGTATAACAACCATGCAGATGTTATGAGATGATGAATATAGCCAGGTTTGAGTTGTGACATATATATAATAAATTTTGATTGGCCTTTTATGCCTTGATGTTGTTGTTCTTAATAAAAGTAACAATGTGCATGGATTTTATGAATCATATGAGTAAGTTGTTGCCTATAAAGAGGTGACAAGATAATTTGTGGCCTTAAGAGCCATATGTGATGCTTTTGTAACAAGTATAATGAATGCCTTGGTCAGATGACCTGAAAATGATAATTACCTAATATATGGTAATGATGCTCAATGATGAGTTAAGGGTTTGAATACCCAGAACCATATGATTATGGTGATGAGAATGTGAAGGGATGAGAATTCCCAATATTGAAATGAGGGACTGAGTTCCCAAGGTCTTTGAAAGATTGATAAGTATCTGATGAAAGCAGTACATGTCTCTTTATAGCATTGTTGTAATAAGTCTTGTTTGAGAACTTGGTTGATGCTAAAAGAAAATGAAAATGTACTTAATTAATCAAGTGAAACCTTTTCATGTAGAAGCTCTGACCATAGAACCATCATCATTAGTAATAAGGTGATGGTGAAACGGATGCTCTGCGGCAAAACTTGGAACGCATTTTTTGAATATGTGGGGGTAAATGGGAGAAAAATATCCTTACGTCCGGTGAAGAGATTAAGGGAAGGTAAACAACAAACCTCTCAATCCTTCATGTGTCGGGATGAATGTATCACTAATCTCCTGATGATTGGGATAGATGTCGTACACATCTCCCCATAATACTTATGTCGGGTCGATGAAGATAAATAACAAATCTCTCAATGGTCGATGAGAGTGCAGTTGACGTTGTAACTCTATAGCAAAGTTCCAGTATACCCTGGAAAGCTATTTTGAGCAGTTAACACAGTCCTACTTGTTTTCCTGCACTGACCGGGATGTGAGAGGTCATGGGAATCCGGCTCTTCCATTGACCTATGCATGGTACCGATTTCAACTTTGCATTGGTCGGTTGGAGTATGAGAAGTATACCTCATCTCCTCAGGAAATAAGTGTGTTTGTAAAATGAAATTAGTCGTATAGCATGTTTGCTTAAGGATTGAATACGGAAATTCATTGGCTGATGTTACCTTTCTGTTATATATCTTTAGTTCATTGATGTTATTCATATTTGTTTGTGTTCATTACAAGTAGATGAATGAACTATGAGTCTACCATGATAGATGCAATGTTATCCTTGAAAAAGGAGATTACTTCACTTTGTTCATACAATGACTCACCTACTGTTGAATATATATATAAATCCTTCTGCTCAGTTTATTTTAATAAACGGCTATAACAATGTTTTGGCGGAGAGTTATATCTCCCGCTGGGGCAATTTACAATTGTCTCACCCCCGTGGGATCCAACTTTTTAGGTGAACGTGGATAGAGGAGCAGAAATCCTAATACAGGGAAAGGACAGCAGCAATATCATCAGAGACAGCAGTGAGATCTCAGGTGGAGACACTATCTGTCAAGTTATGTAATTAGAAAGTCCTATGTGTCATCTCTG
Organism: Alisma plantago-aquatica; assembly: GCA_963693085.1. Lineage (NCBI taxonomy): Eukaryota > Viridiplantae > Streptophyta > Magnoliopsida > Alismatales > Alismataceae > Alisma > Alisma plantago-aquatica. Next base: position 1,010,951,019 of record OY856410.1, on the reverse strand, counting down.
TACTCTCAGGTCCTCGGAGTTTTTAGCCAGTGTTTTTGATAAATCGATCTGAGGTTTTGGCTTATTGCCTCGAGATTCGTATGTTGTCTGTATATAATGTTTATAAGGCAGCTGGTGACGTAGTCTCTAAAAAGAGATGGTACAGGTTATGTACATTGAACCAGAATGTGAATGTTATACAATGGTTCTTGATGGAAAAGATTTCCTATGTGTGGATCTCTTTGCAAAAAAAATTAATTTTTAGTGATTTTTAGTAATCTGCTACAAATAATTTGCTTCCACTTAAGTTAATTTTGTTTTTGTGAGTTGGATGCCACAAATTAGTGGTATCAGAGCTCTAGGTTCGCTGAGTCTATAGAGACATAGGACTAAGGTAGTAGAGTCTATTCTGGTGTCATCCAGTGTATCTAATAGTGTCTTCTACTCGTATAAGAGAAGAAGAACCTAAAGATGACTGGGTCACATGAGGAGGTTGTTGTTGAAAGCAGCAATGGTGCACCAAGGAGAGGTGAATGGGAGGAGGTAAGAGAGAGACAATTGCCTGAGAATCCCCTAGCTGATCCAACTATAATAAGAAATCATTCTTTAAAGTATTACTGTTGGAGAATTTAGGGCAACAGTAATGTATATAGTGGATCAAGCATTGGTAGTATAACCTAGATTACCAACCTCAATGATGATGTTTTAGATATCAACAAGATTTGCAATCAGTATCTGCAGGTTGAAGCAAAAGGAAATGATGAATTTCTTGACTTAAATTGAGTTTGTGCTCAACCTTAGCCTATTAAATCAATCTTTGAGGCAGAGTTAGCCTGAGGCAGTGAATAATTCATGAATTATGACAAGTTAGAGAGGATAATATCATTCAAATATGTCATTTTATGAATTCCTAGATTAACAAAGAAAGGAATAGATTAAACTTTCCTTGTTTAGTCCTATGAGGACTTATGTTTTGCATAGTAAAACATTACAAATGTTTTATGTTCTTCTTACCTCTATGAGAAAAGATGGGGTATAGAAGAGATGCCTGGATAAAATCTAGGGATGTTAAACCTTATGCTTGTGATAATATGAAAAGAAGAAATATGAAAGTATACAAAGTGCATACCACTTAATCTCAGTATTTATATACCCTGCCCAGGTATACAACTATTGATGATAAAGTGAGTATGGAAAATCTTAGATTGTTGTCTTTCTGATTGCTCTGATCAAGTAGTCATTCTGAGACAATCTAATGAGTATCATGAAATCAGGAATATGAAATGAATAAATGTGTCATATCCTAAGCATAAGAAAGAGAAGTCTGAGATAATCTCAGATGAGCATGTTGTATGAGGAACTAAAAGTGTGCTCCTCATAAGATAAGAATAAGGGAGATGAACCTTGTTTAATGATGCTGCAAGCATAATAAAGATCTTCCCATAATGAAGAAATGGGAAAATATGATGAGATCATGAGATGATCATAAACATTTTGAATAATAATTATGTTATCTAATCATCCTTATAAATTCCTATGTTGAAGGAAAGGAACCTAGGATGAGACAAAGAGTAAATGGTTCATGACTAGTTGAAAATACATGAATTAATAAGAGGAATGTGAATCCTTGTTTTCTTTCCTTTTAGGGACATGGCGATCAAGTGGGTCTTAGGACATTGATATGCATAAGATAAAATGTTCATGTGATGGACACTTAGAAAAGTATCAGTTTATCTTGGACTTTGGTTCCAAGATGAAGACATATGTAACAATTAATGCTTACAAGATGAAAGGAAGAGAAATATGTGATGTGTTCTCAACACATGTGATAGATACCAAGGTGAAAGATTCTGGTATCTGAGAATTATCAGATGGTTTAGGTTGGCTACCTGGAGTGGTCAACTATGAAATTAGTCTTATTATATGAAATGATATGAACATCATATGTTAGGTTTATTCTTTGCATAAACATAATACTAATAAATAATGTATGATGTTTCTCTGCACAAGAAAAGTGTTATTTGACACAAAGTTGACTCCATAGTCAATGATGAGGAACAGTGGAGCATGTGTTTTGTGTGTTGATTCTATGTGAATCTTGTATGGAAACACTTTGTGCTGATCAAAGTTTTATGGTGTCTCCACAATAAGGATATGTTATGTGAAGACAAGGTAGTATGATGATTGAATAACATATGTCTTCCTTTATCTGGGATTTTGAGGATGAAATCCTTGTTAGGGGTTTACAATTTGTAACATCCCCGACCTAGGTTATACTTTAACCCTAGGTGTTCTGATTAAGAAAGATGATTAAATTCTTAATATCATCTTGTGAAAAGTAATATGGGCTCAAGAGGAACCTATGTTGCAATTCTAGTCCTTTTGAACATTGTTGAAATCAATGTTTTGTTTGTTTTGGACTAAAGTGAAAATTACCCAAGTTGAGGGGTTTAAGTGAAAATTGTGCATGATAATATGTTCCTCATGTGTTGATGTATGATGAGAGTGAAAATGATGTAGAGGTATGGTTTATGGAAGCCTAGTACCAAGAAAGAGCTGATAAAGCTATTTATGTGCATGAAAAACCTAGTTTTGGTGTAATGCGCAATTTACCCAAAACCCAGGGTGCAATATGTAAATTACCACTTCAATAAGGTCCCTAATGTTTCTTGGAACCATGTAGAGCAAATAAAATGAGAGGGGCGCCTCATTTGAATTAAGTTGGAGGAGAGAGAATCTTGATATTAAAATAATCAAGATTTAATCCTAACTGAAACCCTAATTCGATTTAGGGCAAAAATAAATGTATTAATTAAAGGGACTTCAACCAAAATTAAAATGGTTGGATTCATATGTGTGTGGACATCCTTGAGCCTTGTAAGGGCCACGAAAATATCCAAGGGAGTGGATAACTCACACACAATTTTATAAGAAAAAGAAATATCCACTCACATATGGATATTAATATAATATGATTTGAGGTGCTTGATTTTCTTTTCTTTAGATCATGGATAATTGAGAGTAATAAGAGGAAAAAAATATAGCCTCGTCCCTAAGGAAGATGACGGGAAAGATGCGGTCACATTTTTGGGATTAATTGGAATTTTATAAAACATATTCTCTCTCATTGAATTTTTTATAAAAAGATCTTTTACAAGCCAAATGGAAGGCTTTTTCGACCCCACTTCTTCTCCTTGCTTGGGAAACGACCAAGGAAGCTTGGGAGGATCAGGAGGACAACCCACAACCTGTTGGTAAGGTTCTTGATCCATTTCAACTTGATTCCATGGTGGAAATCGAAAATAAATAATGGATTTCTTCCTATTTCGATCTCCTCTTTAATTCTAACCATTCCTTTTAACTCAAACCTTGAGGACGAGCCTTGGAATGGTGAAATGAGTTGCATCCACCATTGTTTCCGTGGACATGGAGCTTTGGAGCTCAATTGGAGGCGGTTTTTATAACTTGAACCCTTATTATTGTTATTGCATTCAATTCCTTATCAAATAATGCTCATTTTCATATTCACAATAATTGATTTGGTTGATGGATGCAATCACCATGTAAACCACACAAGGTTCATGAGTTTAGAGGTTTAATATGATAAGAACACGCCTCTCCAAATATCCAAGGCAAACGGTCTTGATTGAGTTGCTCAAACGGTTTCCCAAATCGTTTGGGAGCAAACAGTTTCAAACCGTTTAGAAGCAAACGGTTTCACCAAACCGCATGAGACCAAACGGTTTCAGACCGTTTGGTGATGTTGACCAGGGTTGACCATTTGGAGATCTGTTGAAAATGATCTAGGGTAATGACCCATAAATTATTATTTATTAGTTCCAATTGGTTCATGAGTTGAAGGTCAATCAATCACCAAAACCCTAATCGGGTTAAGTGCTGATTTCCAAATTGATTAAGTTGGAAACTTGGGTTGATTGACCCAAACGGTTTCAAAACCATTTGGGGATCACCCAAACGGTCTCAAGACTGTTTGGATGTAATCCAAGACCGTTTGGAGGTCTAGGTTTGAGTATGTTTAAGCAATTTAAGATCCAAAGGTACTAAGTTGGAATGTAATCAATTGCTCATTTGGTGATCAATCCAATGATCTAAACCCTAATTGGTTGACTTGGATTTTGATGTTAACATGGGCAAACGGTCTCAAGACCATTTGGTGGTCATCCAAAGGACCACAAGACCGTTTGGGGTCAGGTCATGTTCAATTTGGATGATGGTTCAATGGCTTCAAAGTAACTAATCTTACATTGATTAGTGTTGAAGGATCATCGATTCCAAACCCTAATTCAATTGATTCAAACCCTAATTGATGACTAATTGAAGGTCAATTGAGGGTCAAATCAGTTGAAGGTTGACCTATTTAACTCAATTGAAGTATGTGGATAGGTCCAATTGATGATTGGTTCCATGAATTCAATGATTGAAGAAATCAACATTGGAAACTCTAATTCAATTTGATTGGTTGAGACCATATTTGGTCCATGCAGTTTTTCAGAGGTTTGGACCAAACGGTCTCAAGAACGTTTGAGTCCAAATGGTCTAAAGACTGGTTAGGACCAAACGGTATCAAGACCGTTTGGGACCTAACGATCCCAAACCGGTTGAGCCCATGCGGTTTCAAAAATATGCTTTAGCAAACGGTTTCAAGTACTTGCTTTAGCAAACGGTTTCAAAAATATGCGGTTTCAAGTACTTGCTTTAGCAAATGGTCTCAAGCACCACCTTTACCAAATGGTTTCAAACTATTTGAAATTTGAAAGACCAAGACTGTTTGAGGCTCAAGTAGTCAAATTTGATTGAGGATTCAATTGATTAATCCACTTGGACACCTATTGTAATTGAAGATTCAATTGGTCAATTCAATTGGATACCTTATGTAATGGAGGTCCAATGTGATTGAATCTCTTGAGAACTAAGATGATGAATGATCCATTGATCCAATGATGATTAGTAATGATAATGAATGAAGGTACAAAGTTTGAAACCCTAATAGTACCTAAGTGATTAGTGCCAATTAAGGGATGAACCCTAATTGCTTATAGGATCAATGACTTGGTACACTATGTTAATCATAGTTCTATGTACTTGATTGAAGGGATAATATGACCTTATCAAGTTGAGAATATGTTAGCATGAATTAATACATAAATATGATTCATGTGGTGATTAATGGTTATGATCCTTAAGTAAAGATATCATGAAACCCTAATCATGAACATAAACCCTAATCGACAAGGTTATTGAACTCTAGCCCTAATTGAGTGCAATTCTAAATAAAACCCTAATCTAGGGTGAGGATGTAGCCCTAATCTAGGGTAATAATATGTGAAACTCTAATTTAGGGAAATGAGATGTAAAACCCTAATTGGGATGAATAGTGAATCTCTTATTATGGATAATTGAATGAAATCCTAATGGAGATGAATAGTAGACCCAAATTGTGGGTGACTATGGTGGAACCCTAGTTGAAGGTGATTCCATGAAAAACCCTAGTTGAGGGTGATTCCATGTGAAACCCTAGTTGAGGGTGATTCCATGAGAAACCCTAGTTGAGGGTGATTCCATGTGAAACTGTAGTTGAGGGTGATTCCATGAGAAACCCTAGTTGAGGGTAATTCCATGTGAAACCCTAGTTGAGGGTGATTCCATGTGAAACCCTAGTTGAGGGTGATTCCATGAGAAACCCTGATTAAGAGTTAACATCACATGAAGCTCCAATTCTATGTTGTGATGAGAGGCCCTAAGAAGGGTAAAGGTATGTGAGACTTTAATGTGGAGTCATAATACATAAAGCCCTAATCCTGGGCAATAAGACAATGAATCATAATCCTAATTTAAGTAAGGGTATAAGGAAACCCTAATGATGAGATAGAAGGAATGACCTTATAAAGGTGAAACATTTCATGTGGTTGATTAAAAGCAACCTAATTGTAAGCAATGTCTTTAGCATTAGACAAGTCAATATCATTAAAGATAATTGGACAATTCTAATGTGTGGCCTATGCATTATATGCTAAAGGTGAGAGTTTAGTGATGTAATGTATTAAGAGGGGAAATACCTTAATACAAGATAAGTTGGTTAACTCAAGAGAGTATGAAATGATGAGAAAGTGATACATCAAGATACGATAGTTATCACATTCAGCACTTCAGGGTTTATATATACCTTGATACACTTCAAATCCAATATAATTGGGTAAGAAACATATGAAGTGTGTTATGAAACAATTACAATGAAATGTAATAAGTTGTTGCACTTTGATGAGTGTTAATAATGTACCTTGAGAATGAGGTTAAGTCCAATGATGAGTATGATGTAGTCATACCATGATGAGGATGAGAAATGAACTCATACCTTGAATTGATGATCATTAATGCTATGTGATGAGAGTAATGATCTTGAATAATCATTTAAGATATCTTTGAATGCCCCAAAGGTATGGAATAATTAATTAAGGGTTGGAAAGTTAATATAGTCATGAAACCTTAATTAATAAGAAATGGGGAACCCTAACCCTAATCTGGGTAAAGGGAATGAGAAGCCCTATTTTATAGTAAACCCTAATTCCTGGGAAAGGAATAATGGTGTTACTATTGTATCACATGATGTGATGAATATCTTGTATGCATGTCATCATGTCTAATAACCATGCAGATGTTATGAGATGATGAATATAGCTAGGTTTGAGATGTGACATTTATATAATAAATGTTGATTGGCCTTTTGTGCCTTGATGTTGTTGTTGCTTAACAAAAGTAACAATGTGCATGGATTTTATGAATCATATGAGTAAGTTGTTGCCTAGAAAGAGGTGACAAGATAATTTATGGCCTTAAGAGACATATGTGATGCTTGTGTAACAAGTATCATGAATGCCTTGGTCAGATGACCTGAAGGTGATAATTACCTAATAGATGGTAATTATGCTCAATGATGAGTTAAGGGTTTGAATACCCAGAACCATATGATTATGGTGATGAGAATGTGAAGGGATGAGAATTCCCAGTATTGAAATGAGGGACTGAGTTCCCAAGGTCTTTGAAAGATTGATAAGTATCTGATGAAAGCAGTACATGTCTCTTTATAGCATTGTTGTAATAAGTCTTGTTTGAGAACTTGGATGATGCTAAAAGAAAATGAAAATGTACTTAATTAATCAAGTGAAACCTTTTCATGTAGAAGCCCTGACCATAGAACCATCATCGTCAGTAATAAGGTGATGGTAAAATGGGTGCTCCGCGGCAAAACCCGGAACGCATATTTTGAATATGTGGGGGTAAATCGGCGAAAAATATCCTTACGTCCGATGAAGAGATTAAGGGAAGTTAAACAACAAACCTCTCAATCCTTCATGTGTCAGTATGAATGTATTACTGATCTCCTGATGATTGGGATAGATGTCGTACACATCTCCCCATAATACTTATGTCAGGTTGATGAAGATAAACAACAAATCTCTCGATGTCCGATGAGAGTGCAGTTGACGCTGTAACTCTATAGTGAAGTTCCAGTATACCCTGGAAAGCTATTTTGAGCAGTTAACATAGTCTTGCTTGTTGTCCCGCACTGACTGGGATGTGAGAGGTCATGGGAATCCGGCTCTTCCATTGACCTATGTATGGTACCGATTTTGACTTCGCAGCGGTCGGTTGGAGTATGAGCGGTATACCTCATCTCCTCATCGCATAAGTGTGTTTGTAAATTGAAATCAGCCGTATAGCATGTTTTCTTAAGGATTGAATACGGAAATTCATTGGCTGATGTTACCTTTCTTTTATATATCCGTAGTTCATTGATGTTATTCATATCTGTTTGTGTTCATTACAAGTAGATGAATGAACTATGAGTCTACCATGAGTAGATGCAATGTTATCCTTGAAAAAGGAGATTATTTCACTTTGTTCATACAATGACTCACCTACTGTTGAATATATATATATATATATATATATATATATATATTTATTTATTTATATATATATATATATCCTTCTGCTCAGTTTATTTTAATAAACTGCTATAACAATGTTTTGGCAGAGAGTTATATGTTCCGCTGGGGCAATTTACAATTGTCTCACCCCTGTGGGATCCAACTTTTTAGGTGAACGCGGACAGAGGAGCAGAAATCCTAATATAGGGAAAGGACAGCAGTAATATCATCAGAGACAGTAGTGAGATCTCAGGTGGAGATACTACCTATCAAGTTATGTAATTAGAAAGTCCTATGTGTCATCTCTGTACTCTTAGGTCCTCGGAGTTTTTAGCCAGTGTTTTTGATAAATCGATCTGAGGTTTTGGCTTAATGCCTCGAGATTCGTATGTTGTCTGTATATAATGTTTATAAGGCAGCTGATGACGTAGTCTCTGAAAAGAGATGGTACATGTTATGTACATTGAACTAGAATGTGAATGTTATACAATGGTTCTTGATGGAAAAGATTTCCTATGTGTGGATCTCTTTGCAAAAAGTTTTGATTTTTAGTGATTTTCAGTAATCCGCTGCAAATAATTCCCTTCCTCTTAAGTTAATTTTGTTTTTGTGAGTTGGATGCCACAGATTTATTATACTTCAAGAGCTCATGTTTAGATTTTTATGGATTTCATATGATTTTACATGAATCGATACAGTTCGGTACTACCGACTTTGGAGTCACTGGTACCGATACATGCTTAGTTTGGAAAAGAAAGAAATTGAGAAGACTCAATAGTACCTACTAAGGAGTCAAATTACTAACAACATCACATGTTGGATTCAAGATTAATCGAAGCAAATCGATACTATGGATTTCAAGCTCGTTAGTACCAACAACTTGCCAAGTGGCTGCAACAATCAAAGGAGTTGGTAGAATCGAAACCTAATCGATAGTACCGACATGTCAGGATCAGGTAGATTTGAAGATAGCATTTAATCTGACGGTCAAGAATTTATTTTTCCCTAAGTCACTTCTATGACTTAGGGGGAATATGTCCAAACCTAGGAGGACGTTCTAATTCTATTAGATGGTATCTGAGAGCAAGGAGAGGTGAAAGCGGAGAAGAAGACCACGTTCTGGACGATCCGGGCATCTCCAACGAACAGATTTGTAGTCAAAATGTAGGAAATTGACATGTGTGCAAGAAGGGATCATTTGGACTATCTTCTTTATGGGTTCTTTAGTTTTCTAATGTTCTCCACATTTTTCTTTTTCTCTCCTATATTTTTGACCATATAAACCATGTGGGGCTAAACCCCTTATTCCTTAATACACGGGAGTAGCCCGGTGATGCATTGTATTTGACTCTTATGCAATAATATAACAATTTCCCTCAATTTCTAGACTTATTTCTATTTGATTGTCATGAATTGTCCATGCTTGATCACCATAGGTAGTTAATTAGACCTTTAATTGCTTTGGAAAAGGAAATTAACGGTTGGAAAATCATAAGAAATACATGTTTTATATCATCCTTTAAGAAAGGTGGCTTACGAACATGAAGAGAATACCCAGAGTTATCGATAAAGAGCCTAACTAATAACATAACTGATATGAGAGTGGGATTGGTATTAGCTTAGGTAGTGAATTATGTCGTGAGAATGGGTAATTCTTGCGACAGGATCTTGGTCTAGGGTTAAGAGAGATAATTATTACTGTTATAATTATTAATTGCAATACTAACTAAGGTGAAACTATAATCCTAAGAAATTCTTTCCAATTGTGATTAATCGGCCAGTAATTTAGATTCATCTTTCACATTCTTAGTTAATTAAACTTCAATCAATGTTTTCTTAGTCCTAGTTGATCGTATTGTGTTTAGTGGTAGTTTCTGAGTTTATGTTTCCTCGTGTTCCATATCTGGGCCTCATTGGCCTATATTACTCTGATAGTGTGCACTTGCATTTTAGGGTGTATAGAAAATACCTATCAAGTTTTAGGCTCTGTTATCTGGTAAACGGCAAATCCAACACTACGAGTGATGTAATCGACCACTCTAGGCCACACTTTTTATTTTTATTTTTATCCTTTTATGTTGAATCTTAAATATCATTTTATTCAATCAATGCTACCCATTCTCAAATTATCATTCATAATTTTAGGTACTAGTGCATGGTGCACACTAGAGCTCACGACTACGGGGAGTCATCTCCACAGGGCTTTAGTCAAGAAGAGATCTTGCGCCAAGGAAGGGGGTTCAATCTCTCAGGGAGAAGACTAATTCCAACTCCTCCTCTGACTCCACCTCTGACCAATCAAATACCTCCACTAGAAGAACAACCACAGAAGGCAGAAGAAGAGCAGACAATTTGGGAGAATATCAAGGTGTCTTCCTCAATAGCTTTTCATGGCCAATCTAGCGATAAGCAATAAATGTGGGAAGTTATAAGATTGATCAAGGGCTTGAGGCATTGGTCAAGTCACAAGCTTTTCATGGCCATAGAACAGAAGACTCGATGACACACATAAGCAATTTCATAGAGAGTTGCAATATGGTCAAGATAGATAGAGTATCGGCTACTGTGATCTACCTGAAGTTGTTTCTGTCATCATTGGCAGATAATGCCAAATCTTGGTTCTACAATCTCCCACCTGAGTCATTTGAAACATGGGAGGGGATGATAGATGTTTTCTTTGAATGTTATTTTCATCCTCAGAAGACAAACAAATGTTTGTGGAAATATATAAGTTCAAGCAGAAGGTAGAAGAATCATACTCTGAAGCATGGGAGAGCTATCAAAATATGTTGAGATAGGTCCCACGTCATGGGATCAATTTGTATGGCCAGGCAAAGACTTTTTACTACGGGATGAACAAGGGAGAAAGAACTACGCTTGATAGTGCCGCCTTAGGATTTTTTCTGAACAATAAGCCATCTGTATGTCATGAGATTTTGAAGAACATGGCTAAGAATCACTCTTAGGGAGAAGAAAGAGAGCTTCCATCAACCCTTAAAAGTGTTGGATAATCAAAGGTCATTAGTGCACTAAATGAGAAATGTGACCTCATCGCTAGGAAGCTATGTCAAAAGGATCGAAACTCTTCTAAAGGAGAAGAAGAGGAATGAAAGTTTGCGCGACAACAAAAATATAGGCGCAATGATTACTCATGAAGAAAAGATCCCAAGTTCTCTTAGAGGGATCCCAATTATTTCCAGTGGGACCCTTCTCAAGCTCAGTAAGGCAAGCCACAACAAGTTGTTCTACAATAGCAATACCAGCAAGACAGGGGCCCTAGCAAGATAGACCACATAGAGGACATGTTGGGTAAGATGGTTATCCAAAATGAAGTTCTCATTGGCCAGACTCAAAGGAAACAACAGAATCAAGGAGCACATATTCATAAACATTGAGATTCATATTCTTAGATTACACAGAGGTTGTGTCCTTGAAGAAACCTAAGAAGCAGAGGTTCCCAAGAAACACCAACATACCTACTGACAATTAACATGTAAAAGCAGTGATGTTACACAGTGGGAAGAAGTTGTTGAATGAGAAGAAAACATTTCCAGAGTCGAAGGACAAAAAGGATGATCATCGGTGATTACTATTGCAGTTGATTCAGTTGAGACAGATACTACAGTAGAGGACATGTTAGTTGATGTTGAAACTCATATACTTGAGGAGCCAAGTAAGGAGGCCTATGTCCCACCTCACCACAGGAAGGTGGTGAATCCAATGCCATTCTAAACAGCCGAAAAGCTCAAAAGGTTGACAAGCAATTTCAGAAGTTCCTAGATAGCTTTAGGAAGCTTCATGTTAACATTCCTCTCATCGATGAAATTGAGCACATTCCCTCCTATGGTAAATTTCTAAAGGACTTGATCAACAAGAAGAGGAGGATAGGTGATTCTGAGGTGGTAGTTCTGAAGGAGCAAGTTAGTTCTTTTATTCTAGGAACATTGCCACCAAAAAGGCAAGATCTGGGCTGTTTTAACATATCATGCTATATCAGGAGGAAAAGATTTGGAGAAGCTTTATGCGACTTAGGGGTTAGAATCAATCTCATGCCCTTGACCACCCTCAGGAAGATAGGTCTTAAGGAGTCTAGGAAGAGTAATATGACCATTCATATGGCAGAAAAGTTAGTAGTGAGGCCTTCTGGGATTTGTGAGGATGTTCTTGTCAAAGTGGATAGATTTGTATTTTCAACGGACTTTGTCATCATGGAGATGCAAGATGATCAAGGCAATGAATTATTACTTGGGAGGCCATTCCAATCCATAGTTGATATGATTTTGGAGATGGGCAGAGGAAGACTGACATTGGACAACAGAGAAGAGCATTTTGAAATCTTGATGCCCAATCCTACATAGACTGCCAAGGGGAAGGCACAGTGTCACATGATGTAGCAGGTCCAAGAAAGTGTCTCTATTTCTGGGGAAGTTGTTTCTTGATATGGATCATGTGATGACACAAGTCCACAAAGGCACAATGACGGTGGACATCTTGTAAAACACAAAAGCAATTTATGTGACAAAGATAGTTTAGTATCTTGATGATGAAGAGGAGGGATATTTCCCAGCAATAGTTGAAGAGGCGGCTTCTTCCACTCTAATGCAAGCATATCCACAATTGTCGTTAGAGGCATGTATCATGAATTGGATGGATGACTATACTCGATGCAGTTCTTTGGAGGAGTGTGTTTTGTTTCTCAAGGCATTACTGTGTTATTACACCAGACACTTTGAGGATCTAGGACCACCCCCTCCACCATTGGTCCCATCTTTACTGAGTCCCCTAGAGCTAGAATTGAAGCCACTACCACTGCACTTGAAGAATACTTTCTTGGCAGAAGAGGAGAAGCTTTTGGCTATCATCTCGGCTTCACAGAGAATTCAAGAAGAGGAGAAGCTCCTTGTGGTTTTGAAAAACCACCAAGAAGCATTCAGATGGTCTGTGGTAGGCACAAAGGGGATCTCCACTAGTTTTTTTTAGCATCAAGATCAAATTGGAGAAAGTAGCCAAGCCAATCATGCAACCTCAATTGTGACTCAACCCCATCATTACTCAGGTAGTAAAGAAAGAGGTAGTAAAAAAATTATCTGCATGTATTGTATATTGTATCTCTGACTCGACATGGGTTAGTCCAACTCAGGTGGTCCCTAAGAAAGGGGGGATAACGGTCATATCTAATTCAAATGATGAATTACAACTAGGTTGGTGACTGGGTGGCGTGTTTGTATCGATTATCGACATCTGAATTCTGCCACTTTGAAGGATCATTTCTCGCTCCCTTTTTATCGATCAAATTCTTGATCGGATCGTCGGTCGCTCTCATTTTTGTTTACTCGATGTTTTTTCCTAGTACAATTAGATTTCTATAAAACCACAACACTAAGAAAAGTCTACCTTCACTTGTCCTTATGGAACTTTTGCATATTGATAGATGTCGTTTAGTCTTTGCAATGCACCAGCTACCTTCCAGTGATGCATGCTCGTCATTTTTTCCGATATGGTAGAGCAATGTCTAAAGGTATTCATGGATGACTTTTTGGTGTATGGTGAATCATATGAAGATTTCCTTGACAATCTTGATAAGGTTTTACAAAGATGCAAGGACACTCACCTAGTTTTGAACTGGGAAAATTATCACATGATGATGAGTGAGGATAGTGTTGGGACATAAGGTGTCCAGTAAAGGAATGGAGGTTAACCATGTAAAATAGAAGTCATCTCCATGATACCTCCACCATCATCGGTGAAGGGAGTGAGGAGTTTTTTAGGACATGCCGGATTTTACCAACGCTTTATCAAGGATTTTTCAAAAATCACCAAACCTCTCTCTGAGTTGTTAGAAAAAGATGTTGATTTTAATTATGATGAGTGGTGTTTAAATGTGTTTGAGGTATTGAAGGAGAAGTTATTCACTGCACTGATTGTCCAGGCTCTAGACTAGAGCCAACCTTTTGAGATTATGTGTGACGCATAAGATTACACAGTGGGGGATGTTCTAGGCCAACGTCGAGATAAGGATGTGGCCATCAATTTGTTGTAGAAAAAGGATGAAAAGACTAGGATGATAGATGGATATTTCTATTGTAGCAATTTGATATTGAAATCAAAGATAAAGCATGTAAGGAGAATGTAGTGGTTGATTACCTATGTAGGCTTAAAAGGGTGGATGAAGAGGATGTTAATATACCTATAGTGGAAGAATTCCCTAATGAGAATCTCTTGGCTATCAAAATCATAGATCCTTGGTTTTCAAATATTATAAACTACTTGGCATGTGGAGAGATGCCAGAGGATTGGGGTTACTAGGAGAAGAAGAAATTCTTTCACTCTTTAAGGTATCACATTTGGGATGATCCCATCTTGCTTAAGTAATGTAGGGATGGTATTTTGAGAAAATGTGTGTCAGAGTGTGAGTTTGAGATCATATTGGCACAACTTTCATTCTGTACCTATTGGGGATCTTCATGCTAGTTTTTGGACTGTGGACAAGGTTTTAGAATATGGTTTCTATTGGCCTACACTTTTTAAAGATGCATATAACTTTGTGCTTCATTGTGACTCATGTCAACGTGCAGGTAATATTTCAAAAAGACATGAAATCCCTTTGAATGCTTTTTAGGAAATTGAAGTGTTTGGTTTATGGGGAATTGATTTCATGGGCCCTTTCGTGTCTTCAAATTCAAACTTATAAATTTTACTTGTTGTTGATAATGTGTATAAGTGGATGGAAGTAATTCCAACCCGCACGAATGACGTTCAAGTTGTATGTAGGTTTTTGAAGGATCACATTTTCTGTAGGTTTGGGGTGCTCAGGTTGATCATTAATGATGGTAGATCTCATTTCACCAATAAGAAATTTGGGGTGCTTTTGAGTATTTATGGAATGAGACAAATGGTAATTACTCCATACCCTCCCCAAACCCAAGGGCAAGTTGAGGTGTCTAATAGAGAGATCAAGCAAATCTTAGAGAAGATAGTCTCAACTAATAGGAAAATTTGGAGTATGTTGCTCAATGATATTCTGTGGGTGTATAGGACAGCCTAGAAGACATCTATAGGAACCACTCCTTTTAGGTTGGTATATGGGTGAGCTTGTCACTTACCCCTAGAGTTAGAGCACAATGCTAGATAGGCATTGCAAAAATTGAACTACAATTTGGACGTCACAGGGAGAAAAAGGATGTTAGAATTGAATGAGCTAGATGAGCTTAGGTTTGATGCATATGAAAGCTCAAGGATCTATAAGGAACGAACCAAAAGATCCATGATCATCACATCTTACATAGAATTTTCACTCCAGGACAGAAGGTTCTTTTGTTCAATTTTAGGTTTAAATTACATCCCAGTAAGTTAAGGTATAGATGGAGTGGACCTTGTGATGAAGTTAAGGTTTTTCCCCATGGGGCAGTAGAAATAATCAATGGGACTTAGTCATTCCTTATCAATGTCCATCGGCTTAAAGACTACTTTGGGGGAGATATGGTGAGGAAAGAGGAGGAGTTGAAGCTCATTGAGCTTCAGTGATGATTTAATTAGGAACATCAAGTCTAGGACATAAAATAAGGATGCTTGTTGGGAGGCAACCCAACCATCATTTTTCGTTCCTTACATTTACTGTTTTAGTTTCATAGCTCTAATTTTCATTTTTAATTAGATTTTATGTAAAAAATGTACCTTGTCAATTTTGTGCGGTGTGCAGGCTGAGTACCAGTCTGTACTACTGACCCAAGAGTCGATACTATCGACGAGGTCACAGGGAAAAGGATTGAGTGGAAAGAACCACTTGATACTACTGACCACAATGTCAGCAGTATCGATGACATCAGAGGTAGGCCGAGCAAACATTTCAAATTAACTTGGTACTACCAACCTAAAAGTCGGTAGGACTGAATTTCAGTCAAGAATGAGCTGAGTAAACTGATAAGGGTTCGGTACTACCGACCAAAAGTCGATAGTACCTATGAAATGTGAGCTCCAGTTTCAAAACACTGAGTTCCTACTCGAAAGTACCCCGAGGATTTTGAACAAGCCAGTCGGTATTACCGATGCCAGGAGGGACCGAATATGCATGAGTGCCATCCAATGATCAACATTCATTGCATCTGACGATCGGTACTACCGATCCGGGGGATGAGTCGGTACTACTGAAACTATGTCAGTACTACCGACACCATGTGATCTGCATCAAAGACATCAGCAAATTGGGACCGTCGGTACCACTGAGCACACAGATTCAAGATGCAAAGTCAGTAGTACTGACTCCATCTTGATACTACCAATGTGACCACAGGGTTGTGGCAGCAACTATATAAGGAGGGGTGTGATTCATTTTTTTTCACACCTTCTTCACTCCTCCTTCAAGCAAGCATGTGCAAGCATCTCTGGGCATTCCAAGTCTACACTGAGCACTTATTTTCTTAATCCCCTTCTCTCACTAGTGATGGAACCCAAAAGAGAGGCTTATTCATTAGAAGAGACTCCCAACTTGATTCCCAAGCCAAGCATAATTGGCCATCTCAACGCTGACATTAAGAGGATATACAAAGATCTACAGAAGAGGGACATGGTGGTGAGATGATAGGGAGACCGTGTTGTCCTCATATCCTTGGGCTTCATCGAAAGCATGCACCAAGCCTGCGAGTGTCAAGGGCTAGTGGGTGAAAATTCATTCTTCAGCAACTGGCTGACCTTCCTAGACCTCATATGTGAGTTCCTTGTCTGACTGGAGGTCTGCATCATCCCTAAGCATGGGGATAGATGGATGGATGGATGGCCACATTAACTTCTACCTTTATAACTCCAACTTCACTCTGATGTTGCCAAAATTCAACGACATATATGGATGGTCAGATGGTGGGGAATGCTTTGACCCTGACAACTTCAATATCAAGGCAGCATGGGAGCTATTGTCAGAGGTTCCAGAAGGCCAACATATTAGCTAGCACACAAATATCGTCAACGACATCAAGCATACTTTTACTTGTATACTCCATAGCCTCCTTACCAACACTCTCTTCGCCAAATCTAGCCAGGGGTAGCAAAGAGTCGAACTATACTTTCTCTACAAGTTGCTTGAGTTAGGAGGGAGGTGTTAGGTTTTAGGGGAGACAGAGAAGGCAGTGGAAACAAAAATTTTCTTCTCTCAAACCCAGTCTAAAGGAATCACGTCAACGTCTATACAATAGGAAGGATGGTTTGTAGAGACATACCTTGCCTGAGGCTTGCTCGGCAACGTTACCTCACAGCTTGCGCGGTCTTCACCTCTGGTCTTGGATGGTGTTTGTGCAGCTCCTGGTCTCGACGAGACTGTCAGGATTGACAGATGTCCTCCGAGCAGAAGAAGTCTCCCTCCTCTACAGTCATCCACACGGACTGCCTGGAACTCCAATCGCCTTGTCACAAAAGGCATCAGAAGGAGTCACACCCTCCTGTCGGCGTACTAGTCACCGATACATTCTCCTGCCACCAGTCACTTTTCTACAGTTGTCTTTCCCTTGTTGTGCCTCCCTTATCGGGTAGCACTTGCTTAGGCTCTCCTGGTTACCACAACTAGAGAAAACGACAACTTTGCAGAGCAACTGGTGTTCTGAGTTGTACTGAGAGAAGCCCCCAATACCCCTATATATAGGAGGGTCATGGGACAGGGTTCTCTACCCCGGGAAATGTGGGATTAAAGCAGGAGTAGAAGGGTTCGAGATTTTCCACAAAACAACCAACTGTGCCAGGTGAACTGATTGGTTGGGGACTTGAGCCGATCGGTAGGGGCACCTGAGCCGATCGGTTCACTTCTGAAATGATCAGTTCACTGCCCTGTTCAGTTCTTGATTCACTTTTCCTCTTTTGTTTCGAATTGGTCCAAATACCAATCCTTGTTCCAGTCAAATTGGACAAGTGAAATGAAGAGAAATTTCTTGCCGACCTGACTTTCCCAACTCGCTCAGTTGGACCAGTTGAGCCAATCAGTTCAACCCTTGAATCGGTCGATTCAGCTTGTCCTGAGCCGATCAGTTCATCACATGAGTCGATCGGTTGGGAGTGCAGACTGTGCAAAATCAATCAATTGCAGTTTCACTCAATCCGATACTCTAATCAATTGGTCTAATACCTTGAACACTATGATATTGAGCTATCAATTGATTGAGTGTTTAATTGAACTACTAAAATCCTTTAGTAACCAATCTAAACATTGTTTTTGGATAAACTCCTCTTCCAGGTTAAATCCTTTGTGTGTGACCCTACAGATCCATTTCACGTTGGCAATGAAAGTCCATAACACTTATGACTTCACAAGCAAAGAGTGGTGCCTAGTCACACATCAGTGCTACCCAAGTGAAATAGAAAGTTGGAGAACAACTTTCAATCCAACAATCTATGAATGGTGTTACAGTGAATGTATAATTCCTTTGTCACTAATGTCCTAAATGAACTCAAGGCATGGTACAGTAATCCTTTCAACGTTCATCCATTTCCTTGATCTCAAAGCAGACTGGGTGAGATGTGTGTGACATCAATATCACATATTGATTCACACATGCATGTGCATGCCTTTCTCAATCCTACTCATCAAGTGGTCATGGACATCAAACTCCCTTAGGAGGGACAAATACCATATCTATCACTCACCCCTCAAAAGCCCCATGTGTCAAAGCCACCCAATCATCACCTTTATAACAACCCATGTTGTAGGATTGTGTTTGATGATATCAAAGTGTACCCAATGACGTGTGTAGAGTGTAGTGACTTCAGGTCGAAGAATCACATTCACCACCATCACTGTGAGAGCTGACTATGACTACTAAATCATGGTTCCATGTGTCACTCTCATGGTGGGTCTGTCTGGTACACTTGTTCTCTAACAAGTACCTATGTGCTTGGTTTGATATCACTATATCATGACTAGTGAGATTATGTCATCAACCAACACACAATCTAGTCTTTAGTGTTATTGATGTCTATGGTTATTTCCACAATAACAACCGACTAGGGACTAAACAAGAATGTATACTCTTAACATCCGTATGATCTCATCATTTAGGTCCTCAACCCAAAAGAATATGTCATCGAGTTAAACAATTATTTAGACATCTATCATGTTACGCTATCATCTCATAAACAGTTAAAACATATAGATCGGAAATTGCGTGCATTATTATTCAAATCATTTACAAAGTATCACATTATAATCATCACATGACTTGCTCTATGGGCATACATACCAATAGACTCCCACTTGCACTTAGAGCCAGTCACCTAGGAACCTCAGTCCTTATGACCTAGCATGACCATCATGCTTCTGCTGAGAAAGGGCCTTAGTCAGTGGATCAGCTATGTTGTCTTCAGTTGGTACTTTGCAAATCTTCACATCTCCTCGATGTATGATCTCTCATATGAGATGGAAGCGTTGCAGTATGTGCTTGGACCGCTGATGTGATCTGGGCTCCTTAGCTTGAGCAATAGCTCCATTATTGTCATAATACAGCTCAATTGCAGCACAGCTACTGGGAACTACACCAAGTTCAGTGATGAACTTCCTGATCCACACAGCCTCCTTTGCTGCATGTGAAGAAGCAATATACTCAGCCTCTGTAGTATAGTCGGCAACTGTTTCTTGCTTGGAACTCTTCCATCTCATAGCTCCATTGTTTAGGCAAAATACAAATCTTGATTGCGATCTGTAATCATCTTTATCGGTTTGGAAGCTTGCATCGGTGTAACCTCTTACAACCAGTTCTTCCTTGCCGTCGTATATAAGGAACTGATCCTTAGTCCTTCACAAGTACTTGAGGATGTTCTTTACGGATGTCCAGTGAGCATCCCTGGGATCTGAATGGTACCTACTCATCATGCTGAGGGCATACGAGACATCTGGGTGTGTGCACAACATAGCGTACATGATGGATCTGATGGCTGATGCATATGGGATCCCATTCATACGCTCCCTCTCTTCACAAGATTGGGGACATTGAACTCTAGAGATGGTGACTACATGTAGCATGGGGATGTTGCCTCTCTTTGAGTTCTCCATGCTGAACCGCTTCAGCACTTTTTCAATGTACGTGCTTTGACTTAGTCTGAGAAGCCTTTTAGTTCTATCTATATATATATATATCTTAATACCTAGAATGTAGGATGTCTCTCCTAAGTCCTTCATTGAGAAAGTATTCCCAAGCCAAGTCTTTACCTTCTCTAAGGCTGAGACATCACTCCCCATCAATAGTATGTCATCCACATACAATATGAGGAATGTGGTTGTGCTCCCACTAACCTTCTTGTACACAAAAGGTTCATCTTCATTTTGAATAAAGCCAAACACTTTGACTTCCTCATCAAATCAAAGATTCCAACTCTGAGATACTTGCTTCAATCCATAGATTGACCTTTGTAGCTTACAGGCTTTATTGTCATTCTTTGGATCTACAAAACCTTCAGGTTGTGTCATGTACACATCCTCATTTATATTCCCATTAAGGAATGCAGTTTTAACATCCATTTGCCAAATCTCACAGTCGTAGTAAGTCGCAATAGAAAGCATGATCTTGATGGACTTAATCATGGCAACTGGAGAAAAAGTTTCATCATAGTCAACACCTTGAACTTGTCAAAAACCCTTTGCAACCAATCTGCCTTTATAAGTTTGCACATTGCCATCCATGTCGGTCTTCTTCTTGAAGACCCACTTGCACCCTATGGGTTTTACCCCTTCGGGTGATTCCACCAAAGTCCATACTTTGTTGGAGTACATGGATTCCATCTCAGATTTCATGGCCTCAAGCCATTTCTTAGAATTTGGTCCCTCCATAGCCTCTAGATAGGTAGTTGGATCATCATCTATGATCAACTCACCGCCTTCCTGAGTCATAAGGTATCGAAACCTCTCAGGTTCAAGGCATGTCCTACTAGATCTACGAGGTCCTTGTGTTACTTGAGGAGATTGAGATTCCACAACACCTTATGAACCTCTATGTTCCTCTTGTACATCTACTGGTTCAATGTTTTCTTGTTGGGCTTGAACCTCTTCAAGCTCTATTTTCCTCCCACTATTTCCTTTGGAAATAAATTCCTTTTCTAGGAGAATAGTTGTCCTAGCAACAAACACTTTGTTGTTAGTAGGGTGGTGTAAATAATATCCCCTCATTTCCTTGGGGGTATCCAACAAAATAACATTTATCAGACTTGGGTCCAAGCTTATTAGGAAACATTTTCCTGACGTAAGACTCACAACCCCAAATCTTAATAAAAGACAAATCGGGATGCTTCCCATGCCATATCTCAGATGGTGTCTTTTGAACTGATTTAGACGGTACTCGGTTAAAAGTAAACGCGGCGGTTTTAAGAGCATAACCCCAGAAGGAAATCAGAAGATTAGGAAAACTCATCATTGATCGCACCATATCCAGTAAAGTGTGATTCCTTCTTTCAAACACACCATTATGTTGTGGTGTTCCAGGCGGAGTCCATTGTGATACGATACCACGGGCTCGCATAAGGTCCTCAAACTCTTGGCTTAAGTGTTCTCCACCTCAATCGGATCAAAGTGCTTTAATACTTTTACCAAGTTGGTTTTATACTTCATTCATGAAATCCTTGAACCTTTCAGGGGTTTCTGACTTATGTTTCATCAGGCACACATAGCCATACCTACTGAAGTCATCAGTGAAGGTAATGAAGTACTGATACCCACCTCTGGCATTAGTTCTAAAAGGTCCACATACATCAGTATGTATGAGTCCTAATAGATCACTAGCTCTCTCATCTTTACCTGAAAAGGGAGTCTTGGTCATCTTGCCCAACAAGCAAGATTCACATGTCTCTATTGATTCACAATCAAAAGAGTCTAGATAACCATCTTTATGGAGTCTAGAAATGCACTTCTCATTTATGTGCCCTAGATGAAAATGCCAAAGATACGTTTTATTTGAGTTGTTGAGTTTTTGCCTTTTGGTGTTTATGTTGTATACACTTGTCTCTAGATCTATCAAGTATAGACCATAAGACATTGGGGCACTGCCATAAAAGATCTCATCTTTTGAAATGGAACACTTTCCATTCTTAATACGAAATTCAAAACCATCCTTGTCTAAACAAGAAATGGAAATGATATTCTATTTATGGCAGGTACATAATAGCAGTTCTTCAACTCTATTATTAGTCTACTAGGTAGAGTTAACTCATAGGTTCCTACGACACTAGCGGCAACCCTTGCCCCATTGGCAACACATAGTTCAACCTCACCTTTCCCCAAAGGCCTACTTCTCTTAAGATCCTTCACATTTGAACAAATGTGAGATCCACATCTGGTATCAAGTACACATGACAAAGAAGTAGTAAAGTTAATCTCTATCATGTATACACCAGAAGTAGAGATCTCTATCTCTCACTTCTTCTTCCATCGTTCCTTCCATCCTTTCCATGCAGAAGACTCTGACATTGGTTTGGCGAGAGAACCCTTCTCTCCCTCACCTTTGTCTTTGGACTTTGTTCCATTGATCTTTATCGATGAACTATCCTTCTTCTCAAACAACGTATCAAGCGTACATGTAATGGATTCAAAGGCTAACGGTATATCTAGATTGTGCATAACACTTCTCACAATCCCTAACCAGTTATGGAATTTATTCTCAATTAATTTGCCCATTTTAAAAGATGATTCTTTTGCCATTCTATAAGAGAAAATTCATTTGTCAAAAATCATTTTGATTTGATTTGAATAAAATTTGACGATAGTTAATTAGGCCTTTAATTAATTACCGCTCCCACTATTTTGATTCAAATTGACAGCCCTCTCCATCAATTCGGAAGATTGCAGCGCTAGTGGGTCAAGATCCTAAAATCCTCTGAGTCATGGACCAGCTAGGGTTGTCACCCACAACTTAGATTATCCAGGTAGGCAACTCTTGCCAATTGCATCATATGCAATTCTTGAAAGATGTCATGCGCAACTCCTTGCCATGATCACCTCCATGTCTCAAGGTGCTAGATCCTATCTAGGTCACCTTGTTAAGTCTGACCCAAAGCCAACACGATGAATATGCACCCTGCTAGGGCAGACCCACATATCCATCCTTCACGCTTCCAAAAGATAGACGATGTACCACGCTAGGGCATTCCCACACTTGGCCAATCAAGCTTTTCACGTGTGTCGCATTTGGAAGGCATCTAAAACTTAAATATTTAATGAGGGATTTGGTTTTATAGGTACATATACATATCCAATCACCACAATACATAGTATGTATCATATACATGCTATATCCCACATAAAATATGCAAAATGATAAAATTGATGATTATGGCCATCCTAATGAGTTTTCTCAAGCCAAGAGGAATCATGATCATCTAGGTCTACATCACATGCAACCTGTACAAGATGTACTCTGTGCTTTGCCTTTCTGGGTTTGATCAACTCATCTCCATGATTGATCAGCTCGACATTAGACCGGTCGATTGGGTGCCACCATCCGATCGACCAACGCCTCCATCCGATCGGTTCATTGCTCATTGTGCATCTCCTCAGGTCACCACCTGCTCGTCTCGCTCCTCAAACCAGTCATCTAGAATGCCAATCGGTCAGTTTATGCCTTTAATCGATCGTCTCATTTGTCATCAGATTGTCCTCCGTTCTTCGATATAATAATAAATAAAAGATCTATCATATTTTACATTTGAAAAGGAAAACCTCGAGTTACATTCGGGGGGAGAAAAGGTAGGAAAAAAATCTCAAGTTATCTCGAGTTACATCAGGAATAGGAGATAGGGAATCGGTGCGTAGACTGAGATGCAAGTAACCGCATTCAACCAAGCATACATAGGGTTTATTGGCCATAATCATGTTGTACATCCACCACAAAACTCATTTAAGGGTGACGCGTATCGAGTGCATTTATATTACATATCATATATGTATATTAGGATTTGTGCATTTAGGATTGGACATGCATAAAGCCAATTTTATTCGCATCGTATGCAATAAATAAAGGCGACAAACCAAAATTGATCACATTGATAATCCTAAAGTATAGAAAAGTTGACGTGGCTCTGATACCACTGTTGGGTTTTAGGGGAGACAGAGAAGGCAGCGGAAACAAAAAAATTCTTCTCCCAAACCCAGTCTAAAGGAATTGCGTCAATGTCTATACAATAGGAAGGATGGTTTGTAGAGACATACAATGTCCCGAGGCTTGCTCAGCAACGTTATCTCACGGATTGCACAGTCTTCACCTCCAATCTTGGACGGTGTCTGTGCATCTCTTGGTCTCACCGGGACTGTCGGGATTGATAGTTGTCCTTCGACCGGCAGAAGTCTCCTACCTCTGCAATCGTCCACACAGACTGCCTGGAACTCCAATCACCTTGTCGCACAAGGCACCGGAAGGATTTGCACCCTCCTATCAGCGTACTAGTCACTGACACACTCTCATGCCACCAGTCGCTTTTTTGCAGTTGTCTTTCCCTTGTTGTGCCTCCCTTATCAGGTAGCACTTGCTCAGGCTCTCCTAGTTACCACAACCAGAGAGAACGACAACTTTGCAGAGCAACTGGTATTCTGAGTTGTACTGAGAGAAGCCCCCAATACCCCTATATATAGGAGGGTCATGGGACAGGGTTCTCTACCCCAGGCAATGTGGGATTAAAGCAGGAGTAGAAGGGTTCGAGATTTTCCACAAAACAACCAACTGCGCCAGCTGAACCGATCATTTCAAGCACGAACTGATCGGTTGGGGCACCTGAGTCGATCAGTTCTCTTCTAAAATGATCAGTTCACTGTCCTGCTCAGTTCCCAATTGACTTTTCCTCTTTTGTTTCTAATTGGTCCAAATACCAATCCTTGTTCCAATCAAATTGGACAAGTGAAACAAAAAGAAATTTCTTGCTGATTTGACTTTCCCAACTCGCTCAGTTGGACCAGTTGAGTCGATCGGTTCAACCCTTGAGCCGGTCGGTTCAACCCTTGAATCGGTCGGTTCAACCTGTCCTGAGCTGATCGGTTCATCACATGAGCCGATCGGTTGGGAGTGCAAACTGTGCAAAATCAGTCAATTGTAGTTTCAATCAATCTGATACTCTAATCAATCGGTCCAACACCTTGAACACTATGATATTGAGCTATCAATTGATTGAGTGTTTAATTGAACTACTAAACTCCTTTAGTAATCAATCTAAACATCATTTTTGGATAAAATCCTCTTCCAGGTTAAATCCTTTGTGTGTAACCATGCAGGTCCATTTCACATTGGCAGTGAAAGTCCATAACACTTATGACTTCACAAGAAAAGAGTGGTGCCTAGTCACACATCAGTGCTACCCAAGTGAAATAGAATGTTAGAGAATAACTTTCAATCCTACAATTCGTGAATGGTGTTACAGTGAATGTATAATTCCTTTTTCACTAATGTCCTTAATGAACTCAAGGCATGGTACAGTCATCCTTTCAATGTTCATCCATTTCCTTGATCTCAGGGCAGAATGGGTGAGATGTGTGTGACATCAATATCACATATTGATTCACACATGCATGTACATGCCTTTATCAATCCTACTCATCAAGTGGCCATGGACATCAAACTCCCTAAGGAGGGACAAATCCCATATCTATCACTCACCCCTCAAAAGCCCCATGTGTCAAAGCCACCCAATCATCACCTTTATAACAACCCATGTTGTAGGATTGTGTTTTATGATGTCAAAGTGTACCCAACGACATGTGTTGAGTGTATTGATTTCAGGTCGAAGAATCACATTCACCACCATCACTGTGAGAGCTGACTGTGACTACCAAATCATGGTTCCATGTGTCACTCTCACGGTGGGTCTGTCCGGTACACTTGTTCTCTAACAAGTATCTATGTGCTTGGTTTGATATCACTATATCATTACTAATGAGATTTTGTCATCAACCAACACACAATCTAGTCTTTAGTGTTATTGATGTCTCTGGTTATTTCCACAATAACAACCAACTAGGGACTAAACAAGAATGTATACTCTTAACATCTGTATGATCTCATCGTTTAGGTCCTCAACCCAAAAGCATACGTCATAGAGTAAAACAATTCTTTAGACATCTATCATGTTACACTATCATCTCAGAAACAGTTAAAACATATAGATCATAAATTGCCTTTATTATTATTCAAATCATTTACAAAGTATCCCATTACAATCATCACATGACTTGCTCTATGGGCATAGATACCAACAGGAGGAGTTTGAACTTTGGTGCCTTCTTTATCCAATACATGTTGGGGGTAAAG
The DNA here is from genome assembly GCA_963693085.1 of Alisma plantago-aquatica. Classification (NCBI taxonomy): domain Eukaryota; kingdom Viridiplantae; phylum Streptophyta; class Magnoliopsida; order Alismatales; family Alismataceae; genus Alisma; species Alisma plantago-aquatica. Next base: position 1,010,924,840 of record OY856410.1, on the reverse strand, counting down.
TGACTAGTGTTGAGGACCCCTCCCATTCATTTTAGAGGATCGATCATGCCAATATCTCTCCATCTCAACCTCAATCTCTCCACCGTCAAATCTCTAAAGGATGCACAAAAGCTCTATATAAAGCATTATAAGAGATCTAGCCTCCTCAACACACGTCATGGTACTGTATATGCATGTTGTACAGTAGGTACCCAGTACAAGGAAAGGGCACTGCCAGATGCTGTCTTTGACTTTTAAGAAATCCACCTCATGTGGTGGCTTGTAGATAGCTCGTCAAACGAGGAGGAAGATGATGATATAGAGAAGACCAACGGCAGGAGCAGGATGAAGAGGAGGAGGAGGAGGAACCAACCATCCCCATCACGTCAAGGAAGGTTCCATGCAAGTGTCTACGACCATATGCAGCCTCTAGTTCTTCTCCTCCACCGCCATCACAAAAGTATGATCCATATTCCATGACAAGAATGTACGGGGTGCTGCAAGAAATACATCAAGGACAACAGAAGCAGACGGTGACCTTGATGAGCATCCATGATGTCCAAGGATGGTTGTACCAAAACCAACAGACGATACTTGAGAATGAGCAAACTCTCTTGGCCAACCAAGAGAACATGCACATGTGCCTAAAGAGGATGGAGGGATATCGGTAGCCATTCTTCAACCACTACTAGAACCAAGGATACTTTAGTGGTTATCCACGACCTCCACCAATGCCACAGCAGCCGCCGAGTTTTCAGGGGACATTCTACCCCTTTGATTCCACCATGACACATCCTCCACCATCACCCATGTGATCCAGTACCACTGTTCCACCTCTTAAGTTAGAATTGTGACTATGTGGACATAGTCAAGTTCAATTTTATGGGGGTGGTTGGATTAGTCTCTATCCTTAGTTTTTATTTTTATTTAGTTTTATTTACTTTATTTACTTTTTATTTTTTATCTTTGAAGTTGTAGGATCCACAATCTATCTAGTGTAAAAGTGGAGCTTAATTCATGGTTCATGTCAATCTCATGTGCTCTTGGTTGTGTGCAATGAAAATTTTAAAATTTAAAATTTGGCTTAGTTGCAAAATTCTTGAGTCACACCACCTAGAAGAAGTGTATGGGCTATTCAGCTTTAGGACATTTAATATGAATGGACATCTTAATTATTCATGAAATGCGGATGAAGATGGAATTTGAGCGTAAATTGATCAAATGGTTAACGGGGTCTTAAATGCAAATTTAAGAAAGAACCCCCAATTTTACCCTGTTCACAGGTCATTAGAGAGGGACATATCATAATCTCGTGAAAGGCATTATCTCTTAATTATGTGATTCCATCCATTTTTTCTTTCATTTTGACTTGCCACCTTCAGATGATCAAGTAACCTGAACTATTTCCTCTTGCTTGCATTGCATGACATAATAGGTTACATGATAGTTAGTTGTCTTTTACTACAATAGTTACAAAATGGTTAAAAAATGTCATTATGCATAAATAATCCTTGTGCATATCATTTTATTTATATAAACAATTACATCTAGATTGCATGAACATTTTATCATTCATTTTCATATCATGTGGGTATTATTTTCCTTTGAAATTTGAGTGAAGGGGTATGCATCCCTACCCTCAGAAAAGAGAATGAATGATATGTAAGTAAAGCCCAGGCATAATGTTCCATCATGTTAAAATAATGGGCCAATGAAAGGAAAAAAAAAGAGTTTGTTAATGTGTTAAAGTTAAGAGAGAGAAAGGATGCCCTAAACTCTTTACACAAAGACATGGAAACATTCGCATGATGCATTCTTTTTCTTACTTCATTTTTTTATCAATTTGATGGGATCTTTGATACATGCATCCTTTCAACAATAATATTAGGCATTAGGATTCATGCACTTTTCATTCTCTTTACCGTATAGGTTCATCGTGTTTTATTTTTGCATAAATAGTTTAGATGTTACTTGTGAATCTTCACAGCCACCTATTTCATATCATCCATTACTCTTATCCGTAGGCCACTTAAATGATTTTTCTCCTCATTCATTCTTATATAGAGAACTGCTTCCAAGTAGTTGGTAGTTAGGAAAGAGTGATGTAGAATAGGGAATCACATGATGCACCAAATGAATGTCTGATTGATAATTATGTTGACTGCTCTCTTGATAGTGTTCATTGATCTAAGGGTGGACAACTTCTATGGATATTTTTGGTCGCTTTAGAGCAGTTGATTGTTCAGTGATTAGTGAAGGTCGGTTTGGGACCGCCAGGTTGGGATGGTTGAGAAATGAAATTCATATTTTTTGTCCTTTTACTAACTTGTTTCAAACAGATCTTAGGGTGTGTTGCTCGAGACGAGCAACTTTTAAGCTTAGGGGAGTTTGATGCACTGGATATATGTTGTTCTCATAGGCTATTTTATATTGATTTTTGTGCACTATTTGTTAATTTTCATATTAATTTGTACATGATTTACTCTCATTAGCCTGTAACACTTAATTGTATCAAATAAATGTATTTTTCTTAATTCTGAATGATTTATTATATTTCAAGAGCTTATGTTCAGATTTTATGGATTTCAGGTGATTTTACAAGAATCGACACAGCTCAGTACTACCGACTTTGGAGTCGGTGGTACTGACACATGCTCAGTTTGGAAAAGAAAGAAATCAAGAAGACTCGATAGTACCGACAAGGAGTCAATACTAACGAAAACATCACATGTTAGATTCAAGATTAATCGAAGCAACTTGATACTATCAAATTCAAGCTCAGTAGTACCAACAAATTTCCAGGAGGTCATGTCAATCAAATGAGTCAATAGTATCGATACCTAGTTGGTAGTACCAACATATCGAGATTAGGAAGATATGAAAATAGTGTTTAATATGACGGTTTGAGGATTTATTTCTCCCTAAGTCACTTCTATGACTAAGGGAGAATTTGACCAGACCTAGGAGGGTGTTCTAATTTTGTTGCACGACATTCGAGAGCAAGGAGAGGAGAAAGCGAAGAAGAAGACCACATTATGGACGATCCAGGCACTTCCAGTGGATGGATTTGTAGCTGAAAGGTAGCAAATCGGCACGTGCACAAGAAGGGATCATTTGGACCATCTTCTTTAGGGGTTCTTTAATTTTGCTAATGTTCTCCACATTTTTCTTTTTCTCTCCTATGTTTTTTACCATGAAAATTATGCGGGGCTAAACCCCTTATTCCTTAGGACCCGGGAGTAGCTCGGTCATGCATTGTATTTGACTCATATGCAATAATATATCAATTTATCTCAATTTTTGGACTTCTTTCTATGTGATTATCATGAACTATCCATGCTTGGTCATGATAAGTGGTAAATTAGATCTTTAATTGCTTTGAAAAAGAAAATTTTTGGTTGAAAAATCATAAGAAATACATTCTATATCTCCCTTTGAGAAAGGTGGCTTACGAACATTAAGAGAATACCCAGAGTAATCTATAAAGCACCTAACTAATAACACAATCGATATGAGAGTGGGATTGGTATTAGCTTAGGTAGTAAATTATGTCGTGAGAGCGGATAATTCTTGCTACAGGCTCTTAGTCCAGGGTTAAGAGAGATATTTATTACGGTTACAATTGTTAATTGTAAGGTTAACCAAGGTGAAACTTTAATCCTAAGAAATTTTGTCCAATTATGATCAATCACCAATAATTTTAGATTCATTTTCTGCATTCTTAGTTAATTAAACTCCAACAATTTTCTTCGTCCTAGATGATCGTATTGCAGATATTAGTAGTTTTTGAGTTTACATTTCCCGTTGTTTGATATTCGGACATCATTGGCCTATATTACTCTGATAGCGTGCACTTGCATTTTAGGGTGTATAGAAAATACCTATCACCAATCTTGTTCATGCATTGAATTGTGAGGAAATCATGCTTTAATTGTTCCTTCTTTTCATGTTTGTCGCGAGCTAGATGATGATAATTTGTTCGTTGGATCCCGATCCAAGGGTCGGTGAGGCGTGCAACAAATTAAATTCATGTCGTAAACTTTTTCCAAATAGAAAAATATGTGACATTTAATGTACATTTCCTATTAATTCATACACTTTAGGATTTGTAGAAAAATACATATCTCTCACTCCTTTAGTCTTTTTAATCCCAACTTTTAAACAAAAGTTTTTAATGATATCATCTAAATGTAGGTGAGATTGGATACTAAAATACTTAACTTAAAAGGGTTTTCCATAATCTCCATGTCTTCTCATTTATTTCATTATTTATGGTATCAACTTAATCCTTTTTCTCTTTCTACCTTTTCCATATCTCTTATTTTGATGAATTTTCTTTTTAGGAACCATGTGAAAATGAAATCAAACCTTTAGTGGCCTTTCACACTATTTTCTAGAGAATTTCACAAAATTTCACAAGTATATTATTGATTATCCTTTATCTTTTATATTTCACTCAATATTAGATTTTCTTTCTTCCTTTTTCCCCATATTCATTATTGGTTTATTAAAAGTAGTAGAAACCATGAAATTCATAGCAAAGGGGAATTCACAAAGGAAAATCATACTTCTAAAACAAAGCACACCAAGTTTCCAATATATTCTTTGTATTTCAAATAATTATATTTCAATTATGTAAATATATGTGAAAAACCATATTGTAGCAGGCCCATCTGATAGGATAGATTCAATTAAATCCAACAAAAAGTCATTAAATTTTAGATGCCTAAGATCTCACAGGCATAATAATATGGAGGAATTTATTCCTTTCCTAGTTAGCGTTTGGTTGATACTTGAACCAACCATAAGTGTAGGGTAGTAATACTTTGTATTATTTATAAGATTTTCTATATCTTTCTTATATAGGAGTACTAGGCTTTCTAATGTCGAGTATACCGAGATGATGTTCTTTTGGTTTTATATAGTAGTCAGAGATGAGTCTAAAACTTCCTTAGTGTATATGTCTTTTATAGGCACTTTAGGCATTTTCCACTTTTGGATTGATTGTTCAATATTTTCAAAATTTATTTGTTTATTATTTTTAATAGACATCATTCTAACAATAGAATTGGCAGAAAGTACAAAAGCTTTGCTAGATAGGAGGTTAAATAACTTCAACATCCTTAACAAAAACTAACTAGTGGTCTCTCAATAGTGAACACGGCTTCGACCTCATTAAACCACAAGGAGCCCACTACTACAAGGAGGCATCGGACCTAGTTAACTCATATCAAAGATATCTATGATGATTAAATACTTCTCTTCTTACACTTCAAACATAGTCTAATGAGTTCTCAATGAACTTTCTAACTTTACATTTGAGTTCATACTGGCTTGTCAATAGTATAACCATGTTCAAGACCCTCAAACACCTATTCACGGCTATGACAAGGAGGTCCTTATCCTTAAGTTGTCAGCCATAAAGGTGTATTTGAGAATATATATATATATATATATATATATATATATATATATATATATATATATATATAGTCAGGCTAGTGTACACTCGAGTGTACCGGAGGCACCGTACACCTCGGTCATTTCTGAAGATGCAATAAATTTTTGAAAAATCTAAACCGTTGATCTTCTTAATTATCATAAGAGCATATTATATCATAAATTTTAGCTCATTTGGACACTTATAGGTCGTGCATCTAAAGGAGGACAAAATGATGTATTTCAAATTAGTTTTGTGCGTCGATTTTGTTGTCCTTAAATGAGTGACTTACACTAATCCAAATGAGTTCAAATTTTGTATGTGACCTATTATTATTGTAACCATGAAGATCAATAGATTAGATTTTGGAAAAACATGGTTTAGATAGGCAAACATCATTGGGGTGTACGGTGTGATCTGTACACTCGAGTGTATTCTAGCCTATATATATATATATATATATATATATATATATATATATATATATATATATATATATATATATATATATATATATATATATATGAAAGTGCGTGGAGGGGGTTCTGTGCAACTTTTCACTTGAAGTTCTTAAATTACTCATAAGCCATATAGGAAACTACGACTTGAGGTGCCATGTAATTTTGTCTGCTCCATGTCTTTGTCCAGAATGTTCTCTATTATCCACTTTCCGCAGCGGGACCGGTTCACTACTAGGACTGGAGCTCCCGCCAATGATCAAGACGGCGGTTTAGGTGAATTTCCTGTCTGATGTCGGAGTTGAGTGAGGTACGATTCTTGCTGCTAGATCATTCATCCCCTTAGGGCATGTTTGATTAGCTGTGCTCCGTTGGATTGGATTGTGTTTGATGATCCAGCAATCAAAACATCACGTTTGGTTAGCAGGATTGGAAAAGTTGACGTTTTCCTGCATTTTTTCAGACTGTGTTTAATGTTGGACGGAGCTTTCCATTTCAAAAGGGTCGGACGCCGTCGTCCAGCGTGCGCAGCCCTGCTTCTCTTTTGGCGGCCCGCGTTCTGAGCGCCACTTGCACGAGAAATTTCAGGAAACGGGGCACCCACCCGAGGAAAGTCCGTGGCATATGTACATCGCAACCAAACCTAAACATCAATCTGCAGATTTTTTGAAAAACCAAGAATATCTGATACCATGGATTACGTAAACCCTGCAATTATATAAATCCATCCTAATCCTATATAAATCAAACGTGCCCTTAACCTTTTGCTTTATCGTACACTTCTTCACGTCAAGCCTCTCCGCGACGAGTACCTCCCGCTGCCGGATCTATAGGAGGTCAACAACGATCTGCAGACAACCCGTTGACAACACACGATCAAGGAACGATGGGTCTTTTCTCTCTTGGCCATAATGCTACTAGGGCAGTATCGGTAATCCATTAGAGCAGCAGGTGTGACCGGGCACCCTATATATTCATTTCCTTAATGAAAAGGATCATCAGGTACTAGATATCATTCGATCATATTCTTCCTAGCGTTAACTAACCCAAATTTTAAATGGATATGTTATTTGGTGTCGTCTAGCATCCTCTGACGGGTGTGGCTATGTAGTGTTGGCTATTATTATCCTGATCTTCCTGTTAAGCTACAAGTCTATTATCGAAATAGTGGCCGCCCTCCACTATTTCTCCTATTAGGAACACGTCAAACTCCCCATATTATCCCACTGTTATACACTTTTAACGACACTCTTGTCATTTTCTCCCTACACCCCTTTGATGTGTCGTTCAGTTAATTTATAATTCACAATTCTACTGTACTCCGTAAAATGGTATACAGTTATCACGAATAATAATATTAATTCTTGGAAAATCATGCCACTATGGTTTATTTAACCCCTCCAATGTTTTTGTGTTCACAACTAAGTAGAGTGACATATATGGCCTGTGATGAATCCCAAGCCTGAACACATTGCATATGATGACGTCTTTATGTAATCATCTCAAATTAATTTTCTGGTAATAAAAAACTTCTTTAATAAATTTTTGTCTGAATTGATCTTATTATACAAGGATGTGAATATAATTGGCACTAATTCTGCATCACTTTTTGCGATGGAATCCTTCTTGATTCATTTTTTTTTAGTTTTTCATTATAATAACTTATGTGATTGTAATAATGATATCTTCAAAACGATATCCACTTTTCCCTTCAAAACACCATCTTGTGTTTGTTTGACTCTCAAAAATTAAATTCTTACATTTACCCATCACCTTGGTTACTCTAAAATTGTATGTTATGTACCCTGTCCTTTTCTATGTAGTGATCTGTGTCATGGCATATGCTACAATTCTGGGATTTAATTACTCTGGTATATTTATTCTGCATCATTATTTCAGAACGATTGGGAAGTTGTTAAGCATGGATGGAATGCACAAGTGCTTGGAGAAGCACTGCACAAGTTTCAGAGTGCATTGGAAGCTGTCAAGAACCTTACACAGATTCCTAAAATGACTGACTAATATATCCCATCTTTTGTCGTCGTTGATGAGAGTGGCAAGGCAGTTAGTACCATAGTAGATGGCGATTCCGTTGTTACAATCACCTTCCGTGCAAACCGTGTGGTTATGATAGCCAAGGCATTTAAATATGCAGATTTTGACAAGTTCAACAGTGTCAGAGCCCCCAATAAATTTTTGGTATGCAAGTATTCTGAAGTATTTCAAATGACGTATGTATGTCAATACATTTCAGAATTGTTGAACTTAAACGTAATGGAAGATTCGATCAAAATTTTACAAGCAATATGTTAGAAATGTTTTAATTACTCAGAAGCCCGTGCAACACACGGGTTTATGCCTAGTATATAAGACAAGGCGTTATACAATAATCACTGGAAATATTTCAACAAAAAAATAATCGGACATTACATAAGCCCCCTATAGTTGAATGTGGTTGCCAGGCATCTCCCATAGGATCTTAATTTGCTTAGATGAAAGAAGTGGCTGCTGCTGCTGTAGAACTGCCCACTTTGCTTACACGCTGCATCAAAGTAAGTTTTTACTAAAACCGGGTCTGTGAGTGTATACAGCTCCATTCCTAACAGCAGGAAGTGAGTGAATCAGAAAATGGCGTGCAGTCTCAAAAATATGAACTAATACTCATGTAAGTTTCGGGCAGAGAACAAAGAGATGCATACCCTTTTATTTGTACAATAAATGCAGGGGTTATATTGACTTTTTTCTACTACAGAATGACCTTTGTGCTTGAGATCTGAAGATGAGGCACTCAAAGGATACAAAGATTGGCAATTACAGATTCCCGAGGGTTCAGCTTGTTTGTATTCCAGAATTTATATATTCAGGCCCGAATGATTAGGAAAACAAAATCCTGAACTTGTGCAAAAAATATTCAAAACTGAGTTTCAAATTAGTTGAGAACTGTTTGGCAGGAAACCATGCAATGCAAACTTTGGCAATTACAGATCCACGTGGAATCAACTTTGTTGGATTCCAGCATTTTATGATTCAGGCCCGAATGATTAGAAATTCAAAATCCTGAACTCAGTGCAAAATATAATCAGAATTTAGTTACAGATAAATTAAAAATTAATTCAACATAGGAATCCAAACCAGAGCAAGGCCGGTTTACTTGGGATTTAGTGCAGTCGAGAACTTGGTAAACTATGTATTGTCAAAGAATCCATCTTTTGAAGACTCAAGATACCAGAAAAACCAGGACAAATTGAGTAAAATAATCTAATATGTTGAAATTGTATACCATCCAAAATCTGTTGGCCGTTTGGAACTGATATTCAGAATCCAGATTCCTGGAAATTAATATATTAATACAAGCCCAACGAAAGCGGCATATTTCCATATAAATTTCTAGCCATCTAAATTTGTCATGTCGACAAATGATAGAACAACCAAAAACTACAACGACAGATAACGTCCTGAAAGAAACCAATTATTCCTATAAATCAAACTCTAACAGAAGGGCACCCAGCTTTTACAACATATTTACTCACATTTCTTAGGCATGTTGCTGAAGCTGCCTTCCGTTTTTTAAGAAACTACAGCCAAACTGGAGATGAAGAATTAAATAATCAGACATCTGGATAAGCAATATTAGTAGGAGGCGGAAACAGTAAGTGGTACTATTTTGACCTCCCAAGAATTACTCAGATTGGATAACTCATACACCGGGTCACAGTGAACCTTACAAGGGGGGGTGGGGAAAAACTATACCTAAGCCAAAGTTACATAAAAGTATCACTGCAAAACTGTTAAAATATTCTCTCCTGCAACAGCTGCAAATTTACACAGGCATCGGAACTGTGTGGTTGAGGTGGAAAGCACCATCTGCATTGATGGTGGAAACAACAGGGCCATCAAAAAAAATTTGATAACAGAACTGCCGAGGAAATCTCCTCTTGTTCTGGTCTGTTAAAAGAATAGCAGAGCTTTTGGTACAACAACGCCTCTTCACATTGTACACAGAAAACCTGGCTCTGCTCATTTTCTGCTTGTACCCATCAGCAGGTCCCGAAGTTTCAGAACATCACCCAACCATCTCTAACTTGGGGAAAGATCACCTTCACAAGAACTAGCTACTCCTCAAAGGAATGCTGGAGAATTTTCTCAAACAGCATAGGCCAGTCTTCACCCAGTAGTCGCGGATCTAGCTCCATGGCTAACCTGAAATCAAGCAAAGATATAGAGCAATGCCTTCTGTGATATGGTAAGCCATCTAGCCCATTGCTACTGGGTATCTGCATGTGATTTCCAGGCCACAAGCCATTGATCGTCTTCTCTGGAGGCTGTTGCTTCGTGATAGGCTGCTTGATTGGTTCACCTCCTGTCCTGGCTCCCACTAGCTTTACACAAGACTCGATCAACCTTTTCAAATAAGCATCCAAACCATTATTCACTATGTTTGCACAATCGAGAGTAACACCAGTCAACCCTTGCGCTGATGCTATATGGTCCATTCGTTCCTTCAAAACTTCAGTGTTACACAATTCACCAATATAAGAACTAGTCATCATTCCGCTACATGCCGAGCCAGCCACCAAGGGTTGAGGCCTCCTAGACCCACCTGCACTTGCTGAGCAGAATGGAATTCCAAGAGGAGCCTGCAGCTGACCACGGCAGGTGCTTGCCTCCATATGTTGTTTCCTCTCTTCATCTTCCCTTTGAACCGATACCAGTGCATCTTTGCTATGTACAGGAACCTGGTTAGACTGGAACTGCTTCTGTGTCCATTGCCGGACAGCTGGCTGCTGTGCTGCTAGGGTGGCTTCATTAGACTGCACTGGCCGCCTTAAATCGCAAGGAACTAAGCTACCATTTTCCCTGACATTCATATGATCCGCAGAAGTCACTGGCCTTTTCGCAGAAAGCATATTAGTTGTATCAATTTTGCCATTTGGCCCAAGAAGACTAGACCTGTTGCTGCTATCCTTGGGTCGCCTGTCACGAACCACTGTTCTGACCTTTCGTGGTGATGGTGGTGGAAGTAAATCTCCGTTGGACAAAACAGGTGACGTGGGTGATCCAGAGGACAGGGGATGGAGTCCAGCATTCTCTGTAGATGGCAGCTTCCTGTCAGACAGTCCACCATGCTTGAAAGATGCGAGGCCATGAACCTGAGGCAGGGCCGGTGGCGTCTTGGCATGATGTGCATTCCTGAAGACGGCCCGAATAAGCTGATTGTGAAGGTGGATGTTCTCACGACCGAGGGTGGCCAAGCAACGCTTGTCAAAGTCGGACTTGGTGAGCTTGAGGCTGAGGAACCTGCTGAAATGAGCAAAGTAGCTGCGGGCTTTATCTGGGCCAACTCTGCGGGCTATCTGTGACTTGATATCTGCTAGGTTGACGCGGGAGTACTGCAGAGAAGTAGGAGGAGGGGGAGGAGGCATCTTTAATTTTATTCGTCTGCGTCTTATTCTGTCTGACTCTTGTTATACCACGACTTCCTCGTCTCCTTAATTCATGAAATCAGCAGGGAATCAGGAGTTTATTCCGTTACCCACGGTTGAACACGCGGCATACAAATTATGTTCTTTGACCACAACTACTAACACCAGCAATACCCCAAACACTACCAACTGTACACCACTATGTTCAGGGTTTAATGCCGACAGAATTTTAGGGTTCCAGTCACGAGAAGGCGCAATTCAACTACTATGCACCAAACGGAAGGAAACTACCACCAATGCTGGCTCCAAACCCTCATACACTTCTCCGAAACCCTAAAAGAAGAGGGCTTTTCGAAACAGAGGTAAGACAAACCTTTTCCTCACAGCATGAGATCCCGGGCTGCGGAAGAGCACCAGAAAGCAGTACCCACACCTGGGAAACCCTAGACGCGCCATCTCGGAAGGAACGCAGGCGTCGAGGGACAGATTTTTGGGAGGAGCTGCCGCGTCCTCAATCGAGATTGCGGCTCGGCGGGCCGCAGCTTCATCTTCCGGGAGCAGCGTCGGCGTGAGCTCAGTTCCGAGCGCGCGGATCACGCGGCGGCGAGCAGAGAGCGGCGCTGGCGCAGACCGACAAGCACGCAGCGGCAAGCAGCAGAGAGAAGGAATCCGACCGCAAAGGGGGCAAGTGGCAGAGGCGGGCGGGAAGGAGGGCAAATCAAAACCCTAATTTTCCCGAGGGCGGAGCGGAGCTAGTGGAGCTGACCAGCGGAGAAGCTTCAATCGCTAGCCGAGAGGACCAAATTTTGGGGAAAATCGGGCACTCCGGCGAGCGGAACTGGAAGTCAAAATCTGACGCCACGAACCAAACCGAACTCCGCCGTTGCTACTCCTTGCTGTTGCTTCTTCTTCCTCCTCCGTCAGAGTTGAGTTTTTTTCCTTTTCTCGCAATGACCGGATTTGGGGATTTTGACCCCACAAATGATCCAGCCCTTATTACTCGAACTCTACTTCCTTCTTCCTCTTCCTAATCTCTCTCGCACTTCACTTTCTCTCTCCTTCTTCCCCCTTTCGGTAGTCCGCACGAGCTCTAATTTTTCTTGTTTTTTCGCTTTTGCATCCGAGTTTTTCCTTTGTTCCATATTTGCTTCCCGGGGAACGCCGCAATTGCCGATATGGGCAAGTTTCGTCCGATTACAATCATATAATCACTAACTCATTTTATTAGTGTATTTCGGTTGGTTTATATAACAACTAGGTGTTTATATTAGGGGTGTCAAAAAATCAGATTCGGATCGATTTCGGGTCAAAAATCTTATCCGGATTGTTTGAGTGCCAAATGCAAACCCGAACCCAGATTCAGATTTTACTCATACCTCTCAACCCGGAAACGATCCGAATTGAAAAATCTAAATCTGGAACCAAACCCAAACCCGGATTTGAAGTGATTTTTTCAGGAAAAAAAATTTGATAGAAGTACCTAGATAATTATAAATAATTTTATTATCTCAAATAAACTACCAAAGATGTCAATGATTATGTAATATTAAACAATTATAGTATTACCTTTTCATTAATTTTATTAGAGAAAATAATACCAACAATAGAACATTAATTCACCCTAATACAAGAAAATCTCGTCACAAGTGCAACATCACATATATCATACTAAAATAACACATGTATCACATCAAAACTGTTGCAACATCACCTAAGCCATACTAAAACAACACATATTCACATAAAAGTATAGCCCATCAAACCAATTGAGATGATTATTACCAACAAAAATAATATTTATACCACATCATAACAACATCTAAAAAGGAATCATCTGTGTTCTGTAACACATAAGTAAATTCTAACACAATAGGAATATCATAATACTATTAAAAAATAACTAATTGTCACATCAAATAACTATAATATGTTACAATTGTTGGATTTTATGGCCTCAGAGTAGGCAGCGAAAATAAAAATTTTATTGGACATTAATCCATAACAGGAGATCGCATCAATGACTATGTAATGGGAAGGATGGTTTTAGCGAGATATACCTGGTCTTAGGGCTTGCCCAGCGACAATACCTCACAGCCATGTGCGGTCTTCAACGCCATGTCTTGGACGGTGTATGTGCAGCTCCTGGTCTTCGTCATGGACTCTGGCCTCCACCACAGACTGCTACTGATGTGTCCTCTTGAGCGGCAGACATCTCCCGCCTCTACAGATAGTGCACACGGACCAAAACACATGTCGTTCTAGAAGAACTGGCAGGAAGGATACGAACTCCTATTGGGGTACTAGCACCAACCTGCTCTCCCAAACTCAGACTACTTTTGTGTAGTTATCTTTTCCTCGATGTGCCTCCCTAGTCGGGTAGTACTTGTTCGGGCTCTCTCGGTTACCAAAACTAGAGAGGACAACAACTTTACAGAGCAACTGATGTTTTGAGTTGTGTGTTCTGAGAAGCCCCCAATACCTCTCTATTTATAGTAGAGGGCAGGGTCAAGGTTCCCAGTCTATTCGGGAGTAGAAGGATCAGGAATTTCCATGAATAGTTTGTACTGCGGTAGACAAACCGATCGTTTCACAACTGAAACGGTCGTTTGGAAAGGTGAGCCGATCGGTTCACTAGTGAACCGATCGGTTGGGAGTCTGAATCGGTCGGTTCACTAACTGAACCGGTCGTTTTACTTCCCAGAGTTTCCCACAATTGACTTTCCTTAATTGTTTCCAATTAATGCAAAGATTAATCCTTATTCTAATTGAATTGAACAAGTGAAATGTAAAAGTTTTCTTCCAACTGGAAAAATCCATATTTTCTCAGTTGGCAGGACTGTGAGCTGCCTGGTTCACCAGGTGAACTAGTCGGTTGGCTCACACTAGACGATCGACTCACATGGGTGAACCGGTCGGTTGGCACACACCAGCCGATCGGCTCACCTAGGTGAACATGTCGGTTGGCAGTCCTGACATTACCAATGCAGTCTCCAATCGACCTGACACTCTAACCAGCTAGTTCAACACTTGAACTTGATAGTTTCGAGTCTAGTCAGTCAATTATATGTTTAATTGAGTACCTAAACACCTTTAGTCTCAATCTAAACATTATTGATGGACAATCTCCTCTTCCAGGGGTATCCTATGTGTGTGACCCTGTAGGTTTCAATTTACATTGGCAATGAATGTTCATAACAACTTATGACATCACAAGTAATGAGCGGAATCTAGTAACTCATCATTGCTACCCAAAGTAACTCAAAAAGTTGGAGAACAAATTCAACTTACAATCTGTGATTAGTGTTACATTGATTGTATAGTTCTTTTGTCTCTAACATCCGGATTGAACTCGAGGCAAGAAATGGCATCCTCTTCAACATTCAATCCATGTTCCTTGACCTAGAGCAGAATGTCTAAGATGCATGTGAGTTCACATATCATATATTGAATCACATGAGTATGGCCATACAATTGTCAGTCTCGCTTATCAAGGGGCACTAGATATCATACTCCTTGTAGGAGGGACAAATCCCATATCTATCATTCACAGTCAAGTCTCCATGTGTCAAAGTCATCCAATCATCACCGTTATAACAACCCATGTTTCAGGACTGCATTTGATGATGTCAAATTGTACCCAACGACATGTGACGAGTGCAGTGATTTCAGGTCTAAGAACCACAATCACCACCATCACTATGAGAGATGATTGTGACTACCATTCCATGGTATCCATGTATCACTCTCATAGTGAGTCTGTCTGATATATTGTTCTCTAACATATATATGTGTGTTTGACTTGATATCATATATCATGACTAATGAGACTCTGTCATCAGTCAACACACACTTTAGTCTTATGCATATATGTTGTCTATTTTGCTTCCACAGTAATATCCAACTAGGGATGTAACAAGAATGTATGTACTCTTATCATACATATGGTCTCATTGTTCAGGTCCTTAACCTAAAGACATATGTCATCAAGTCACATCATTCTTTAGACATCTAACATGTATGTGTCATCATCTCATGACTGAGACAAACATAATAGGCAGAATTACCTTTATCATGATCAAATCAAGTATCATATGCCTCATTGTAATCATCATATGATTGGTTCGCTGGGCATACCATACCAACAACAATATCACATATATTATATCAAAGCAACACGTATATCACTTAAAAAATAGCATCCATCTCATAAGTATATGTATATAAGTAACTATTTAGAACCTGGTTTTGTGTGGTTTCTGAATCCATAATCGACCTATTTAGATTCAGACACGTAATCCTAAACTCGGAACCAACTTGAAATGTCACAATTGAAACTGAACCCAATTTTTTCCGGGTCAGACATAACCAGGTTCACGGGTTTAGACAAATTTTTGGCAGCCCTAGTTTATACTAAGAAGTGAATTATGTATATGATATTTCCTTTTTATGAAGTTTTTAATATTGCTAAGTACAAACCTCTCATCTAATTTGTATAATATCTAAAATGAACAAATCAACATGTAAGTAAAAGGTTTTACATTTGAAATCAATTAGGTAATTTCCTTATGGGAATTATTCATTAAACCAAATATGTGTGTTAACTAATTGTATTAATTCAAGCTAATTTAGTGAAAAGATATATCTAATTTGGCTTGTTCTAGATTGTTATAATGGCTCATTTAAAAATGGTGTGATACATTAGATGGGTGTGCCTCTCAATTACATTTCAATCAAGTGTATTTTGCTTATAGTAGAATTTGAACCAAAATCCATATTGTCATGCCTTAACACAACTTTATATGTTTGTTATGTTCATAGTCATATATGAAACCCTAGTCACACACTTGGGTCAAACATATTTCCGCTTGTGTGTCTAAAAATCAAGGTTTGTTTGTCGTATTAAAACATTGTTTTCTTTTACAATTAAGTTGTATGTTAATTAATTACTTAATTAGTTGATATGATTGGAGATGGCAAGTGGTGCCATAACCTTATCCTTCCTACAACATTGAGGAGGGTGGAATCATGTATGTCGCCATATGATGTGGTGACATGGATCATGAAGGCATTGGTAGAGATACTACATATGATTCCACATATTGAGGAGTTCCTCGAGTAGAGATTGAGGCCGAAGAAGGTGATTATATTGAATCAATCATGAAGTGAGAAAAATGTGGCAAGGTGTTCCAATGCCTTGGTGGAATAAATCATGGGCCTAAAGTTTCATAGTGATTTTTTCATTATATCTAGAGCCCTAGAGGCATAATGGAGGTCCACAACAGACAAAAGGATTGCTTCCCACTCAAGTTTAGGATCCATTAAACATGAAGCAGGAAGGAGAGAAGGATCACAGTTCATCATAAAGAAGTTGTCAATTCTCAAAAATGGGAGCTTAATATCATTACTAAAAAGAAAAGAAAAATCAAGAAGTCTTCTTTGGTTAAGAAATATATAGCTGATATTGCATCTCAGTTGTAAGAATATGTTTACTAGGATAAGTAACTTCCTTTCTAGCATCCTTGACATTGGTGGGTTGATGTGATCTTACAAAAGGCATGAGTACACTAGCATATATGTGTTGATGGAGTCTTCTTCTCCCTTTAAGAAATCAATCAAGATGAGTAGTAGTGATGGGATTCACTAGTTGTTTAAAAAAAATTACTGATGACCTCCCATATGTTGCAAAAAATGTAGCTTATTTGGGATCCATGATGTTGAATGTGACTCTTTCTCAAGCAAGTGTGATGGTTACATTTGTGGAAATGCATGTTACGTCCATGATCCTCTAAGAGGACAACATCATAACTCTTCATTTGCATGAACCTAAGCATTGTTGTGTGTCAAGGGAAAATGATCTAGAGAATGACATGTGTGTTGCCTTATGACATCCACATTGTTAGGTCTCTTACACTTAGATTTCATACAATTACATTTCCTAAGTTCAATTACATGTTTATATGCCTTTTTCTATCAATATGATGTTTCTATATTTTTAAAATTTTTACAATTTATAGTGTGACTCAATGATCGCCTGCGATCCACATGTCCAAAATGTAGGCTGGTCGAGAGCAATCAAACTTTAAATTTATACCCAATACTTAAAACACCTGCAATGATAATACGAGATCTTGTGTACTAAATGTGTAACATCCCTGACCTAAGTTATGCTTTAACCCTAGATGTTTTGCTTAATAAAGTGGATTATATACTTTCTTTTATCTTTTGAAACGTAATTAAGGCTCAAGAGGAACTCATATTTCAATTTTAGTCCTTTTTGAATAATGATGAAATGATATTTTACTTATTTTGGACTAAAGTGAAAATTACCCAAGTTGAGGGGTTAAATTGCAAATTGTGCATGATAATATGTTCCTCATGTGTTGAAGCATCATGAGAATGAAGATGATGCAGATGAATGGCTTGTGAAAGCCTGAATACCAAGAAAGAGCTGATTAAGCAATGTTTGTGCATTAAAACCTAGTTTTGGTGTAATGTGCAATTTACCCAAAACTTAGGGTTCAATATGAAAATTATCACTTCAATAAGGTCTCTAATATTTCTTGGCATCATTTAGAGGCAAGAAAATTAGAGGGTCATCTCAATTGAGTCTCTTTGGAGGAGAGAGAATCTTGATATTAAAATAATCAAGATTTAAGCATAATTGAAATTCTAATTCAATTTAATGCAAAAATAAATATATTAATTGAAGTTCCCTTCAACCAAAATTGTATTGGTTGAAAATCTATATATGTGGACGTACTTGTGCTTTGCAAAGGCAACAAATATCTCAAGTGAGTGGAGAGTCCACTCACATTAATAAAAGGAAAAGAATTATCCACTAACTTTAGGATATTATTATTATAAGGGTTAAGGTGCTTAATTTGTTTTCCTTTAATTCATGGATAATTGAGAGGAATAAGAGGCAAGGAATATATCCTCGTACCCAAGGAAGAGGAGGGGGTAAGTGGCAAGGAAATGGAAGAGTTATCCCCTACTTTCTCCCTCTTAAATGAATTTTCAATCAAATGCATATATACTCATTTATCCATAGCTTGAATGGGTAATTTCGAAGACACTTTCACTTATTACTTGAAAAACAACCTAGGGAGCTTGGGAGAAATAGGAGGACGACCCCCAACCTGTAGGTAAGATCCATGATCCCCTTTCACCTCAAATTCATGGTGGAAATCACAAATCAATGCTTGATTTCTTACTTTCTTCAATCAATCTTCAATTATAGCCAATCATTTTCACTCAAAAGCTTGAGGAACGAACCTTGTGTTTTGAGAAAGCTTATTCCACCATTTTTTATGTGAATACCCAAGCTTTGAATCTCATTTGAAGGCGGGTTATATAACTTGAACCCTTAATCATTGTTATTGAATTCAATTCTTCAATTCATTTGGTTCAATTGTTCTTCTTGAAATTCCTTTGATTAATTGATGAAAATACCATGAGAATGGAAGTATAATTCGAGGTATTAAAGCTTGATTATGAGGACATCATCTCAAGCACACATCTCAATTAATATCATAGGCAAACAGTTTCAAAATTTAAGACCAATCAGTTTCAATGGAATTGGTTAAACAGTTTCAACAAACCGTTAGAAACAAACCGTTTGGAGAGGCTGACCAACAGTTGACCATTTGGATAAATATGTTTATGTAATTGGATGTTGATCCAATGGTTTCAATTAATTTTATCTTGAAGGTTCCAATAATGGAATATCTTTCAATTACAAAATTCAATCGGGTTGAAGTGTTGAAATTCTCAATTGATGGATTCAATTTTTGGGTTGACTAACCCAAATGGTCTCAAGACCGTTTGGAGGTCAACCAAGACCGTTTGGAGGTCTATGGTTGAGTATGATCGGATGGTTGAAGATCCAGTGATATCAAATTGAAATACAATCAATAGCTCCATTGATGATCGATTCAATGATGCAAACCCTAATTGAATTTCACAAATTTCAATGATGGGATGGGTCAAACTGTCTCAAGACCATTTGGAGGTCATCCAAATGACCTCAAGATCATTTGAGGTCAGGTCATATCATGGTTTAATGATGATTCAACAATTTCAATGGAATTAGTTTCACTATGTCAACCATTGATGGTTCCTCAATTTCAAAACCCTAATTGATGGTTTCTTGATTATAAATCCTAGTTCAATTGGGTTCAAAACCATAATTGATGGTCCAATTGAAGGGTGATTCAATGGTTCAATTGATGAATGAATCAATGATTCAATTGATAGGTGGTTCATTGATTGAAACCTTGAATTGATTAAGTGATGGAAGACCCTTTTGGTCCATTCGGTTTGGACCAAACGATCTTAAGACCATTTGAGTCCAAACTGTCTCAAACCGTTTGGAGACCCAAGTCCATTCGGTTTCAACACATTTCTTGCTTAAACGGTTTCAAGGGCAATTTGCCCAAACGGTTTCAAACCATTTGAGTTCTGAGAGACTAAGATCGTTTGGGGTCTAAGTAATAAAAATCATTTAAGGTTCAATTGGTCAATCCAATTGGATACCTAATGTAATTGAAGATTCAATTGGCCAATCCATTTGAATATCTAATGTGATTGAAGGTTCAATTGGTCAATCCAATTGGATACCTCATGTAATTGAAGGTTCAATTGATCAAACCATTTGGGCACCTAATGTACTTAGGTGAGTGGTACCCTTAGTGGGATTAATCATTGATGCATAATGATGCACTAATTCAATATATCATTCTAACCCTAAATGCATGAATTTGAATAAAGAGTATACTTAATCTAATCAAGAATTGAGTAGTGGACATCCTAGAAGAGGATGAGAGAAAGATATTCATACATGTATAATAATCATGCCCAATACATTCAAAATGAATGGGATATATAATTACGGTATGATCCTTAATAAAGAGATCATAAAACCCTAATTGAGTTGATTGATGAACTCAAATCCTAATTTAGGGCAATTCTGAGTGAAACCCTAATCTAGGGGGATGATGTGATATGAATTTTGGGTGATGACATGAGTAACCCTAATTCAGGGTAATGATGTGCAAATCCATAATGTAGGGTGATGTAATGTAATTTGAAACCCTAATACAGGGTAAAAATATGAGAAACCCTAATTTTGGGTTATTATGTATGAAACCCTAATTTTTGGATAATATGATGATAATTTATAATCCTAATATGGGTTAATGGGATGAGTATCCCTGATTGATATGGAATGGAAACACTAATTCTAAAAAGGGAATAGTGGTATTACTTTGTGTTGCATGGTGCTGATATATAATTGATGTAACTGTTATCATCTGTACTAACCATGCAGGTATCATGAGATGATGAACATAGCCAGGTATGAGCTATGATGCTTTATTTATTGAAATTGTTTATTGGGCCTTGTGTGCCATAATATGCCTTGTTTCTTAGTAAGAGGTAACAAGAGAGTTAATGGGCCTCAAGTGCCATAAGAGATGCTTGTGTAGCAAGTGTCATGTTTACCTTGGTCAGATGACCTGAAGGTGATAATTACCTGAAAAAGTGGTAACAGTGCTCAGTGATGAGCTAAGGGTTTGAATACCCAGAACCATATGATTATGGTATTGAGATTGTGAAGGGATGATAATTCCCAATATTGAAATAAGGGACTGAGATCCCAATGTCATATAAAGACGGAGAAGTACTTGATGAAAGTAGTGCATGTTTCTTTGTGGCATTTGTTATAATAAGTTATGTTTGAAAACTTGGATGATGCTAAAAGAATATGATAATGTACTTAATTAATCAAGTGAATGCTATTCATGTAGTGCTCTGACCATAGATCCATCATCGTCAGTAGTTGGTGATGGTGAAATAGGTTTTCCTACGGGATCTCCTGGAGATCGCATATTTTTTAATATGCGGGGGTGATGGGTGAAAATATCCATACACCCTAATGGGGGAATTGATGGAAGGTAAACATTAAACCTCTCAATCCATCATTATATGTGCCGGGATGGATGTATCATAAATCTCCTGATGATGTTAATGCCAGATCGATGGAGATAAACATGAAATCTCTCAATTGCGAAGAGAGTATAGTTGCCACTGTAACTCTATAGCAAAGATGCCACTATACCCTGGCAAGCTATTTAGTAGAGACACTAGATGTCCTACATGTGGTCTCACACTTACCGGGACAAGATGAGGTTATGGAAGCCAACTCTTCCATTGACCTATGTATGGTACCAATTTTGATTTTGCAATGGTCGGTTGGAGTATGAGTGGTATACCTCATCTCCTCAGAGCTTAAGTATGGTTGTAAAATGTAATCAGCCGTGTAGCGTATTTGCTTAACGTTGAAATACGAGAATCACTGGTTGTTGTTATCCTACTTACTATATTATAGATGGATAATTCTTATACATATCACTTTTCTAATACATGAGTTGCTTTATCAAGTTATAGCTGAAATGCTTGATTTGGAATGTTGCCCTAATCTGTTTAAATATTGAAATATCTACTGTTGAATATATGATTCCACTGCTTAGTTTATTTCTATTAAACTTCAATAATAATGTTTTTGGCGGAGAGTTATGTCTCTCTCTGGGGCAATTTTATAATTGTCTCACCCCCGTGGGATCCAACAATTTTTAGATAGATGCAAAGGAAGAGGCAGAAACCCTATAGCAGGGGAAGAGCAGCAGCAGCAGCAACAGGGGCAGTAGTAATACTTCAGGTGGAGATACTAGTTGTCAAGCTTAGTATAGAGAGTCATATGTGTCGTCTTTGTACTCTCAGGTCCTACGAGTCAGTGGATAGTGTTCTTATAATCGATCTGAGATTTTGGCTCGAATGCCTCGAGGATTTTGTTACTTGTGTTTTATCTAGGCAAAGTGTTGTATATATATTCCTCGAGAAGAGATGGTACATGGAATGTACAATGTGGACCAATATGTAATTATAATACTTTGGTTCTTGTTTAAAGAGTTTTCTAGTAATGGATCTTTTTATAAATGGTTTAAAATTTTAGTGATTTTCAGTAATCTACTATTAATAATCATTTCCGCATGTTGATTGTACACTTGTTATCTTAATGACAAAGGGTGTCATCACAAGTAAAGTGGTATCATTGCTCTAGGTTCACTGAGTCTATAGAGACATAGGATTAAGGTTGTTGAGTCTGTTCTAGTGTCTTTCAGTTTATCTGATAGTGTCTTCTGCTCATATAAGAGAAGAAGAACTTGAAGATGTCTGGATCACATGATGAACACGCTGCTGAGAGCAGTATTGCTGCACCAGAAAGAGGTGCAAGGGATCAAGCTAGGGAGGAACCCGTACCTGAGATTCCTCATCTTGATCAAGCTGCATTAGAGAATCCAACTTTCCATACTCCGTTCAGGCAGTTTATGGAGACTATGACGCATATGGCAGGTAGAATGCCACCACCTGCACTGAGGGCACCAACCCACCATGAAGGACATGGAACCGACAAGACTTTTGAGAGACTTCGCCAGGTTGGGGCCATAGATTATGCTGGTACAGCTGATCCAGTAGACGCTGATTTGTGGTTAACTGAGCTAGAGAAGGCTTTCAGGATCCTAAACATTCCTAAAGCCGAGAAGGTCAAACATGATGTATACCTCCTAAAGGAGAGTGTTGGTCACTAGTGGACCATAGAAGAGGGCAAGAGGCCAGGTGTAGAGGTCTGATGGGAGGAATTTCGATGAGAATTTGTCACTAGATATTTTCCCAAAACATATCTAGATGAGAAGATCTCTCAGTTTGAGAGGATTAGACAAGGACAAATGAACATTAGCGAATATGAGGCTAAGTTCATGAAGCTTTTGCGGTTTTGTCTGCATATGGCAACTAATGATGAAGAAAGAATTCGGCATTTCGAGAAAGGGTTGAATGATGAATTGACCACTCCTGTGTCTGCCCTAGAGAATAGGGAGAGGTTTGCCACTTTTATGGAGTTTGTGAGGCGGGTAGAGAAGTCTGTGATTGAAAAGCGTCAGAACAAGAGTAAGAAAGAGTACACACAATTTCATGGACAAAGGTCTGAAAGCTTCAAGAAGCCGAAGTTTTCTGCACCAGCAACACCATCAAGATTCAATACTCAAACGCAATGGATGTCGAGTAGGGATAGGGGACGTAGTTTTCCTCCAAATAGAGCCCCTAGTACATCATCAATATTAGCAACATGACCACCTAGGCAGAATTTGGGAAGCTACAATTGCTTCCAATGTGGGAGGCCAGGACACTTGATGAGAGATTGTCTTGAGAAAGTCAGGACTATAACTCAAACCCAGAGGCAGAGTTAGCAAGGCTCACAGAGGAGACAGTTTTCTAGTGGTTCTCGAGGACATGGACAAGCGTCCCAAGCTGGATCGTCGGCACCCAACAACCGAGCACAGGGTCAACAGCAAGCAACGACTAGATTCTATGCTATGAATTAGGCCGAAGCAGTAGTCAACCCTCGGGTTGTGACATGTCATATGGAACTATTTTATTCTGATATGTCTTCATCCTGCTTCGTATCTATTTTAATTGATCTAGGTGCTACACATTCCTTTATCACTCAAGAAGTGATACATGATTGCAACATGATTGTCAGTCATAAAGTAAATAAGTTGATGTTAGAAACCACTTTGCTGGGATCTGTAGTGTTGTGGGAGGTATGTTCTCCCTGCATTCTTTCCTTTTCTGATCATCGCATTCAGGTGGATCTTATACCACTTGAGATGCACGGGTTTGACATAATCCTTGGGATGGACACCCTATAAAAGTATAAGGTTGTCTTGGATTGTGGTTCCAAGTAGGCTGTATTCACAGATGATGGTGACACATGGATCTTTCAAGGAGACAGAAAGATCCTTTCAACCTATTTAGTGTCAGTTATGGTAGCTAAGAAGTTGATGAGACAGGGATGCTTTGCATTCTTGGCTCATGTGGTAGATACCACAATGGAGAGTCCTAATCTTCTTGAGGTTCCAATAGTTAGGGAGTTTGAGGATGTATTTCCTGAAGAACTTCTAGGTGTTCCTCCATCTCGAGAGATTGACTTTGATATTAATCTAATCACGGGCACACAACCAATAGAACAAACACCGTATAGGATGGCTCCTGCTGAGATGGTAGAACTCAAGAAACAGCTGTAAGAGTTGCTTGAGAAGAGTTTTATTCGACCGAGTACTTCACCATGGAGTGCTCTGGTCCTCTTTGTAAAAAAGAAGGATGGGTCTATGTGATTATGCATCGACTATATGCAGTTGGATAAAGTTACCATAAAGAACAAGTATCCTTTGCCAAGGATTGATGACCTGTTTGATCAGTTGTGTGGTGCAACTATCTTTTCTAAGATAGATCTGAGGTCAGGATACCATCAATTGCGTATTAAGGAGAGTGACATATCTAAATCTGCTTTTAGAACAAGATATGGTCACTATGAGTTCATTGTTATGTCATTTGGACTAACTAATGCACAAACTGCATTCATGGAACTCATGAATAGAATCTTCCGACCTTTTTTTGATCAGTGCGTAGTAGTCTTCATAGATGATATCTTGATATATAGTAGAGATGCTCAATAGCATGAGCAGCACCTCCGTCAGGCTTTGACTTTGCTAAGAGAGCATAAGTTGTATGCTAAGTTTAACAAATGCGAGTTCTGGTTACCAGAAGTTTCTTTTCTAGGACACGTTATATCTGCCTCAGGTATCCGTGTTGATCCTAAGAAGGTAGAATCTATCCTACAATGGGAACATCCGAAGACACTGACGGAGATTCGTAGTTTTCTTGGACTAGCAGGCTATTATAGGAGATTCATTAAGAACTTCAGTTCTATAGCTTTACCCCTAACCAAGTTGACTAGGAAGGAAGTTCCTTTTATCTGGAATGACAAGTGTCAACATTCTTTTCAGTTGCTGAAGGAAAAGTTAACAAGTGCACCTGTGTTGATGTTACCTGAGCAAGGGAAGGGGTACATAGTTTTCTGTGATGCATCTAAGAACATTGTGGTGAATCAGATGCATGTCGTAGGATGCCATCATCATTGGCCTTTAACGCCCCATGCCAAGACAAATTTTTGTGCATCTTCTGTACTAGCAAATAAACATTGAAATCGTGGTATTATTGGTAGATACCACATCACCTTGGCAGGAGAGCCATTTTTAGCCTTAGCTGAATTTGTGGTCTTATACCTTGATGCACCACATTTTGGACAATTTACCAAATTATTGTAGTCCTTCTGAAATAATACATAATCATTTGGACATGCATGAATCTTCTTAGCCTCCATTCCCATTGGACACATTATTTTCTTTGCTTGATATGTTGAAATTGAAAGCTCATTGCCTTCAGGAAGAATTTCCTTTAACAAATGTGTGTTGATGGAGGATAATCATGTGATTTCTTTTGCCTCTCGACAGCTTAAGAAACATGAGGAGAATTATCTGACACATGATCTAGAGCTAGTTGTTGTGGTCCATGCTTGAAGATCTGGAGACATTATCTCTATGGAGAGACATTCCAGATTTTCACAGACCATACAAATTTAAAATATATCTTCTCTCAGCATGAGTTGAACATGAGGCAATGCCGCTGGATGGAGTTAATCAATGACTACGATTGTACAATTGATTATCATCCAGGGAAAGCCAATGTAGTGGCTGATGCTTTAAGTAGAAAATCATCCTCACCAGCCCTAGATAAAGCACAATTGAACTCCTTAGTTTGATCTAAGAGAGATATGCTTATCTCTATGAGGCAAAACAACATATAGCTTAAAGTATCGTTGTTAGCCGAGTTGTTAGCTGAGATGCAAGTGAAATATACTCTAAGACAACAGATTAAAGAAGTACAACAGAATGATATTGTGATTCAATAGATTAGATCAGAGTATGGTAGTGAGAAATGAGATGGTTTTCATGAGTCAGAGGATCAGGTAGTCTGTTACCATGGTAGGATGGTAGTACATAATGGCAGTAACTTAAGAAAGTTGGTTTTGGAAGAAGCTCATTCTTCAATGTATGCCATGCATCCAGGGAGAACCAAGATGTATCATAACTTAAAAGATATGTATTAGTGGCCTGGACTGAAGAAAGATATAGCTGAGTTTGTTATGCGGTGTTCAGTGTGTCAGCAGGTTAAAGCTGAACATCAGAAGCCTGCAGGAACAATGCAACCTCTGCCTATACCGCAGTGGAAGTGGGATAATGTAACCATGGACTTTGTGGTTGGTTTGCCTAGAATAGCCAAAATTCATGATTCCATATGGGTGATAGTTGATAGGTTGACAAAGACAACACATTTCCTTCCTGTCAAAACAACCTACACTGTTGAGAAGCTTGCACAAATATATATAGACGAGATAGTGTGTTTGCATGGGGTTCCAACTACTATTGTTTCTGATAGAGGTCCCCAGTTCACGAGTCATTTTTGGGAGCAACTCCATAAAGCTTTGGGTATGCAATTAAGGTTTAGTACAACCTTTCATCCTCAGACAGATGGGCAATCTAAGAGGACTATACAAACTTTGGAGGACTTGCTTAGGGCATGTGTCCTTCAGTTTGTAGGAAGTTGGGACCTACACCTAAGCTTGATAGAATTTGCTTACAATAATAGCTATCAACACAGTATTGATATGGCACTGTATGAGGCATTATATGATAGATGTTGTCTATCTCCTTTATGTTGGTATGAAACAGGGGAGTACCAACTTTTGGGTCCTGAGCTAGTACAGCAAACAACTGAGAAGATTAAAGTAATACAACAATAGTTGAAAGTTGCCCAGGATAGGTAGAAATCTTATGTTGATAAGCATTGTAGACCCTTATAATTCCAAGTTGGAGACATAGTATACCTCAAGGTCTCACCTTGGAAAGGTATCCTTAGATTTGGGAAGAAGGGCAAGTTAGCTCCTAGATTTATGGGGCCTTATCCCATCATTGAGAGGATGAGAAAGGTAGCCTATAAGCTGGAGTTGCCACCTGAGCTGCATAGATTGCACCCAGTGTTCCATATCTCCATGTTGAGGAAGTGTCATCCTAACATAGAGTTAGTTTTGTAACATGTGGAAGTAGAACTAAATGATGATATATCATATGTTGAAGGACTTGTGTTGATTCTTGATAGAAGAATCAAAAAGCTAAAAAAGAAAGACATATGTCTTGTAAAAGTTCTCTGGCATCACCATGGAATTGAAGAAGCTATGTGGAAACTAGAGGAAGAAATGAGAAGGAAGTACCCTACTCTTTTCTCTTAACGATTTCGGGGACAAATCCTTGTAAGGGGTGGATAACTTGTAACATCCCTGACCTGGGTTATGCTTTAACCCTAGATGTTTTGCTTAATAAAGTGGATTATATGCTTGCTCTTATCTTTTTAAAAGTAATTAAGGCTCAATAGGAACTCATATTTCAATTTTAGTCCTTTTTGAATAATGTTGAAATGATATTTTACTTATTTTGGACTAAAGTGAAAATTACCCAAGTTGAGGGGTTAAATTGCAAATTGTGCATGATAATATGTTCCTCATGTGTGGAAGCATCATGAGAATAAAGATGATGCAAAGGAATGGCTTGTGAAAGCCTGAATACCAAGAAAGAGCTGATTAAGCAATGTTTGTGCATTAAAACCTAGTTTTGCTGTAATGTGCAATTTACCCAAAACCTAGGGTTCAATATGAAAATTATCATTTTGATAAGGTCTCTAATATTTTTTGGCATCATGTAGAGGTAATAAAATGAGAGGGGCATCTCAATTGAGTCTCTTTGGAGGAGAGAGAATCTTGATATTAAAATAATCAAGATTTAAGCATAATTGAAATTCTAATTCAATTTAATGCAAAATAAATATATTGATTGAAGTGCCCTTCAACCAAAATTGTATTGGTTGAAAATCCATATATGTGGACGTACTTGTGCTTTGAAAAGGCAACAAATATCTCAAGTGAGTGGAGAGCCCACTCACATTAATAAAAGGAAAAGAATTATCCACTAACTTTAGGATATTATTATTATAAGGGTTAAGGTGCTTAATTTGTTTTCCTTTAATTCATGGATAATTGAGAGGAATAATAGGCAAGGAAGATAGCCTCGTACCCAAGTAAGAGGAGGGGGCAAGTGGCAAGGAAATGTAAGAGTTATCCCCTACTTTCTCTCTCTTAAATGAATTTTCAATAAAATGCATATATACTCATTTATCCATAGCTTGAATGGGTAATTTCGAAGACACTTTCACTTCTTGGTTGCAAAACAACCAAGGGAGATTGGGATCAATAGGAGGACGACCCCCAACCTATAGGTAAGCTCCATGATCCCCTTTCACCTCAAATTCATGGTGGAAATCACAAATCAATGCTTGATTTCTTACTTTCTTCATTCAATCTTCAATTCTAGCCAATCCTTTTCACTCAAAAGCTTGAGGAACGAACCTTGTGGTTTGAGAAAGCTTCTTACACCATTGTTGACGTGAATATCCAAGCTTTTAAGCTCATTTGAAGGCGGGTTATATAACTTGAACCCTTAATCATTGTCATTGAATTCAATTCTTCAATTCATTTGGTTCAATTGTTCTTCTTGAAATTCCTTTGATTAATTGATGAAAATACCATGAGAATGGAATTATAATTCGAGGGGTTAAATCTTGATGATGATGACATCATCTCAAGCACACATCTCAATTAATATCATAGGCAAACAGTTTCAAAATTTGAGACCAATCGATTTCAATGGAATTGGTTAAACGGTTTCAACAAACCGTTAGAAACCAAATGATTACAAATCGTTTGGAGAGGTTGACCAACAGTTGACCATTTGGATAAATATGCTGATGTAATTGGATGTTGATCCAATGGTTTCAATTAATTTGATCTTGAAGGTTCCAAGAATGGAAGATCTTTCAATTACAAAATTTAATCGGGTTGAAGTGTTGAAATTCTCAATTGATGGATTCAATTTTTTGGTTGACTAACCCAAACGGTCTCAAGACCGTTTGGAGGTCACCCAAACGGTCTCAAGACCATTTGGAGGTCAACCAAGACCGTTTGGAGGTCTATGGTTGAGTATGATCGGATGGTTGAAGATCTAGTGATATCAAATTGAAATACAATCAATAGCTCCATTGATGATTGATTCAATGATGCAAACCCTAATTGAATTTCACAAATTTCAATGATGGGATGGGTCAAACGGTCTCAAGACCGTTTGGAGGTCATCCAAACGACCTCAAGACCATTTGAGGTCAGGTCATATCATGATTTAATGATGATTCAACAATTTCAATGGAATTAGTTTCACTATGCCAACCATTGATGGTTCCTTGATTTCAAAACCCTAATTGATGGTTTCTTGATTATAAATCCTAGTTCAATTGGGTTAAAAACCCTAATTGATGGTCCAATTGAAGGGTGATTCAATGGTTAAATTGATGTATGAATCAATGATTCAATTGATAGGCGGTTCATTGATTGAAACCCTAAATTGATTAAGTGATGGAAGACCCTTTTGGTCCATTCGGTTTTGAGAGGGTTTGGACCAAATGGTCTTAAGACCGTTTGGGTCCAAACGGTCTCAATCCGTTTGGAGACCCAAGTCCATTAGGTTTCAACACATTTCTTGCTTAAATAGTTTCAAGGGCAATTTGCCTAAACGGTTTCAAACCATTTGAGTTTTGAGAGACTAAGACCGTTTGGGGTCTAAGTAATCAAAACCATTTAAGGTTCAATTAGTCAATCCAATTGGATACCTAATGTAATTGGAGATTCAATTGGCCAATCCATTTGAATATCTAATGTGATTGATGGTTCAATTGGTCAATCCAATTGGATACCTCATGTAATTGAAGGTTCAATTGATCAAACCATTTGGACACCTAATGTACTTAGGTGAGTGGTACCCTTAGTGGGATTAATCATTGATGCATAATGATGCACTAATTCAATATATGATGCTAACCCTAAATGCTTGAATTTGAATAAAGAGTAGACTTAATCTAATCAAGAATTGAGTAGTGGACATCCTAGAAGAGGATGAGAGAAAGATATTCACACATGTATAATAATCATTCCCAATACATTCAAAATGAATGGGATATATAATTAGGGTATGATCCTTAATAAAGAGATCATAAAACCCTAATTGAGTTGATTAATGAACTCAAATCCTAATTTAGGGCAATTCTGAGTGAAACCCTAATCTAGGGGGATGATGTGATATGAATTTTGGGTGATGACATGAGTAACCCTAATTCAGGGTAATGATGTGCAAATCCATAATGTAGGGTGATGCAATGTAATTTGAAACCCTAATATAGGGTAAAAATATGAGAAACCCTAATTTTGGGTTATTATGTATGAAAATCTAATTTTTGGGTAATATGATGATAATCCATAATCCTAATATGGGTTAATGGGATGAGTATCCCTGATTGATATGGAATGGAAACACTAATTCTAAAAAGGGAATAGTTGTATTACTTTGTGTTGCATGGTGTTGATATATAATTGATGTAACTATTATCATCTGTACTAACCATGCAGGTATCATGAGATGATGAACATAGCCAGGTATGAGCTATGATGCTTTATTTATTAAAATTGTTTATTTGGCCTTGTGTGCCATAATATGCCTTGTTGCTTAGTAAGAGGTAACAAGAGAGTTAATGGGCCTCAAGTGCCATAAGAGATGCTTGTGTAGCAAGTGTCATGTTTACCTCGATCAGATGACCTGAAGGTGATAATTACCTGAAAAAGTGGTAACAATGCTCAGTGATGAGCTAAGGGTTTGAATACCCAGAACCATATGATTATGGTATTGAGATTGTGAAGGGATGATAATTCCCAATATTGAAATAAGGGACTGAGATCCCAATGTCATATAAAGATTGAGAAGTACTTGATGAAAGTAGTGCATGTTTCTTTGTGGTATTTGTTATAATAAGTTATGTTTGAAAACTTGGCTGATGCTAAAAGAATATGATAATGTACTTAATTAATCAAGTGAAAGCTATGCATGTAGTGCTCTGACCATAGATCCATCATCGTCAGTAGTTGGTGATGGTGAAACATGTTTTCCTACAGGATCTCCTGGAGATCGCATATTTTTTAATATGCGGGGGTGATGGATGAAAATATCCATACACCCTAATGGGGGAATTGATGGAAGGTAAACATTAAACCTCTCAATCCTTCATTATATGTGCCGAGATGGATGTATCACAAATATCCCGATGATGTTAATGCCAGATCGATGGATATAAACACGAAATCTCTCAATTGCGAAGAGAGTACAACCGCCGCTATAACTCTATAGCGAAGATGCCCCTATACCCTGGCAAGCTATTTAGCAAAGACACTAGATGTCCTGCACTGTGGTCTCGCACAGACCGGGGCAGGATGAGATTATGGAAGCCGACTCTTCCATTGACCTATGTATGGTACCGAGTTCGATTTCGCAATGGTCGGTTGGAGTATGAGCGGTATACTTCATCTCCTCAGAGCTTAAGTATGGTTGTAAAATGTAATCATCCGTGTAGCGTATTTGCTTAACGTTGAAATATGAGAATCACTGGTTGTTTTTATCATGCTTAGTATATTATAGATGGATAATTCTTATACATATCACTTTTCCAATACATGAGCTGCTTTATCAAGTTATAGCTGAAATGCTTGATTAGGAATGTTTCTCTAATATGTTTAAATATTGAAGTATCTACTGTTGAATATATGATTCCACTGCTCAGTTTATTTCTATTAAACTACAATAATAATGCTTTCGACGGAGAGTTATCTCTCTTACTGGGGAAATTTTATAATTATCTCACCCCCGTGGGTTCCAACAATTTTTAGGTAGACACAGAGGAAGAGGCAGAAACCCTTTAGCAGGGGAAGAGCAGCAGCAGCAGCAACAGGGACAGTAGTAATACTTCAGGTGGAGATACTGGTTGTCAAGCTTAGTATAGAGAGTCCTATGTGTCGTCTCTATACTCTCAGGTCCTAGGAGTCAATGGATAGTGTTCTTATAATCGATCTAAGATTTTGGCTCGAATGCCTCGAGGATTTTGTTACTTGTGCTTTTATCAAGGCAAAGTTCTGTATATATATTCCTCAAGAAGAGATGGTACATGGAATGTACAATGTGGACCAATATGTAATTATAATACTTTGGTTCTTATTTAAAGAGTTTTCTAGTAATGGATCTTTTTATAAATGGTTTTAAATTTTAGTGATTTTTAGTAATCCACTGTTAATAATCGTTTCCGCATGTTTATTGTACACTTGTTATCTTAATGATAGTGGGTGTCGTCACAAAATGGGGTTGAACACAAGGATAAGGGTTACAAGTTGTTTAGGATTAAGGCCTTAGCTTTATCTAGGTCAAACCAGAAGGTAGATTGAGCGTGAAATAGGGTGACTAAACAAGAATAAAGTAAACAAAAGTAAAAGAAAACTAACTTAACAAAGAAAAATAAAATATATATCTTTTTAATATGTTTTAATATGTGGGTAGAACTAGGATTAGGTTTCATAATTAAGTGCTTTCACCAACATGAAAACATTCATACCCATTTGTACGTCCTTAGTATAGTTATGAGCAATCATCATAAGTGTCTATTCCCTCCTCTTTTAAGATTGAGATAGATCTAGATTTTGGGCATGACTCTCTCTCTCTCTCTCTCAAGATGATAAGAAAACAATAAAACATACAACCATTTGATTAATATCTCTAGAGTTTCAACACTTTATTGTATTCACACCACTCCTTAACTTCATATCTAAATAATACTACTCTTTTGAGGCATTAGAAATTAAACATCACAAGATGGTAGCTAATCATGCAAATGATTTATTCATGAACAACAATAAGGAGATAAGCATTGCCAAGGGTATATACATTCAAACAGATATGAAGATATATGTGATCCTCCTTCTCTTGAAGGTGGAAGGCAGAGACCTCTAAGGAACACAAATAAATGGGTGTTGGATTCTTTCCTTCACCAATCGATGGCAATTCACAGGTGGAAATGGAATTTTGCAACACTTTGTGTGGAAGAAGAATGTCCTTCTATGAAGGTTTGTGGTCCCTATTTATTGGGATTTGTGTGTGCTTGAGACATCTGAAGGATGGGATATTTACTTACGCTTCAATCTCTATGACATGTGCCTTTTGCGGTGCATGATTAGCTGATTAAGGTGGTGGTGTTGTAGAGATTCCATTGGTTGAGTTGCTAATTTTGGTTCAGTACACCATCGATATCGATACCAACACTATTTTGGAAGGAAAAGACTGGCTTTCCATCGATTGATGAATTAGGTGATCCCTCAATAGATGGGTTAGGTGTTCCTTTTAAATATGTGTCTAGCAATCCATTAGGATATAGGCCTAGCATTCTGAAGGCAGATAGGCCTGACATTCCTTCAGAAAATGGGTTGCAGCATGTCAATGTTGTCATCAATAGGTAGAATGGTTCTTCCATTGGTAGATGGACATCGACAAAGAGTATGTTCCTATGCGTCAAGTCAAGTTCCATCATTTGAGTGTTGGGTGTCATCAACTGATATAACGACAATGTCTTTCAAAAGCAATACTTTTTTTAGAAAAGTTCAAGGTTATTATTAATAGAAGTAAATGATGATAACATGCAAGTAGAATGTAATAATTTTCAAACAAACCTAGTATAATGAGCAAAATGAAGGATACAATAGACATATAACATCCACAAAATTGGATGTTATCAAACCCCAAACTTAGAACCTAGAGTGTCCTCAATATAATAAATAAAATTAAAGTATGGGGTGGCATATAAAAGAGCATGCTAATTAAAAGGATCCTAGTCTTGTAATCATGTTTTCCACCAGCTCATTGCCAACGTTTCTGCTTGACTGTTGTTACTTCTTTCTGTGTCTCTAGATCTTCTCCCAATAGCTTAAAGTTGCTTGATACTTCAGTCGTTGCTTCCTTTTTTAGATAAAGGGTTCCTCATTTTCCATGCCAATTCTAATTCCCTCTTCCTGGATGTACTGTGCATCAATCTCACATAAGGTATCTTTTATTCTCAATTTATATTTTTTAGTAATTAAGAGAGTGTAGGGTTCCTCTTGGGGCCACACAACTAAAAGTTTGGTGTAACGACAAGTGGTTTATTTGGCTATCATTGAAGAACAATAGGAAATACTATGGAGTTGTTAGGTTCCACTATAGGTCACGACATATCCACATTCTTGAGACAGTATACACTGGTCAGGAAACACATTTGGCTCATAGAATGGAACAACTCTCATGTTTTTATTCTCGCTCAGGCTTATATTCTCTCTTGGCTTATGGAATGATAGGATTTTAAAGGGTTTTTGGACTGCCAAGCTTATTTTATCCTTTTCACAATTTTAGCACTAGAAGGGGTAGCTTCTTCCTTTGTGTGAGATTTATGAAATCCCAACATGTACTATGGGACTCAAATGATTGCTTAAGAGTTATTAGACTAAGATCCTCCCCACTTTCAAGAAGTTTTCTAGTGAATTAGGCACTCTATTAGCGTCCTGCAATGTCTTAAGATAAAGATGATGCAAAAGCATGATCACTTCATATGGTGAATTTAGTGGCCAAATATGTCACTTCATACAATAATATGGTAAGCGATAGCTTGAATAAAATTAGATATAGCCTAGGAGGGAAGATAACTTCCATGAAAATTAGATCAAAATATACCTAAAGCCAAAACTTCATTCTTTTAGTAAGAACCTTCTAACTAAAATAAAGCTAAGTACATCTTAATCTAACATGTGAAACTTACAAAAGTTTCAAAATAGTGGAAAAGTTGGGAAGGTACGGTAAATGCAAAGGCAAAGAAAGTGTGATATTAGAGTTATGAGAGGAGGGTGTACCTACCTCTTTTGCTCACCCTCCCCCCAAACTTGTCATTCACTATGTCCTTAGAGTGTTAAAGGAATATGTTAGATGTAAACATGTAAGCTTTTAGTTCTGCTCATGTTGTCCCTCAATCGCCCATTCAAAGTTCAGTTGTTGGATGATATAAGCACCATATATGTTGGTAGTAGTCATCTTGAAATGTTTCCACCCTTTTATTTGTAGTTTCCAGAAATTGCATCCAGAACAACACGTGGAAGCCACAATTACTTGATTGTTTTATCCACTGGAGGCTCCTATGATAGAAGTGCAACTTTCTAACATCTCCCTCCTCAGTCAAGTACCCTTCACCATATTTTTATAAGCTCAATTATGCCCTTTGTGCAATGTTCAACCTTTAGAACTAAAACACTATTTTCTTAGTTCTTGTGGGGTACTCTCTTTTGATTATCAAAAAGTCTACCATCAGTGATAACCCTAAACCTAAACCTAGATTAAAAAACAAAGCAACAAATTCTCGACAAGCACGATTAACACAATGTACAAGAAACACATTTTTTTTCCTTTTCCTTTTTCATAAAACCTCATAAACCAATGTCACATCAGATAACAACATTTTTAGTTATTTAAAATCCTATTCAACTCAATTAAATGATAATCAAATCTGATGACTCATATGTAGTTTAATATACATTAATTATATGTACATAAAATAATAGACTCGGTACACTACCCATCCAGGGAAAAAGAGAGTACATGGAGATTCTAATCTAGATTGTTCTATTCACATCTTCAGTGTCACAACCTCTCCTATGGACAAAATTATAACTAAATACATTTAAAAACAACCTCATTAGACTCATAGATCCCCAATGAGTAGATACCTCCCACTCAAGTTAAGTACATGAAACAACATTGGATTACGTGTATTGAGTTTAAAATAAACTAATAGTTGTTGAAAAGTCTAACAGATAATTCTAGCATTTAGTCAAATTCAGTTTATGACAATAATCTAATTAGTTATAAAGACATTCATTTATTCAAATTCAAGCCTTTTAAACTATCATTCATAGCATATGTATGAATAGATTAGAAAAAAATAAATTTGTGAAAGTTAAAATCCTACGGAAGAGATAAATAGTCAAGATATACAAATTTAGGATCATGACATAACAAAAAAATCATCTTTGTTTCACCCCACTAGTCAAACCAAGAACATATCATGCGTTCATGAAAGTGAAGTCCACATAATTTGTCTACCAAATAGAAATTTTCCAATGACAAGTAAATCCAAATCATAATAAGTGTCGATGTAAAATCATCATAAACCATTGTCATATTCAAGAATAGATTACATACTAGACAGACAAGAACAAGGCAAAATATTACCTTTATAAAAGAATGTTTTGTTTCCACAACAAGAAACATATTCAACACTAGTATATTTATCTACTACCATTACAAGAAATATAACAAGCATTCATCTCATGTTCTATATGTCTTGTTTCAATCGTTTGCCCTTAAAATACTTGTCTTGCACCTCACCAAATAGAATATGCCACACCTAATTATCATGTCAATGACTCATTGTCATTATCTTGAAGAATAGTAGGCCACCCTAAGATATATACAACAAACCCTGGTCCAAAAAAGGGTTGCCTAAAGAGGATCGTGTCCTCATTTTGGGTATCCAAGATATGAATAGAAAAAATAGAGTATCACATATCATCATATTTCTCACATTCTACAATTTTGATTTCATCATAGCCTATGCTTATGGACATAGACTTTCACACAAGAGAATTTGTGCCCATAATCATGCCACGTGACTCATTCCTAAATTCTAGTGATCTAACCTTCAAGGTATGAATCCACACTCGATAAATACTTCTCTTCTTATTACTACAAGGAGATATGTTTCATTTTCCCACTATGGACTTCAGGGGAAACTCACAGTGTTCAGGGCACCTAACTAGATGTCTCATCATTTCACTTGTTATTTAATCATCTTATTCATCTTTAAGAGAATTTAAATCATCATTTATCATGTTTGTATTCTTGTGCCACTATAATGACATAAAGTAGATTAGGATGTTCAAGAAATAAAAATCATTAATCATTATAAAAAATAACACGACAATCCACAATTTACAACATATATATTTATTTTGCATTCTCACATTCTTACATATGATTCATCATTAGTTGGATACCAAATTCATATGTAATCTCACTCTCAAGTGTTCACCCTAATCAGGGCTTCTCAATAACAAATCAATACAATTGTTTCAATCCCAAAACACTTCTTATCATTTCACATCATCTCAATGTTTTAGTAAATATTCAGAGAGGCATTAACACAAATTAATATCAGCATAAAAACATCTTTTATTACTCATATGCTCATATCGGGTTTATTATAAAATATATACTTATTCCATCTGATTTTAATTGATATAAATGAAACTCACTGTATAAACATGTATAAGACACATACTATTCCTCTTTTATTATTTACCATTCTTCAGCTAGGGTTACTATTCACATATTTTTTTTATTTCATTTGAAATCCATCCAAATAGACCATATATAAATACAAGTTCTCTAGTAGATATTCACAATCCAAGAAAGTATTCTTATGAATCAATTCACATTCTTGAACCTCATTTTATAATTGAGTTAAACCATACATATATACATTCCTTTATCCCTTATTTTAGAGAAGTTGAATTATTATCACATATCTCAACATAATACTATTAGAGTTAGGTTCTTAGATCCACCGGGTTAACTACTTGGTTTTCTTTTCATTTTATATTCATTACTCGCAACTAATTCATTTCATGTTCATTGTATTATTGGAATTAATCATTCTTAATTCACTTAATATACAATGCTTCTCTTTCATTAACATCCATTGTAGTCTGATTTTGTTGTATTTATTTCAACTTAGGTCAAGACAAATTAATCAATATAAATATATTAAATATTTTTTCACACTTATTTAGTAATATTTCATCCATAACTTATCATCACAACTCAGTTCATCCTTGTCCATTTCCTTTTCTTGCATTTTATACATGTAACATGTTATTTTATTTCTAGTGGTATTTTGGTAATTGAAAACAATCCTTCCATTCCTTGTAAGATTGCTCACTTTAGGAATGTAGAACGGATTAGGATTACTTCTCCTTATGCATTAATGTCTAGTCATCTTCTCAATTCATTTTTATTTTGACTTGTATAAAAGACTTGAATTCATGTGGAGTTTACTCATTATTCCATAAATTATACTAGAATATATAATTAGGTCATCTTAGCAAGACTAGTCACATTTTCTTAAAGTAGAACACCTGCAACTGACCATTTTCTTCACATTTACAAGATTATATATAAGTTTAGGCTTTATCTCTCATACTTGTCTTAAACTTGAATTTCTAAGATTTTTAAGAAGTCGTATTAGTTCAATACACCATAAGACCCTAATCATTCACTAACTCACTAGGTTATTCATGGGGTCATTAAGACGATCTACAACACATGGAAATCGTAATTTCATTTCCAGACAATTCATCCATCAATTATAAGTATCTATCGATTTGTTGGCTCATTTGAGTCAATCCCGCAACACTAACCCCAAACACGAGATACCTCCATTTCAATTCCTCACACTGATCCTCATGTACATGCCATATTAAATTTTAGTATTATTCAACAATAAAAGTTATTCATGCGTATTGAATTACAACATAATTCCATACACATTCACTAAAATTTTTGTATATCATTCATTAGTCTGACTTTTAAGCAATATTAATATAAAAATCACGGTTCTCTATCCATATGGTATTTCATTGAACTTTTTTATGAGTTGTGGGAAACACCCCCGAAAAGGATCCGCTTCAGTGGCCCCACCCCAACAATGTAAACCCTTGTCCCCCCTCATCTACCTACACACTAAAGGGGCATGTAAATCACATAGTGGGCCAGCATGTGTGATGGGATAATTTGTTTTCAAGGAACACTGATTGGGTTTAGAACATGGGTCCCTTCATAGGGGAGCCCATGCCCTTACCACCAAATCTACAACTGCATTGGCAATATTTCATTGAATTTGAATTAGTAGATCAAGAACTAGAAAAAGGAAAATAAATGGGAAAGAGTCTAATTTAGTAGCATTCAGTTTCCAATGTCTTCTAAATTGATCACCCAATTACATACAAATACAACCAAAGATCTTGTTCATTTTACTCAGATAAAATTAGGCTTTCAACATGATTATAGAGATCAAGAAGGATGCAAAAACTCACTCAGTAACCAAGCACCTTAAAAAATTTCCCATATTCTAAATTTTTAGAATTCTTACCAACTCCCAAGGATTCAATCCATTTCATGCCCTTTTTAACTTGAATGAATTCATTAGCTTTTAGAAGCTAAAAACCCAAATCAACATTTTGGCAATTTTCTCCCTCAAAATCCTAATTCTTCCCTCTCTCTCTAAAATCTTGTATCTATGGATTAAGTCATTGATTATGGGAGTTACTAGGGTATTAAGTTCATGATATATATATATATATATATATATATCAATTGAGGTGCTTGTAATTGTAACAAACAATTCTTTAATTATATTTTTTTATTTCAACATAATTTATCATTGGCCGAGTTGTTTCGGTCATGATAATTAATTGATGAAGGGGTTTGTGGTTAGTCAAATATGCTCTACATAATGTGAAAATTTAACTCTTAATATGAAATCAAATGTGCAAAAAAGCAAGACACATTGAAATTTTAGTTTCAAAGATAAGCAATAAATAAATAAAAGCCAAACATTGTATTGTTGTATTTTAGCCTAAATGCATGGTCAACTGAGGTACTCTTGGGTGAAACTCGACAGATCAGTGAATCTAAAAAGAACGAAAATGTGTTATTTTTTATTAATACTTATATTTGAGTCATGAAAGCTTTATTTCAATTTCAAATAAATTAGAGTTATATAAAAATACTAGAAATCGTTTACTACACCACTATATTTATCACATTTTGTATCCATATACTATTAAAACTCTAATTTTGACCAACTAGAGTTTTCATTTCACAAACCTTGATTATTCAAATGATAACATTCTTATTAGTTTCTTATTAGGTTTAAAACATTATAATTAGACCATCATCAATAATCAACCTTAAACAATGATTATTCTGGTTTAGAATGTAATCATCCAAGTAAACCCTAATTAGATGGCTAAGTTGAAATTGGATCATTACAATGTTGTTTGTTGTTCTTTTTATATTATACATGGAATTAAAAATGTTGTCTAAAGTGATAGTCTTGACCTTTGTGTTGATGGACATAAGCATCCAATGTCCATTGTGAATAGTAGGGAGGAAGACAAGCTAATGAATGTGTGACTTGAGCTGATCAGTCAGTTGCTCTTCTTCTGCACATCCCTTCTTCTAGATAATATCACCAAGGAGTTTATAGCCAGCCATACAAATGTCATGTATCCCATCATCTAAGAGAACTTAGCAAGCTATCGTGACATTCACGATCATGTATCCTACGACTATAGGAATTTCACGGAGGTATGGCTTCAGGATCTGGACATCTCCTTATTCAAAGATGACTACTAGGTCATCATCTTTAGGCTTCAACGTCTCCATGATGAGGAATAAGTCCTCCTTTGATAGATGATAGCACACATCACTATCAAAGTTTTCAAATGTTGATATGACCATTTCCACATGTGATA
This sequence comes from Alisma plantago-aquatica, assembly GCA_963693085.1. Taxonomy (NCBI): domain Eukaryota; kingdom Viridiplantae; phylum Streptophyta; class Magnoliopsida; order Alismatales; family Alismataceae; genus Alisma; species Alisma plantago-aquatica. The sequence continues at coordinate 1,010,883,941 of OY856410.1, read as the reverse complement.
CACATTTTGTTGTTGTGCCTTCTTCTTGTGTGACCTATGGATTTGTTTTTGGCATTTGTTTGCTTCATGTGCTACACTAGTAGGAGCTAATCTTGGTGTAGTTTTTGGCTAAGAGGGAGGCTGATATATCCTCAATTTTGTGAAATTGAATTTATTAAATATAAATCATGAATAGATGAATGTTTTCCCCAATGGCACTATTGGTGGAATAATGATGTTAATCACCTTTGTATGAGTGTTTGTCACACAAGATAAATAATTAGAAGAAATTCAAACGTGAATAAATAATAATGGCTTTTTGATATGATAATAAAATAAATGTCAAGTTTCTAAATAAAAACAAGATACATGGTGTTTAGATGATTAAAAAAGTAATTATCTAGCCAATTTGGAAACACATATTTTGATACATCAATTAGGATTGTTTTGATCTTATTTTTGGTAAACCTGAAAATAATAAAGAAAGGAAGAATTCTAGAAATTGAGAATAAAGGACATTCCATAACATAATGGTAATTTTTAGATATAAATGGTTAAAAGGAGATCTCAATAAAACTAAATATAAAATTGGAAAGTGTATTAGTGAGTTTCTTTGAAATAAGAATAATTAACTGGAGAAATATATGAAAGAGAGAGATAAAAGAATGATGATAAAGTAGTTCCTATTAGAGTAAACGATCTTTTATCCAATTTTCACCATGTTTTTTATGATTTTCCTTAACATCTTATTGTTTCCAAATTTAAGTCTTAATAAGAATGTGATGGTGTCTTCTCGTGACCTTTGAAAAATAAGGATAATATGTTTAATTACTTTCTAAATGAGATCTCTTGCCTTTTTCCTATTCTTTTTGGTTATAAAAGAGAAATCTTTTTACGCTTAAAAAAAGGTGACTGTGGTGTGTTAATTAAATAATGTTGATAATATTGCTTAAGAAAATATTTGAAGGATAAGTGGTGAATACATATAGATAGATATGTGTCTTCAAGGTGTAAACCTATTAAATGTTTTCCTCTATGCAACAATGCATTCTCTTCATAACTGTGAGGGAGACAAAGACTTATGGAAAGAAAATAAAGACAATACCTTTATTTTGGAAATTCATGTATATGTGTACATGTATAACCAACCAAGCGGCAAGTTGTTATTGTCTAGAATAGGAAACTAGCATCGAAGACGCAAATCCCACTGAAAGGATTCCATGGGGATTAGTATATATAGATGTGGGTCTTCCTCCTTCTCATGGGATTCCCTCTCCTTCTTTCTTCATTGTCTCTCCTCCTTATTGCCTTATTTCTTATACATGCGAGAAAACTAGATGTGCAGTGTCCCTCCATGAAGGAGTTGACTACTATTACCAAGAGCAACCTGCCTACTAGGAACAAACCTCCTATCGATTTGTGAAATATGAAGTTAGGAGGGAGTGACTCTCCATCATAGCCTTTCCCATCCATCTCCTCCTTATCAGGGATCCAATTGTAGCAAGGACACAACATGACAGTGGACCTAGGAGATCTGATCGTTGTTTAGAACTCGACAAGGAGGAAGCAGTCAAGGTGATGGTGGTTGCGGCGGTGAATCAGTGACATGGGTGGTAGAGAGGGCGGAGGGGATCGTTCCTGTCTGGCTAGAGTGGACTTCACCTGAGTGACGCCCTACTCCTTTGAAAGCAAGGAGCAGTGGGCTGCTCACCCTCCTCCAACACTAGTAGTGGTCTCTTTAGGGCACGTTTGGAGCACCTGGATTCAAAGAGAGTCAATCAGGCAATGGTGAGGGAGGCTGATCTCCTCTGGCTATGGGTGCCTAACCAGTACAAGCCGCACGCGTGGAGCTGCAGTCTGCAAGTCGAGCGCAAGGAAGAAAGAGTGTCATACTGGTTTTTTTTAAATTGGATTCAAGTAATAGATACATGAAGATTAAGAAGGAAAATACCAAAGGTGTATATATATATATATATATATATATATATATATATATAGAGAGAGAGAGAGAGAGAGAGAGAGAGAGTCAGGCTAGAATACACTCGAGTGTATTCGGAGCAGAATACACTCAAGTAGTTTTTCATGATGCAATATTTTTTTCAAAAATCTAATCTGTTGATCTTCTTAAACATCTTGTGAATAGCTCATATGCAATATTTGAGCACATTTGGACATTTATTGGTCATGTTATAAAGACCGCATAAATTATGCATTTCAAATTAGTTTCACGCGTCGATTTTGTTTCTCTTGGATGAGTGACTTACACTCATCCAAATGGGCTCAAAATTTGTATGCAAACTAGTTATAGTATGGCAGTGAAGATCAATGGTTTACATTTTGTAAAAAATAGTATTGATTTGCAAACACACTTGAGTGTATTCGTGTGATCTGTACACTCGAGTGTATTCTAGCCTGACTCTCTATCTATCTATCTATCTATCTATCTATCTATATATCTATATATATAATGTTGACATGGCAATGTTCAATTGATCTGGATCATGTTATCTTGACATAATTCTAGAAACAAATTGGTAATTCAGATGAAGATGTGTTATACATGAAAATTGATCAAAAAATGAGAGGAACATGAATAAAATATAATTAGTACCTAATTTTGATCATATTTCTAAAAAATAGGACCAATGCATGATTATTAAGTGATTCAGGTATAAAAGCCCTAGTTTTGGTGATTATGTTGCTTAACACGGTGAATCTGATTATTGTGAGTTGTTAACTATTATTTTTGGATATGATGTTAGTCTAACATGATCAAAATCATAATGGTGATAATCAGGATTCAAAGGTGACTAATCCTGGATTATGAATAATTAAGACTAAAAGTCATATCTTTCTAGATTGTTAATGAGTATACTTGCATCTAAGTGATCATCATGTAAGGATATGTTGGATATAATAAGTAGGGTTTAAAGATCCTAACTTTCCATGTTGATTAATGAATTTAATTTGATCTAAGTGTTCATGACGCAATAATATGGTAGTTTTGATAATCATGGAAACACCTGATGTAAATTAGGGTTCTTAAGTCATTAAAATAATAATAATAATGGGAATTAGGGTTTCGAAGCATAACCCTAATGATACTTCAATAAAATGAGACAATCCGAAATCCTAGATTAGGATCTAAGTACCATTTAATGTGACAGTGACACTTTAATATTTACATACATACAAATTAAAGTTGATTGATTGATTTACTTGCTTTATTGGATAATATGCTTCATGACTGCATAATCTTCATGGATCCCCATTGTGGTACATGGTTACACCTATGACTACCCACATTAGTGTGTTAGTGTTTTCTGAATGTTTCTCAAGAATTGAATAATTAATTTGTTGGATGTTTATTTAGTTTCAATTATAATGCCACTATGAGTATCACGTAAAGAAATATTATGTGAATAAAATGATTGTTCTTATTTGCAAGTATTTGATGGAATATATGTTGTTGGTTTACTTGCACACTTTTGCATGTACCCCATGTACATAGTATAGCTTGTTATACTGATCCATGCTTTTGTTTCACGGTATTTTAGGTACATGCTAGATAAAGTAACAACAAGATGTGATGGACATATGAAATTACTTGTAGACACTAAAGTTAACTTGTAAGGAGGATTAGATAGATACTTCTTATGATATGTACAATTCTAATAAAGGAGTGTTATGTAAGTTCTAGAGGAACATCTTGTAAACACCATATTTGAATTAATGGAAATTATTTGCTACTGATTATTATTTGTTTAAAATTTGGATCCTTGGAGAAACTTTTAGGTAATGACTATCATATTTTTGGCCTTCCTTAATTGGGGGTTTCTGAAAGGCGAGGTCATTACATTTGGTATTAGAGCCCCAAAATTTTCAAATAATATTTAATTGTTTATAATGTAAAGTAATCTATAGAAATATGAGGGAATTATTATGGCATTTTCTGAAGATGATGGTGTCTAGAAGGGACCACGACCTGGGGACTGGCAAAAGTTTCCTCTGCATCGCTAGTCAGCTTACGAGGACTCCCAAGCCCGTGCATTTTGCCTGGCCAAAGTCGGGTGATTTTGCCTGAAATAAAATATCGTTAGGTTTTCTTCTCATCTTGATTCATCCACTTCACATCCTCTTGCTTAATAAATCCTAAAATGGCATTTCTCTCCTCATCTAAAGTTAGGATTTTTGAGAAGAAGTAGGATTAAGACATCCTCTGCCAATTAATGTACATGTAATGTGGAAATAATAATGTACATGAAACATGGAAATAATGATAAAGAAAAGAAAATTGTTTTATGGGGTTTTCCTTATGAGGGTAAACTCTAGATGTGGATAAGGTTGGTTAAGAAGAACCCTAGGGGGTCAAGACATATAAACCCTAAGAGGTAGGGTGTAGTCTCTAACTTTAACCCAAAACCCTAATTATGTGGAATGAGAGTAGTGTGGCAATATAGAACACTACCCATATGAACCATGAAAAGGAATAAGAAAAACATAAGTAAATGAGATAGGTGATAGCCACCCATGCATATGTGTATGTGGAACAAGAAATTATTTAGAAAAGTTTTAAGAAACATAAGCAACCTATGAATAATGCATTTATGAATGTAACCTAGCCAAACTATATATTGATCTTTGGTGAGTTAAAGAGCATAAGGTGAATTAAGTCATCATGGGGATGACTGGTGATTAAGCCCATAATGGAAGTTCACCTCAGGACAAACCCAGAATAGAAGGGGTATATTATGAATGTGCACTATAGAGACCAAAGCCTTAGATAGGGTTCCCCATAAAGAGGCTCCCCTAACAAGAGGGCACACCATTGAGAAAAGTGATAAGGGTGGTGAGGTTGGAACAAGAATTTCTCATTTAGGTTACATAAAAATATGAATATAACTTACTCGAACCCCCATGATATCTCTAGAAGTTTGAATATGGAAAGAAAGTCATTGAGATGACTATTATCAAGCCCCTAGAGGGGATGGTCATGAACGATCAAGCCCTTAGAGGGGAAGATCACAGAAGGTCAAGCTCCAGGAGGGAAAGATCATGAACTATCAATCCCCCAAAGGGGAAGATTACAGAAGGTCAATCCCCTAAGGGAAAGTCCAACATAGTACCAAGCCCCTAGAGGGGAAGGTCAAGAAAGGTCAATCCCATGGGTGGGAAGGCCGACATGGTACCAAGCCCCAAATAGGGAAGGTGGCCTAAGTTCCTAGTGTAGACGACTAAGCCCCAAATAGGGAAGGTCACAAAAGGTCAAGCCCCAGATTTGGAAGGTCGGTGAGTCACCAAGACCCTACAGGGGAAGGTGGACCAAGTCCACTGTCGAGAAAAACCCCCATCATAGGGTATCCCAGAGATTGGGCAAACAAGGGTTGAGAAGTTATAATGAAAAAATGTATAAAGATAAAATATGAATTTTTTAGGGTTGGTGTCCCGACCTGGGGTGGGTCAACCCAAGAGAGGGAAAAGGACCTATGTGGGGAGGAAAAACCCTAGACCTTGGGGTTAGGTTGTGGCTAGAGAGCCTAACCTCCTCCTATGAGCCAAGATGACACCCAAGGTTAGGACCTTCCCTAGAAGGATGATATCATAAATCAATTTAAAGATCGAGGTAACCTTAAATCTCACCTAAAGTGTAAAAAATTAAGTATACAAAATATGAAAGTACATATATTGAGTATGATTCTTTGAACCCAAGTATGCCATCTCTGAGGAACATGAGAAAAAAGTCACTATGGAAGTGGCTTACAGTATGAGACTGAGCCTGGAAAAGAAAGCCGATATGATCATAATGAGGGGACATAAAGTGAATAATGAGCATCATAAGAGATGGAGGAAATCAAATTTAAAGAATTACATATGAAAATAATGTGTTTTTGGTGGACCCTCAAGAAGGGTGGAGCCCTAAGTCAATCCTAAGGTCAAGTAGGGAGTATTAAAGGTGCATGGGACCGATGGGATTAGGAGTTGATTGTTCCCAGAATGCACAAGACCATCTATTTAGGAGGTAACAAATATGTTTGCCCAAGGTCCATGTATTAGGAGATTAACAACCTTCATGATGATCATGTGGCCTAATGGGTGAATGTGAGAGGAAATCCCTAGATGCATAAGGATGAGATCACTCCAAAAGTACTTATACCCCTAGAGACCTCAGGAAGTGGCTAAGATTCATAATATGTGAGGTGTAATCATAAAAGACACAAGATGTCATGTAGTAATAAAAGGAGTTGTATACAAACTCAAGAGTGAGAAAGACATTTGACTTCATGAAATATAAGAAAGTGGTGGAATTGAAAGTAGGTGTGGTTTAGAGTCATGTTGAGAATGATTCACTAAACTATAAAATTTTAGGATAATGTGTGTACACCATATTTCTCTTGGAATGGGATGAACTTTGTATTTGGGCTGCAATCAAGTGCTTATTTCATCTCATTATGAGGGAGAAAGATTGGGTAGGCACATGTTATGTTTAAATGTTAACCTATGAGAACGAATACCCTAAGTTGAGTTTCAATGACATGATTTAGGGTTGGAGGTGTTACCTCACCATTATGTGAAAATAAATGAATAGTAAGTTGGAAACCTAGGTGAAATGCTAATCACCAAATGAAATTGAAATCAAAAAAATGAAAATGTAATCATAAAGGAATGATATCATGTATATAATAAGGATGTGTCTATACCTTGAATTGAATTCAAGTACCAATACTAGTAATGATGTGAGGAATTTGCATATTAAAAAAGGATGTTAAAGATATCTGAGTAGGGTTGCTAACCCTAAGGTTTGAAATTAAAGATGTGTTATCATTCCCCTTAAGCTTACTAGTTTTGAATTTTGGGACAAAATTTCTTTTAAGGAGTTGTAAATGTTATATCCTCAATTTTGTGAAATTGAATTTATTAAATAGAAAACATGAATCAATGAATATTTTCCCCAATCGTATTATTGGTGGAATAATGATGTTAATCACCTTTTGTATGGGTGCTTGTAGAACAAGATAAAAAATAGAAGGAATTCATACATGAATAAATAATAATGGATTTTTGATAAAATAAATGAAATAATTACCAAGTTTCCAAATGAAAATAAGATACATGGTATTTTAGATAATTAAAAGAGTAATTATTTAGCCAGTTTGGCAATGCATGTTTTGAGACATCGATTAGGATTGTTTTGATCTAACTTTTAGTAAACTTGAAAATAATAAAGAAAGGAAGAATTCTAGAAATTGAGGACAAAGGACATTCCATAACATAATGGTATTTGTTTGAAATAAATGGTTAAAAGGAGCTCTCAATAAAACTAAATATAAATTGGGAAGTTTGTTACTGAGTTTCCTTGAAATAAGGATAATTAATTGGAGCAACATATGAAAGAGATAGATAAAAGAATGATGATAAAGTAGTTCCTATTAGATTAAACAACCTTTTATCTAACGTTCACTATGTAGTTATGTTTTTCCTTAACAGCTTATTGTTGCCAAATCTAAGTCTTAATAAGAATGTGGCGGTGTCTTTTCGTGACCTTTGAAAAATAAGGAGAATATGTTTAGTTACTTTCTAAACTAGATGCCATGCCTTTCTCTTATTCTTTCTTCTCGTAAAAAATCTTTATTTACGCTTAAAGAAAGGTGATTATGGCGTGTTAATTAAAAACTACTGGTAGTATTCTTTAAGAAAATATTCGAAGGGCAAGTGGTGAATATATATTTGTGTGTGTGTGTCTCCAAGGTGGAAACCTATTAAATGTTTTCCTCTCTGCAAGAATGCATCCTCTTCATAGCGTGAGGGAGAGAGAGACTTATGGAAAGAAAATAAAAACAATATTTTTATTTTAGCAAATCATGTATACATGTACATGTATAAACAACCAAGCGACAAGTTTCTATTGCCAAGAATAGGAAACCAGCCACAAAGAGGAAAATCCCAGTGGAAGGATTCTATGAGGATTTTATATATAGATGCGGGTCTTCCTCTCCAACTTTCTTCATGGTCTCCCCTCCTTATCGTATTCTTCCTTCTACATGTGGGAAAACTAGAAGGTGTAGTGCACTTCCATGAAGGAGTTGACTACTATTACCCAGGGAACCCGCCTACCAAGAACAAACCCCCTAACCATGGGAGGAATATGTAGTTAGGAGGTAGTGACTCTCCCTCATAGCCTTTCCCATCTGACTCCTCCTGATTTGGGATCAGGTTGCAACAACAATGTTGCATGACTGTTGAACCCAAGAGATCTGGTCACTATTTAGAACTGGACGAGGAGGAGGGAGTCAAGGTGATGGTGGTCACAATAGTGAATTAGAGACATGGGTGGTAGAGAAGATGGAGGGGATTGCGTCTATCTAGCTGGAATGAACTTCACCTGAGCGACACCCTGCTCCTCCAAAAGCAAGGAGTCGCAGGAAGCTCGCCCTCCCCCAACACTAGCAACAGTGTCTTTAGGGCATGGTTGGAGGACCTGGCTATGTATGAGAGTCGATTGGACAGTGGCAAGGGAGGTTAATGTCCTCCGACCATGGACACCTTATTAGTGCAAGCCGTGTGGGTGAAGCCGCACTCCACAAGTTGAGCATGAGGAAGAAAGAGCATCAGACTGGGTTTGTGGATAATCAGATTTAAGTAACAAATCTGTGAAGCTAAAGAAGGAAAATACCAAAGGTATATATATATATATATAAATATAAATATAAAAATATATATATATATATATATATATATATATATATATATATATTACTGACGTGGAAATGTTCTATTGGTCTAGATCATCTTATTTTGAAATAATTCTAGAAACAAATTAGTAACTCGGATGGAAACTTGTTATACATGAAAATTGATCACAAAAATGAGAAGAACCTTCATAAAATATGATTAGGACCTAATTATGATCCTAGTTCTAAAAAATAGGACCTATGCATGATATTAAGTGATTAGGGTATAAAAGCCCTAGTTTTGGTGATTATGTTTCTTAACAAAGTGAATCTGATTATTTTGAGTTGTTAACTATTATTTCTAAATATGATGTTAATCTAACATGATCATAATCATAATGGTGATAATTGGGGTTCAAAGGTGAATCATCCTGCTTATGAATAATTAAGACTAAAAATCATATCTTGCTAGGTTGTTAATGAGTATATATGCATCTAAGTGATCATCATGAAATGATATATTGGATATAATAAGCAGGGTTTAAAGATCCTAACTTTCCATTAATGAATTAAATTTGATATAAGTGTTCATAATGCAATAATATGGTATTTTTGATAATCATGGCAACACATAATATGAACTAGGATTTCAAAGTCATTAAAATTATAGTTTCAAAGCATAACCTAATGATAATTCAATAACTTGGGATAATCCTAAATCCTAGATTAGGATTTGAGTAGGGTTTAATTTGATTAATGTGATGGTGACTTTAGAATTTACATACATGAAAATTAAAGTTTATTGCTCGATTTTCTTGCTTGATTGGATTAATATGCTTAATGACTGCATGATCTGCATGACTCACCATTAAGGTACATGGTTGCGCCTATGAATACCCAAATTAGTTTTTCAGTTCTTTTAGAGTGTTTCTTGAGGATTGAACAACCAAACTATTGGATGTTTATTTAGTTCTGTTCAATTATAATGCCACTGTGAGTATCACATAAGGAAAGATCTTGTGAACAAAATGACCATTCTTATTTGCAAGTATTTGATGGAGTATATGTTGTTAATTTACTTGCACACTTTTACATGCACTCTACGTACACAGTATAACTTGTTATACTAATCCGTGTTTTTGTTTCATGGTGTTTTAAGCACATGCTAGATAAGGTGATTTCAAGATGTAACACACATATAAAATTTCTTGAAGACATTAAAGTTAAGGAGGATTAGATAGATGCTTCTTCTCATATGTATAATTCTAATAAAGGAAAGTTATGTAAGTTCTAAAGGAACATTCGTACACAATATATTTGAATTAACAAATATTATTTTCTATTAATTATTATTTGTTTAAAATTTGGATCCTTCGAAAATTATAGGTAATGGCTCTCATCTTTTTGGCCTTCCTTAATTGGGGTTGCTAAAAGGTTAGGCCATTATAGAGGGTGCATTGTTGGAGTATGTTCTTGTCGATCTTGGTCGATAAGATCCTTCTAGAGAGTTTAGACTACTTTTGTCCATGATCTCTTCCCTAGAAGGCGAAGTTATGCATACATCCTCCTTGGAATTGCTTCCATGTGTGGTTTCTTCTCTATCATGAATTATTTCCATGTCATACTTTCCCCATAGCACATGGAAGTTTTCATTGACGACCTCTTCCAAGGGGATTCTTATGTTCAAAGCCTCGATCATTCTCAACTCCCTAGAATCACGAATTTGTCGAGAGACATTGGTGTTTGTCTAGATACCAGTCCACATTGGGAATACCACATGTTGGCCCCTTTAAATAGGTTTTCATGTCCGATTAAGATCTTTAGCATCTCTAGGTCTTTAGAATATTTGAAAGCAATCATGTTTCATGGCATGTCTATAATGTTACAGTTATGTGTGACAATCTACCATGCAACTAGGTCCACAACAATTAACAACTAATGGTCCTTAGCCTTGAAGGATAGGGTAATGTGATTCATACCTCTGGTGCTTTTTGATGCAGAAATCAGTTCATTGTCCAAAGGTGGCTTGCACTTATATTCATATAGTCTAAAAGACATACTCAGTGTGGCATTAAGATTAGACCTTCTTTGTTATGTGCATTAATTCTTCAATAATTGTGCCACCAAGGACCTTGAAGAACATTTCACTGATGGAGACCTCAGGTCGAAATGATGTATGTAGAACCTCCCTTGCTGTATACGCCCCTAGTTCTTATAGAGGACATAAAAACTAAGTTTTTACTCATCTCAGATGCTGGCTAGGACATATATGTCACTTAGGAGCATCTTAGAAGTGGATTTTATGTCCATGTCCTTCACCTTGCATGGAAAGTGTGGAGGAGTGGCCTAATTGGGGTCATGGGTGACTTTGGGCTTGGGGAAGATTGAATTTTCTAATTTATTGAGGGCCTCCCTAAATAAATAGTTGATGTTTCCCTCCTCATTCTCAAGTGGAGCCTCATTGTGGCTTTCTCAAATACATCTCCTTGGTGTTCTCTGCCTTCATCAGACTATACTACATGGTGGTTGTATGCGAATTTTCCATAGATTTCTTCATATGTGAAAGGTAATGGTGGAGCAGAGGGGGTTGTAGCTCGATGGAGAAGGCCCGAGCTCCCCAGAGTAGGGACCTAGGTTTGAATCCCCAGTTGTGCAGCTTCAGCAATCCTTGGTCCCATCACACACCTCAGCCTCTGTGTGAGTTTACCTTGCTGACCCTGAAAAAAGTCAGGGGTTTATGCCACCAGGGGGGTCACAATCGTGGCACTTCCTCAGGGATGGTTCCCATGTCATCCAAAAAAAAGGTAATGGTGGGGAATTGTAAGAGAAGAGTTCTTCCAGCCCATCCATCAACTCGCCTATTGTCTCCCTCATCCCCCCTTTTTCTGGCATAGATGTGGTTTAGTGATTGCTTCAATTTCCTCCATATCTTCCCCTGCAGTATCTCATCATGCTTCATGGTCTTTGGGGGCAACTTTCTCCCTAATAGACTTCTTAGACTCCTTTTCTCAAACAGTCTTAGATGTATTTGTGGATAACCTAGGGAAGTGATGGAGTTCACTCCATCTTCATTATCATCATCAAGATTTTTGGTGTTTTTCACATAACTCTCCCCTCACCATGGTCAAAGAGAACCAATATGGAACAATAGTCATCGAGGGGGGTACTAATGACTCAACACCTTGTACTGTTAATGCCATGTCTATCCTATAGTTAATGTTAGAATCTTGCTCCAAAGTTGGGGATTTTCTTCCCTCCTTGTGCTGGTTATTCTGTCTCTTATCACTCAACCCCTCAGGTGGTGTAGAGGTCGAGAGTTCTTCATTCCTTATTTAGAGATCCAAAAAGGCATGATTTTTCTACACTAGGATGTTTCATTTTCGTAGCTCATCATTCTCTTTCCTTAGTTTGAAGATTTCTTTAGCCTTGTCAACCATCATCTTAATCATTTGTTATTGATTGTCCACCAGGATATCCATGTCTTGAGGCATGCACACTAGGGTTTGGATTTGTGCTGTCACATCCTTCACCAGTGTGGTTATTATTTGTACATCTAAAGATAGATTTATAATGTTATCAATAAGGCAAACTCATGCATGATGTTAAGCTGATGCCCAATATCTATGAACTGCATTGCATCTAGAGCTTACTTGCTTATAGAAGTAGGTGAAGATGAGATGGCATCCTGCCTAGGTGTCTCTCTTGGAGGGGAATGTGCATCATATCTTCCATAGTGTTGTTGCAGATTACCCATTGGTTATTTGGTTGATGGAGTGGGTTCATCAATTGGAGGGTCTTTCTCAGTCTCCTCCCCCCCCTTGACATTGCCTGCTTAGATGTAAACTTCTCTAGTATAGTCACTAGTTGTAGCTCGTCTTAGGGGTTTATTCATTTCTTATTTTTGGGGTTGCACTTGGCGACCCCAAAACTGTTGTGATTGAGGGATTAGGGGTTTGATCCTTCTCTGACTGTGTTTCTGATGGGATGGTTGCAATTTCTTGTAACAGGATGACAAGTGGAGTAGTCAATGGATCCTCCGATGGAACTTGCTTCTAGGATGAGATGTTGAAGGTTTCTTACTCCTTGTTAAAATTGTTGTTTCATTGAGGATCCTCTACTATGATCCTGGGCCTCTTGGCAGACTCTGATTGGTAACTTGCTCTTGCATGGATGATTTATTTGGCATAGCTCTCGCTAGACTAAGGAAGATGAGTTGATCCTTGTGACACCTCCACACAAAATGAGATTACTCAAAGCCAAAATGTTGGGCAAACACTAATTAACCATACAAAAAGGCACATAATTAATACTATATAAAAAATTTACATTCCATACAAATACTTACATAAAGGCCCAAGCTTCATATATATATTTATATTTATATTTGGTAACTTCACATAACTTTCATGGCCTTGGACACAACCTGTGAATAAAAAGTATCTTACCAAACATTTACAATAATTAAATTGTGCATGGTATACAACCATAAACTTGAGTCAATAACATCATATACAAATCCCCCTACCTGAACCTAAGAGTACAAGGATGACTCCAACACTCCAACTAAGACCACACCAAACTCTCAGCTCTGATGATCTTTAAATTGAGTTTCCTCACTACCAAAGGTGTGACTACACTATGGAAAATCATAGGGTGAGACCCCAAGTCTTGACGATATGAGATAACAACTAATCAAATTTATTGCTTACAAGCCTATATAATTAAATCAGTTAAAATAGATAATATAACAATATGGACAACTAATTAGAGTCTATACAATGAATAGGTACAATGAAGGTACACATAAGATAAATGAACATGTAAAATAGGAAGCACATATGATACTATTAAGAAAATCAAATAAATTGTTGTCATACAACGTGATCCTCCTATAAACCCTAAAAGACATACTAGACGATTAAATTGCATATTTTAGTAAGTCCTGGGTAGCTTGAGGCACACCATTTATAATACTAGTTGACCATTGCAATGTCGAAATCATCCCTGTATAAGATCTTAAGATCTTTGAAATCCTAAACATATCTTCCCCTGGGTCAATAAGAGTGAACAACTATAGTGGCTCAACGGTCCAACCTACTAGGAGGGGCACAACTGTCGTCCCACTAAAAAAATGGTCTGCGTTGGGTACACAAGACATGACATCAAAAATTACAGTATCATCATCATCATCATCATCATCATCATCTAAGCCTCGGTCCCAACTATGTTGGGGTCGGCTACATGGATCCTTCATTTCCATTCATCTCTATCATGGGCCATATTCTGGTTGAGATGTAGAGATTCAAAATCTCTCTTTACAAGCTCATCCCATGTTAATTTAGGTCTTCCTCTTCTTCTATTTATTGTGCTTGACTCAATAGCATTGCTTCGTATAGGCGTATTAGTCGGTCCACGTTGCTCATGTCCGTACCATATGAGTCAGCCCTTGCACAACTTGTCCTTTATGCTCGCCACCCCCACTTTATTCCTAATATAATCATTTCTCAAGCAATCTTTTCTTGTCTTTCCACACATCCATCTCAGCATACACATTTTAGCCACGTTCATCTTGTTGAGACCTTATTTCTTCACTTCCCAACATTCACTCCCATAGATAATGCCTGACCATATAGTTGTTCTATAAAACTTACTTTTTAACGTAAGGGGGATCTTCCAATCACATAATACTGGAGTTACACTCCTCCATTTCAACCATCTTACAGTGATCCTATGAAAAATGTCATTTTGGACAACCCCATCTATTTGAATAATAGAACCTAAGTGACAAAATTTATCACATTTTGGTGTCTACTATGTCCAACTTGGCTCCATAATTTAAATTGTGGGATTGGATGAAATTGCAATGCATATACTCAATTTTATCCCTCTAATAATCAATCCATTTGATTCTAGTGGCTCTCTCCACCGTTCAACTTTATCATTTAATCCATCTTTAGTTTTGTCAATCAAAACATACACCAAGGAATATCATCTTGAACATTCTTTGTCAGCTCATCCATAACAACAACGAATAGATATGGGCTGAGTGTGGAACCCTGGTGTACCCCAACTGTGATAGGAAAAGTTGGTGTCTTTCCTCCAGGAGTCTTCACACTTGTAGTAGAGCTATCATACATGTCTTTGATCAAGTTAATGTATTGGATTAGCACACCCTTTTTGTTAAAAACCATCCAGTACACTTCTCTGGGTACTTGATCATAAGCCTTCTCCCAATCAATAAACACCATATGAAGATCTCTTTTGATTTCTCTATACTTTTCCATAAGCCTCCTTATCAGATAGCATCTGTTTTTGAACTTCCAGGCATGAAACCAAATTGGTTGTTTGATATCTGCATTCTAGATCTTAGCCTCTGCTCAATAATCCTCTCCCACTACTTCATTGTGTGACTCACCAACTTGATACCTCTATAGTTTGTGCAGATATGAACACCACCTTTATTCTTGTAGATGGGGACTATAGTACTATTTCTCCACCCATCTGACATCTTCTTGGTCTTCATGATCTTATTAACCACATAACTCCTTCATCCCCCATACTCTTCCATACATTAATTGGAATACTGTCTAGTTCACATGCCTTTCTCATTTTCATCTTCTTCAAAGCATTCTTGACCTCAAATGGTGAAACTAATCATGTGTAAATGATATCTCTAGGGTATAAACCCTCAAATTCAAGTTACGATCACATCCCTTTCTATCACATAAATCTGAGACACAACCTCAACCACTCTCTATAACCTTAAAACCAGGATGACAAAGATAAACCATCTCTGCATCCGCATATACTCCATAGTATATGACTCAGAGGTCCTTCCCACAATTAATTTTTTTTATAAGGATAACTCATTTCACTATAAAAAAACTATGACATTGAGATAGTTTTATGATCATATGGCACTACATGATTAGGGTCATGCTTGATTAAGTCAGATACATATTCATCATCAATCAAGTTATATATAATACACCTAGAATTATTAATATAATAAAACATTATATTTCAACTTCTAAAAGTTTAACATGTATAAAACATTTCCAAGTTAATCATGGTATACCTTACCATCCTTGGCCATAAAAAGGACCACATCATTATGCAGGGCACATGAAAGCCTAATATTGTCATTAAGACCATAGTAGTGAAATTTTTGGTATGTATGCCCTGATAGCCAATCATGGGATGATTGGTGGGATACATTAAGACTGATTTGATAAAGATCAAAGGCAAGCTTCCAATTCTTTCTGGTTTAGTCATATGAGATAATGATAGAACAAATTGAATGTCTAGAGAATGACAGTACTCAATGACGTATGCTTTCAGGTTGAGGACACGATGAGATCATACAGATGTTAATAGTTTGTACATTCTTATTATGTCCCTAGTCAGATGTCATTATGGAAGGTAGATAGACAACAATGACACATAAGACTAGATTGTGGTGTTGGTTGATGACAGAATCTCATTAGTCATGATATGGAGATATCAAACCAAACACATATGTACTTGTTAGAGAACAAGTTTACTAGACAGACCAACCATGAGTTTGACATATGGAACCATGACATGGTAGTCACAGTCAACTCTCACAGTGATGGTAGTGAGTGTGATTCTTTGACCTGAAATCATTACACTCAACATGTAACATCCCTGATCTGAGTTATGCTTTAACCCTTGGTGTTTTGTTTAAGAAATAAAATTAGATGCTTGATATTATCTTTTGAAAAGTAATTAAGGCTCAAGAGGAACTTATATTTCAATTTTAGTCCATTTTGAATAATGTTGAAAGTAATGTTTTATTTGCTTTGGACTAAAGTGCAATTTACCCAAGTTGAGGGGTTAAACTACAAATTTTACATGATAATATGTTCCTCATGCGTTGAAGAATCGTGGGAATGAATATGATGCTAAGGTATAGCTAGTGACAGCTTGAGTACCAAGAAAGAGCTGATAAAGCAATGTTTGTGCATTAAAACCTAGTTTTGGTGTAATGTGTAATTACCCAGAACCCAGGGTTCAAAATGCAATTTACCACTTCAATAAGGTCCTTAATATTCATGGAATCTTGTAGAGGCAAGCAAATGATAGGGGCGTCTCATTTGAGCTACTTTGAAGGAGAGAGAATCTTGATATTAAAATAATCAAGATTTAAGCATAAATGGAACTTTACTTCAATTTAATGCAAAAATAAATAAAATAATTGAAGGACCTTCAACCAAAAACGAGATGGTTGGATTTTTTCAAGTGTGAACACCTTTGTGCCTTTTCTAGGCCACGAAAATATCTAACTTCAGTGGAAGACCACTCACATTAAGTTAATGGAAAGTAATATCCACTAAAAATGGGATATTAATATAATATGATTAAGGTGCTTAATTTCTTTTCCCTTAATTCATGGATAATGAAAGGGAATTTGAAGATAAGGAAGATATATTTTCATTCACGGAATTTAGGAGGAATAGGTGGCAAAAATTTTGGAATTAAAAGATTTTTATACGACATTTTCTCTCTCATTGATTTTCTTATAAAAAGACCTTTTACCACTCAAACCAAGGACTTTTTCGGATCCACTTTTTTCCTTTGCTTGCAAAAACGTTCAAGGGAGCTAGGGAAAGCAGGAAGACGACCATCAACATGTTGTTAAGCTTCTTGACCTCCATTCATCTTGATTTCATGGTGGAAATCATAAATCAATGCATGATTTCTTCATATCTCGATCCCATCTTCACTTCTAACCATCCCTTTCCACTCAAAAGCTTGAGGAACGAACCTTTTGGTGTGGAAAATCTTACTCCAACATTTTTGACATGAATCTCCAAGCTTTGAAGCTCAATTGAAGGTGGGTTATATAGCTTGAACCCTTATTCATTGTTATTGATTTCAATTTCTCAATCAACTATGTGCAATTGCTCTTCTTTCAATTCATTTGATTAGTTGATGCAATTACCATGATAATGGCAGTAGTTTTCGATGGTCTAAGGCTTGATGATGATAACATCATCTTAGTCTCACATTCCAACAGGTTGAAGTTGCAAACGATTTCAAGAGTTTGGTCCAAACGGTTTCACCAAACCATTTGGAGACCAAACAGTTTCCAAACCGTTTGGAGGCTTGGACCCCAAACTGTTTAGAGGTGTTGACCATTTGGAATGGTTGAACATTTGAGGTCAGACCCCTAGAACATGTTGGATAATGATATAATGATTCCAATTGATTAAGTCAATATATAGACAATCCTCCAAGTGAAAACCCTAATAGGCTAAGTGCTAAATTTATAATTGTTTAACTTGAAAGTTTGGGTTGATTAGCCCAAACGGTCTCAAGACCATTTGGAGGTCACCCCAAATGGTCTCAAGACCATTTGGAGGTCAACCAAGACCGTTTGGAGGTATAGGGTTGAATATGGTTGAGTAATTGAAGAGTTAGAGATATCAAATCAAAGTACAATCAATAGCTATATTGATGATCAATCCAATGATGCAAACCCTAATTGGATTTCACAAATTTTAAGGAAAGATGAGGCAAATGGTCTCAAGACCATTTGGAGGCCATCCAAATGACCTCAAGACCGTTTGAGGTAAGGTCACTTTATAATTTGATGGTGGTTCATTGGTTTCAATTGGATTAGTTCCACAATAATAACCATTGATGGTTCCTCGATTTCCAAAACTGTAATTGAAGGAGTCTTGATTATAAACCCTAGTTTAATTGGGTTCAAAACCCTAATCAATGGTCTAATTGAGGGGTGATTCTTTGGCTCAATTGATGAATGAATCAAGGATGTAATTAATAGTCGGTTCATGGATTAGAACCTTGAAATGATTAAGTGTTGATAGGACTTTTTGGTCCATTCAGTTTCGAGATGGTTTGGACCAAACGGTCTTAAGACTGTTTGAGTCCAAATGATCTCAAGACCATTTGGGACCAAACAATCCCAAACTGTTTGGAGACCCAAGCTCATGCGGTTTCAATACTTTCTAGCTCATTCAGTTTCAAGGCAATGATTTCTTAAACGGTTTCAAGGGCAATGCGCCCAAACGGTTTCAAACCATTTGAACCTTAAGAACCCAAGACTATTTGAGGTCTAAGTAGGTAAGACCGTTTGAGGTTCAAAATGGTTAATCCATTTGCATATATACTTTTAATTGAAGATTCAATTGGTCAATGCATTTGAATACTCATGTGATTGAAGGCTCAATTGATCCAATATTCTGGACATCCTAGAAGAGGATGAGGGAGATTTATACATGTAAGATAATCATGTAGCACTCAAGCCTAACACATTCAAAATAAATGTGATGAACAATTAGGGTATGATCCTTGGTGAAGAGATCATGAAACCCTAATTGAGTTAATTGATGAACTCAAACCCTAAATTAGGGCAGTTCTGAGTGAAACCCTAATCTAGGAAGATAATGTGATATGAAATTAGGGTAATGACATGGGTAACCCTAATTCATCGTATTTTAATGTAAAACCCTAATTGGGATGAATAGTAAACCCTAATCATGGGTTATTGAATATAAACCCTAATCTAGGGTGATGTGATGTGATGTGAATAGTAAACCCTAATTTTAAATAGGGTGAAGTTGCATGAAACCCTAATCATGGACAATGAAATGATGAATCATTGGTCCTAATTGAATAAAGGGGGATGAGTAACCCTGATTGCTATAAGAATGGGATACCCTAACCCTGGTATGGGAATAGTGATATTACCCTTGTATAGCATGGAATTGAAATATGATTGATATATTTGTTATCATGTATGCTAACCATGTAGGAATCCTGAGATGATGAACATAGCCAGGTATGAGCTATGATGCTTATTTATTGAAATTATTTATTGGGCCTTGTGTGCCATAATATGCCTTGTTGCCTAGTAAGAGGTGACAAGAGAGTTAATGGGCCTCAAGTGCTAGATAAGATGCTTGTGTATCAAGTGTCATGTTTACCTTGGTCAGATGACCTAAAGGTGATGATTACCTGAAACAGTGGTAACAGTGCTCAATGATGAGCTGAGGGTTTGAATACCCAGAATCATATGTTTATGAGA
Organism: Alisma plantago-aquatica; assembly: GCA_963693085.1. NCBI lineage: Eukaryota > Viridiplantae > Streptophyta > Magnoliopsida > Alismatales > Alismataceae > Alisma > Alisma plantago-aquatica. Next base: position 1,010,864,219 of record OY856410.1, on the reverse strand, counting down.
GGGACTGAGATCCCAATGTCTTTTAAAGACTGAGAAGTAACTGATGAAAATAGTACATGTTTCTTTATAGCATTTATCCTAATAAGTTATGTTTGAAAACTTGACTGATGCTAAAAGGATATGATAATGTACCTAATTAATCAAATGAAATCTATTCATGTAGTGATCTGACCATAGATCCATCATTGTCAGAAGCGGGTGATGGTGAAATAGGTTTTCTTACTAGATCTCCTGGAGTTCGCATATTATTGAATATGTGGGGGTCGATGGGCAAAAATATCCTTACGTCCTTATGTAGGAATTGATGGAAGGTAACCTCTCAATCCTTCATGCTTCTGGGATGGATGTGTCACTAATCTCCTGATGATGTTAATGCCGGATCGATGGAGGTAAACATGAAATCTCTCGATCGCGAAGAGAGTACAGCTGCCACTGTAGCTCTATAGCTAGATGCCACTATACCCTGGCAAGCTATGAAAGTAGAGACACAAGATGTCCTGCATGTAATCTCGCACTGACCAAGATGTGGGAAGTCATGGAAGCCGACTCTTCCATTTGACTTTGTATGGTACCGATATTGACTTTGTAGTGATCAGTTGGAGTATGAGCGGTATACCTCATCTCCTCAGAGCTTAAGTATGTTTGAAAAATATAATCAGCCATGTAGCGTATTTGCATAAGATTGAAATACCAGAACCACTGGTTGAAGTTATGCTGCTTAGCAAGTTCTTGATACATAAATGTTATTTATGTTCTTTAATTCTTTATTAAACAAGAGAGATGCTGCTTTGTCAAGTTATAACCAAAATACTTGAATAGGAATGTTGCTTTAACCTACATAGATAGTGTTTATCTGCTTTTGAAATATGTTATCCTACTGCTGAGTTTATTTCTATTAAACTGCAATAACAATGTTACAGCGGAGAGTTATATCTCTCACTGGGGCAATTTTATAATTGTCTCACCCCTGTGGGATTCAATGTTTTTAGGTAGACGCAGATAAAGAAGTAGAACCTCTATTGCGGAGGAAGAGCAGAAACAACAACAGTAACATCCCAGGTGGGGATACTGGTTGTCAGACTTTGTAAATAAAGTCCTATGTGTCGTCTCTGTACTCTCAGGTCCTAGGAGTCAGTAGATAGTGTTTTTATAATCAACCTGAGATTTTGGTTGGATGATACATGGAATGTCCAATGTGGACCAGTATGTAAATATACTACTTTGGTTCTTGTTTAAAGAATCTTTGGTAATGGATCTTTTTATAAAAGATTATAATTTTTAGTGATTTTCAGTAATTCTGCTGCTAACGAAACACTTCCGCATTGGTTTAACTTAGTTAATAACATTTTATCCGAACGATGCATGACAAGTTTAGTGGTATCAAAGCTCTAGGTTCGCTGAGTCTACAGAGACATATGATTAAGGTTGTTGAGTCTATTCTAGTGTTTTCCAGTTTATCTAATAGTGTCTTCTGCTCATATAGGAGGAGAAGAACTAGAAGATGTCTGTATCACATGATGAACATGTTGCTGAGAGCAACATTGCTGCACCAGGAGGAGGTGCAAGGGATCAAGCTAGGGAGGAACCTATTCCTAAGATTCCTCAACTTGATCAAGATGATATGGGGAACCCAGTCTTCCAAGCCATGTATGGGCAGTTTTTGGAAACTATGACTCACATGACAGATAGGATGCCACTACCTGCACCAAGGGCACCAGCCCACAATGAAAGACAGGGAGCTGGAAAGACCTTTGAAAGGCTTTGAAGGGTAGGAGCCACAGAGTATGCTGACACAACTGACCCAACAGATGCTGACTTATGGTTAACTGAGCTGGAGAAGGCCTTCAGAATCCTTATGATTCCTGAAGATGAGAAGGTGAGACATGCTGTCTATCTTCTGATGGGGAGTGCCAGTCATTGGTGGACCATTGAGGAAGGCAAGAGACCCGATGTTGAAGTCAGATGGGATGAATTCCGATGGGAGTTTGTTGCTAGATACTTTCCTAAGACATATCTAGATGAGAAGATCTCTCAATTTGAGAGGTTGAGGCAGGGACAAATGAAATTTAGTGAATATGAAGCTAGGTTCATGGAGCTGTTGCTTTTCTATTCGCACAAGGTGGCTAGTGATGAGGAGAGGATTCGACGTTTCGAGAAGGGGTTGAACACTGAATTGACCACTCCTGTGTCTGCTTTGGAGAACAGGGAAAGAATTGCCACTTTTGTGGAGTCCGTGAGGCGGATTGAGAGGTCTGTGATCGAGAAGCGACATACCAGTAATAAGAAAGTGTATCCTCAGTTTCAAGGACCCTTGTCTGAGAGTTTCAAGAAGCTGAGATTCTTTGCACCACCACCACCAAAGTTTAATGCCCTGACACAGTGGACGTCAAGTAGGGGTAGGGGTCATAGTTTTACTCCAAGTAGAGCCCCCAGCACAGCATCAGCATCAGTGACAGGACCACCTAGGTAGAGTTTGGGAAACTACAACTGCTACCAGTGTGGGAGGTTAGGACACTTGAAGAGAGATTGTCCTGAGAAAGTTAAAACTGTGACTCAACCTCTGAGGCAGAGTCAGCACGGCTCACAGAGGCAACAGTTCAATAACAATGCTAGAGGACATGGACAAGCGTCCCAAGCTGGATCATCGGCACCAAACAACCAAGTACAGGGTCAACAACAACCAATGACTAGATTCTATGCCATGAATCAGCCCAAAGCAGTAGTCAACCCTCGGGTTGTGATAGGTCAGATGGAACTATTTTATTTTGATATGTCTTCATCCTGCTTCGTATCTGTGTTAATTGATCTGGGTTCTATGCACTCTTTTATCACTCGAGAAGTGATTTATGACTACACCATGACTGTCAGTCATAGAGCAGATAGTTTGATGCTAGAAACCCCTTTGCTGGGATCTGCAATATTGCAGGAGGTGTGTTCTCCCTGCAATTTTTTCTTTTCTGAACATCGCATTCAAGTGGACCTTATACCACTTGAGATGCAGGGTTTTGATATAATCCTTGGGATGGACACCTTAGAGAAGTATAAGGTTGTCTTGTATTGTAGTTCCAAGCAGGCTGTGTTCACATATAATGGTGACACATGGATCTTTCAAAGAGATAGAAAAATTCTTCCAACTTGTCTTGTGTCAGCTATGGTAGCTGAGAAGTTGATGAGACAGGGATGCTTTGCATTCTTGGCTCATGTGGTAGATACCACAATGGAGAGTCCTCATCCTTCTAAAGTTCCAATTGTTAGGGAGTTTGCGGATGTATTTCCTGAAGAACTTCCAGGTGTTCCTCTGCCCTGAGAGATTGATTTTGAGATTAATCTAATCCCGGGCACACAACTAATAGCACAAACGCCATATAGAATGGCACCTGTTGAGATGGCAGAGCTCAAGAAACAAATGCAAGAGTTGCTTGAGAAGGGTTTTATCTGACCAAGCATTTCAACCTGGGGTGCTCCGGTTCTTTTTGTTAAGAAGAAAGATGGGTCGATGCGGTTATGCATTAACTATAGACAGTTAAATAAAGTCACCATAAAGAACAAGTATCCTCTACCAAGGATAGATGACCTATTTGATCAGTTGCGTGGTGCAACTATCTTTTCTAAAATAGATCTGAGGTCGGGATACCATCAGTTGCGTATCAAGGAGGGTGACATATCTAAGTCTGCCTTTAGGATAAGGTATGGTCACTATGAGTTTGTAGTTATGTCGTTTGGACTAACTAATGCACCAGCTGCATTCATGGAACTCATGAATAGAATCTTCAGACCTTTTCTTGATCAATGTGTAGTCATCTTCATAGATGACATCTTGATCTACAGTAGATATGCTCAACAACATGAGCGGTACCTCCATCAGGCTTTGACTTTACTAAGAGAGCATAGGCTGTATGCTAAGTTTAGCAAATGTGAGTTCTGGCTACCAGAAGTTTCTTTTCTAGGACACGTAATATCTGCCTCAGGTATTTGTGTTGATCCTAAGAAGGTGGAATCTATCATGCAATGGGAACAACCAAAGTCACCGACAGAGATACACAGTTTCCTAGGACTAGCAGGCTATTACAAGAGGTTCATTAAGAACTTTAGCTCTATAACTTTACCCCTGACCAAGTTGACCAGGAAAGATATTCCTTTTGTCTGGAATAACAAGTGTCAACAATCTTTCCAGTTGCTGAAGGAAAGGTTAACAAGTGTACATGTGTTGGTGTTACCTGAGAAGGGAAAAGGGTATATAGTCTTCTATGATGCATCTAAGAACGGTCTAGGATGTGTGTTGATGCAGGATAAACAAGTGATTTCTTTTGCTTCTCGACAGCTTAAGAAACAGGAGGAAAATTATCCGACACACGATCTAGAGCTAGCTTCTGTGGTCCATGCCTTGAAGATCTGGAGACATTATCTCTATGGAGAAACATTCCAGATTTTCACAGACCATAAGAATATGAAGTATATCTTTTCACAGCACGAGCTGAACATGAGACAGTGCCGCTGGATGGAATTAATCAAGGACTATGATTGTATAATTGATTATAATCCAGGGAAGGACAATGTAGTGGCTGATGCACTGAGTAGAAAGTCATCAACACCAACCTTAGATAAAGCACAGTTGAATTCCTTAGTGTGCTCTAAGAGAGATATGCTTATCTCCTTAAGACAAGACAATGTACAACTTGAAGTATCATTGTTAGCCAGACTGTTAGCTGAGATGCAAGTAAAACCTACTCTGAGGTAGTAGATTAAGGAAGCACAACAAGCTAATACTGTGATTTAGCAGATTAGGTCAGAGCATGGTAATGAAAAGCGGAATGCTTTCATGATTCAGATGATCAGGTAGTCTATTACCATGATAGGATGGTAGTACCTGATGTCAGTGACTTAAGAAAGTTAGTTCTGGAAGAAGCCCATTCTTCTATGTATGCCATGCATCCAGGAAGCACCAAGATGTATCATAACTTAAAAGATATGTATTGGTGGCCAGGATTGAAGAAAGATGTTGCTGAGTTTGTTATGCGATGTCCGGTGTGCTAGCAGGTTAAAGCTGAACATCAGAAGCCCGCAGGAACAATGCAACCTTTGCCTATACCGCAGTGGAAATGGGATCATGTAACCATGGACTTTGTGGTTGGTTTTCCTAGAACAGCCAAAAGTCATGATTCCATTTGGGTGATAGTTGATAGGTTGACAAAGACAACACATTTCTTACCTGTCAAAACAACCTACACTGCTGAGAACCTTGCACAGATATACATAGATGAGATAGTGCGACTGCATGGGGTTCCAACTACTATCGTTTCTGATAGAGGTCCCTAGTTCACGAGTCGTTTTTTGGAACAACTATATAAAGCTTTGGGTACACAATTAAGATTTAGTACAACCTTTCACCCACAGACAGACAGACAGTCTGAGAGGACCATACAAACCTTGGAGGACTTGCTTAGGGCATGTGTCCTTCAGTTTGTAGGAAGTTGGGATCTACACCTGAGCTTGATAGAATTTTCTTATAATAATAGCTATCAACACAGTATTGATATGGAACCATATGGGGCATTATATGGTAGACGTTTTAGATCTCCCTTACGTTGGTATGAAATAGGAGAACATCAACTTTTGGGTCCTTAGCTAGTACAACAAACAATTGAGAAGATTAAAGTAATACAACAACAGTTGAAAGCTTCCCAGGATAGATAGAAATCTTATGCTGATAAGCATCGTAGACCCTTAGAATCCCAAGTTGGAGACAGAGTATACCTCAAGGTTTCACCTTGGAAAGGTATCTTGAGATTTGGAAAGAAAGGGAAGTTAGCTCCTAGATTTATGGGATCTTATCCGATCATTGAAAGGATGGGAAAGGTAGCCTATAAGCTGGACTTACCACATGAGTTGCATAGATTGCACCCAGTGTTTCATATCTCTATGTTAAGGAAGTGTCATCCTAACACTGAGTTAGTCCTGCAACCTATGGAAGTAGAACTAAATGATGATATATCCTATGTTGAAGGACCTATGTTGGTTCTTGATAGAAGAATTAAAAAGTTGAAAAAGAAAGACATTTGTCTTGTAAAAGTTCTCTGGCATCACCGTGGCATTGAAGAAGCTACGTGGGAGCTAGAGGAAGAGATGAGGAGGAAATATCCTACTCTTTTCTCTTGATGTTTTTGTTGATTTCGGGGACAAAATCCTTGTAAGGGGTGGATAATTTGTAACATCTCTGACCTGAGTTATGCTTTAACCCTAGGTGTTTTGTTTAATAAAGGTAATTAGATGCTTGATATTATATTTTGAAAAGTAATCTAGGCTCAATAGGAACTTATATTTCAATTTTAGTCCATTTTGAATAATGTTAAAAGTAATGTTTTATTTGCTTTGGACTAAAGTGCAATTTACCCAAGTTGAGGGGTTAAATTGCAAATGTTACATGATAATATGTTCCTCATGTGTTGAAGCATCATGGGAATGAAGATGATGCTGAGGTATGGCTAGCGATAGCCTGAGTACCAAGAAAAAGCTGATAAAGCAATATTTGTGCATTAAAACCTAGTTTTGGTGTAATGTGTAATTACCCAAAACCCAGGGTTCAAAATGCAATTTACCACTTCAATAAGGTCCTCAATATTCATGGAATATTTTAGAGGCAAGAAAATGAGAGGGGCATCTCATTTGAGCTACTTTGAAGGAGAGAGAATCTTGATATTAAAATAATCAAGATTTAAGCATAAATGGAACTTTACTTCAAATTAATGCAAAAATAAATAAAATAATTGAAGGACCTTCAACCAAAAACGATATGGTTGGATTTGTTCAAGTGTGAACACCTTTTCTCCTTTTCTAGGCCACGAAAATATCTAACTTGAGTGGAAGACCACTCACATTAAGTTAATGGAAAGTAATATCCACTAAAAATGGGATATTAATATAATATGATTAAGGTGCTTAATTTCTTTTCCCTTAATTCATGGATAATGGAAGGGAATTTGGAGATAAGGAAGATATCTTTTCATGCACGGAATTGAGGAGGAAGAGGTGGAACAAATTTTGGAATTAAAAGATTTTTATAAGGCATTTTCTCTCTCATTGATTTTCTTATAAAAAGACATTTTACCACTCAAACCAAGGACTTTTTCGGATCCACTTCTTTCCTCTGCTTTCAAAAACGTTCAAGGGAGCTAGGGACATAAGGAAGACGACCCTCAACCTGTTGGTAAGCTTCTTGACCTCCATTCATCTTGATTTCATAGTGGAAATCATAAATCAATGCATGATTTCTTCATATGTCGATCCCATCTTCACTTCTAACCATCCCTTTTCAATCAAAAGCTTGAGGAACGAACCTTGTGGTGTGGAAAAGCTTCCTCCACCATTGTTGACATGAAGCTCCATGCTTTGAAGCTCAATTGAAGGCGGGTTATATAACTTGAACCCTTATTCATTGTTATTGATTTCAATTTCTCAATCAACTATGTTCAATTGCTCTTCTTTCAATTCATTTGATTAGTTGATGCAATTACCATGAAAATGGCAATAGTTTTTGATGATCTAAGGCTTGATGATGATAACATCATCTTAGGCTCACATTCCAACAGGTTGGAGTTGCAAACGGTTTCAAAAGTTTGGTCCAAATAGTTTCACCAAACCGTTTGGAGACCAAACGGTTTCACCAAACCGTTTGGAGACCAAACAGTTTCCAAACCGTTTGGAGGCTTGGACCCAAAACCGTTTAGAGTTGTTGACCATTTGGAAGGGTTGAACATTTGAGGTTAGACCCCTAAAACATGTTGGATAATGATCTAATGACTCCAATTGATTAAGTCAATATATAGACAATCCTCCAAGTGAAAACCCTAATCGGCTAAGTGCTGAATTTACAATTGTTTAAGTTGAAAGTTTGGGTTGATTAGCCCAAATGGTCTCAAGACCATTTGGAGGTCACCCCAAACGGTATCAAGACCGTTTGGAGGTCAACCAAGACCGTTTGGAGGTCTTGGGTTGAATATGGTTGAATAATTGAATAGTTAGAGATATCAAATCAAAGTACAATCAATAGCTATATTGATGACAATCCAATGATGCAAACCCTAATTGGATTTCACAAATATTAAGGAAAGATGAGGCAAATGGTCTCAAGACCGTTTGGAGGTCATCCAAACGATCTCAAGACCATTTGAGGTCAGGTCACTTTAAAATTTGATGGTTGTTGATTGGTTTCAATTGGATTAGTTCCACAATAATAACCATTGATGGTTCCTCGATTTCCAAAACCCTAATTGAAGGAGTCTTGATTATAAACCCTAGTTTAATTGGGTTCAAAAACCTAATCAATGGTCTAATTGAGGGGTGATTCTTTGGCTCAATTGATGAATGAATCAAGGATGTAATTAATAGTCAGTTCATGGATTAGAACCTTAAAATGATTAAGTGTTGATATGACTTTTTGGTCCCTTCAGTTTTGAGATGGTTTGGACCAAACAGTCTTAAGACCATTTGAGTGCAAATGGTCTAAAGACCGTTTGGGACCAAACGATCCCAAACCATTTGGAGACCCAAGCTCATGCGGTTTCAATACTTTCTAAGTCATTCAGTTTCAAGGCAATGATTGCTTAAACGGTTTGAAGGGCAATGTGCCCAAACAGTTTCAAACCGTTCGAACCTTGAGAACCTGAGGTTCGAAATGGTTAATCCATTTGCATATATAATTTTAATTGAAGATTCAATTGGTCAATGCATTTGAATACTCATGTGATTGAAGGCTCAATTGATCAAATCTTCTGGACATCCTATAAGAGGATGAGAGAGAGAGATTTATACATGTAAGATAATCATGTAGCACTCAAGCCTAACACATTCAAAATAAATGTGATGAACAATTAGGGTATGATCCTTGGTGAAGAGATCATGAAACCCTAATTGAGTTAATTGATGAACTCAAATCCTAAATTGGGGCAATTCTGAGTGAAACCCTAATCTAGGAAGATAATGTGATATGAAATTAGGGTAATGACATGGGTAACCCTAATTCATGGTATTTTAATGTAAAACCCTAATTGGGATGAATAGTAAACCCTAATCGTGGGTTATTGAATATAAACCCTAATCCAAGGTGATGTGATGTGAATAGTAAACCCTAATTTTAAACAGGGTGAAGTTTCATGAAACCCTAATCCTGGACAAAGAAATGATGAATCATTGGTCCTAATTGAATAAAGGGGGATGAGTAACCCTGATTGCTATAAGAATGGGATACCCTAACCCTGGTATGGGAATAGTGATATTGCCCTTGTATAGCATGGAATTGAAATATGATTTATATATTTGTTATCATGTATGCTAACCATGTAGGCATCCTGAGATGATGAACATAGCCAGGTATGAGCTATGATGCTTATTTATGAAATTATTTATTGGGCCTTGTGTGACATAATATGCCTTGTTGCCTAGTAAGAGGTGACAAGAGAGTTAATGGGCCTCAAGTGCCAGATAAGATGCTTGTGTATCAAGTGTCATGTTTACTTTGGTCAGATGACCTGAAGGTGATGATTACCTAAAACAATGGTAACAGTGCTCAGTGATGAGCTGAGGGTTTGAATACCCAGAACCATATGTTTATGAGAGGGACTGAGGTCCCAATGTCTTTTAAAGACTGAGAAGTAACTGATGAAAATAGTACATCTTTCTTTATAGCATTTATCCTAATAAGTTATGTTTGAAAACTTGACTGATGCTAAAAGGATATGATAATGTACCTAATTAATCAAATGAAAGCTATTCATGTAGTGCTATGACCATAGATCCATCATCGTCAGAAGCGGGTGATGATGAAACATGTTTTCTTACGAGATCTCCTGGAGTTCTCATATTATTGAATATGTGGGGGTCGATGGGAAAAAATATCCTTACGTCCTTATGTAGGAATTGACGGAAGGTAAACATTAAACCTCTCAATCCTTCATGCTTCCGAGATGGATGTATCACTAATCTCCCGATGATGTTAATGCCGGATCGATGGAGGTAAACATGAAATCTCTCGATCACGAAGAGAGTACATCCGCCACTGTAGCTCTATAGCTAGATGCCACTATACCCTAGCAAGCTATGAAAGCTGAGATACAAGATGGCCTGCATGTAATCTCGCACTGACCGAGATGTGGGAAGTCATGGAAGCCGGCTCTTCCATTTGATTTTGTATGGTACCGATATTGACTTTGCAATGATCAGTTGGAGTATGAGTGGTATACCTCATCTCCTCAAAGCTTAAGTATGTTTGAAAAATATAATCAGCCGTGTAGTGTATTTGCATAAGATTGAAATACGAGAACCACTAGTTGAAGTTATGCTGCTTAGCATGTTCTTGATACATAAATGTTATTTATGTTCTTTAATTCTTTATTAAACAAGAGAGATGCTACTTTGTCAAGTTATAACCAAAATACTTGAATAGGAATGTTGCTTTAACCTACATAGATAGTGTTTATCTACTTTTGAAATATGTTATCCCACTACTCAGTTTATTTCTATTAAACTGTAATAACAATGTTACGACTGAGAGTTATATCTCTCACTGGGGCAATTTTATAATTGTCTCACCCCTATGAGATTCAACATTTTTAGGTAGACACAGATAAAGAAGTAGAACCTCTGTAGCGGAGGAAGAGCAGCAGCAACAACAACAAGGTCAATAGTAACATCCCAGGTGGGGATACTGGTTGTCAGGCTTTGTAAATAAAGTCCTATGTGTCGTGTCTGTACTCTCAGGTCCTAGGAGTCAGTAGATAGTGTTTTTATAATCAACCTGAGATTTTGGTTGGATGATAGATGGAATGTACAATGTGGACCAATATGTAAATATACTACTGTGGTTCTTGTTTAAAGAATCTTTGGTAATGGATCTTTTTATAAAAGGTTTTAATTTTTAGTGATTTTCAGTAATTCTGCTTCTAACGAAACACTTCCACATTGGTTTAACTTAGTTAATAACGTTTTGTCCGAACGGTGCATGCCACAACACATGTCGTTGGGTACACTTTGACATCATCAAACACAGTCTTGAAACATGGGTTGTTATAAAGGTGATGATTGGGTGGCTTTGACACATGGGGCTTTTGAGGGGTGAGTGATAGATATGGGATTCGTCTCTCCTGAGGGAGTTTGATATCTATGGCCACTTGATGAGTAGGATTGAGATAGGTGTGTGCATGCATGTGAGAATCAGTATGTGATATTGATGTCATACATATATCCTCCAATCTACTCTGAGATCAAGAAAGTGAATGAACATTGACAGGATGACTGTTCCATGCCTTGAGTTCATTCAGGATATCAGTGACAAAGGAATTATACATTCACTATAACACCATTCATAGATTGTAGGATTGAAACTTGTTCTCCAACTTTCTATTTCACTTGGGTAGCACTGATGTGCAACTAGACACCGCTCTTTGCTTGTGAAGTCATAAATGTTATGGACTTCCACTGCCAACGTGAAATGGACTTACTGGGTCACACACATAGGATTTAACCTAGAAGAGGAGTTTATCCACAAATGATGTTTAGATTGATTACTAAAGGAGTTTAGTAGTTCAATTAAACACTCAATTAATTGATAGCTCAAAATCATAGTATTCAAGGTGTTGGATCAAATGATTAGAGTATCAGATTGATTGGAACTGCAATTGACTGATTTTTACAAGTCTGCTGCCCCAACCGATCGGCTCATGCGATGAACCGATCAGCTTAGGTTGGTGAACTGATCGGCACATGGGATGAACCGATTTGCTCAAGACAGGCTGATATGACTGATTCAAGGGTTGAACCGATCGGCTCAACTAGTCTAATCGAGATCGTTTGGAAAGTCAGAAGACTATTTTGCAAATACAATTTGTTTCACTTGTAAAAATTTGATTTGGACAAGGATTAATATTTGATTAATCAGAGACAAATTGGAAATTCAATTTGAGTTGGATCATGACCACAAACTGATTGACTCAGAAGTGAACCAATCGGCTCAGGTGCCCCAACCGATCGGTTGAGGTGTGAACCAATCGGCTCAACTCCCCAACCGACCGTTTCATGTATGAAACGATCGATTCAGGTGGCAAAGTTGGTTGTTTTGTGGAAAATCTCGAACCCTTCTACTCTTGCATTAATCCCGCATTTCTTGGGGTAGAGAACCCTGTCCCATGACCCTCCTATATATATAGGGGTAGTGGGGGATTCTCAGAACAACAACTCAATGCACCAGTTACTCTGAAAAGTTGTCGGTCTCTCTGGTTTTGGTAACTGAGAGAGAGCCCGAGCAAGTGCTACCTGATAAGGGAGGCATAGTAAGGGAAAGACAACTGCAGAAAGTGACTGGTGGTAGAAGAGTGTGTCAGTGACTAGTACACTGATAGGAGGGTATGACTCCTTCCGATTTCTTATGGGACAAGGAGATCGGAGTTCCAGGTGGTCCATGTGGACTACTTCAGAGGCGGGAGACTTTTGTCACTCGGAGGACAACTGTCAATCCTGACAGTCCCAGTGAGACCAAGAGATACACAGACACCATCCAAGACCGAAGGTGAAGACCGCGCAAGCTGCGAGGTAAATTCGCCGAGAAAGCCTCGAGACAAGGTACGCCTCTACAAACCATCCTTCCGATTGTATAGACGTTGACATGTTTCCTTTGTTCTGGGTTTGGGAGAAGATTTTTTTTGTTTCCATTGCCTTCTCTATCTCCCCTAAAACCCAACAGTGGTATCAGAGCCACGTCAACTACTCTATACTATAGGATTATCGATATGATCAATTTTGGTTTGTCTCCTTTATTTATATTAATACGATACGAATAAAATTGGCTTTATGCATGTCCAATCCTAAATACACATATCCCAATATTCATATATGATATGTAATATGAATGCACTCGATACGTGTCATCCTTAAATGAGTTTTGTGGTGGATGTATAGTGTGGTTATGGCTAATAAACCATATGTATGTGTGCTTGGTTGTATGTGGTTGCTTGCATCTCGGTATGCACACCGATTCCCTATCTCCTATTCCTGATGTAACTCGAGATAACTCGAGATTTCTTTCCTATCTTTTCTCCCCCCGAATGTAACTCAGGGTTTCCCAATTCAAATGTAAATAGGATAGATTTATTTCCTATTATATCAAAGAATTGAGGACATCTGACGACGACTAAGATGATCGGTTCAAGGAGTGAACCGATCAATTGGCAATTCAGATGATCGGATCGAGGAGTGAGTCGAGCGGGTGGTGACCTGATGAGATGCACGACGACCAGACGAACCGATTGGTTGGAGGAGCCAACCGATCAGCTGGTGGCACCCAGACGACCGGCCAAGGCGAGCAGGTCATTCATGTGATGAGTTGATCAACTCAGATGGCAATAGCACTTCATCTTGTACAGGTTGCATGTGATGTAGACCTAGATGACCGTGATTCCTCTTGGCTCGAGGAATCACATTAGGATGAACATAATCATCACTTTTATCATTTCACATGTTTTCTGTGGGATATAACATGTATATGATACATACTATGCATTATGGTGATTGGATATGTATATGTACCAATAAACCAAATCCCTCATTAAATATTAAAGTTTTAGATGCCTTCCAAACGTAACACACGTGAAAAGCTTGATCAGCCAAGTGTGGGCACGCCCTAGCGTGGTGCACCTCCTATCTCATGGAAGCGTGAAGGATGGATATGTGGGTCTGCCCTAGCAGGGTGCATGTTCATCGTGTTGGCTTTGGGTCGGACTTAACAAGGTGACCTAGATAGGATCTATCACCTTGAGGCATGGAGGTGATCATGGCAAGGAGTTGCATATGACATCTTTCAAGAGTTGCATATGATGCAATTGACAAAAGTTTCCTACCTAGAAGATCTAAGTTGTGGATGACAGCCCTAGCTGGTCCATGACTCAGAGGATTTCAAGATCTTGACCCACTAGAAGATTGTACGCTGCAATCTTCCAAATTGATGGTGAGGGCTATCAATTTGAACAAAAATAGTGGGAGTGATAATTAATTAAAGTCCTAATTATATCATCAATCTTTCAAATCAATCAAATAAGTCAAAATTGAGTTTTGGACTAAATTGCATATATTTCCTTTTGTAGTACAAATGACAACAAACAACAATCACTTCTCATTGCGATCGGTCCTTGAGAAGGACAAGCTAAATGGGACTAACTTCCACGACTGGTTTAGGACATTGAGAATTGTTCTCACTCAAGAGCGAAAGCTTTATGTCCTGGATACTCCAGTTCAATAGGAACCTTCTCCTACCGCACCAATGGCAGAAAGGGATGCTTATAACAAATATTCTAATGATGCCATTGATGCGAAGTGCTTGATGTTGTGCTCCATGAACCACGAGTTGCAGAGACAACATGAGAACATGGGTGTCATTGAGATGATTCAACATCTCAAGAACATGTATGAAGATCAAGCACGACAAGAGAGATATGATGTCTCCAGGGCGCTGTTCAAGTGCGTCATGACAGAAGGAGATCCAATTGGTCCTCACACGCTCAAGATGATTGGGTATGTGGAGAACCTAACAAGACTGGGATTTCCCCTGAGCCAAGAGTTGGCTACTGACGTGATACTGCAATCGTTGCCAGAATCCTACAGTCGGTTTGTGATGAACTACAACATGAACAACTTTGACAAGCCATTGACAGAGTTGTTGGGCATGTTGAGGACAGTCGAGACACAGATGAAGAAGGACAAGCCTAAGTCGATGATGATGATCAGCAGCAAGAAAGGCAAGTCCAAGCACAAGGGCAAGGGCAAAGCTAAGAAAGGTTCTGATGCTAGCCAGGAGCCCAAGGCATCTTCAACTCTCAAGGCCAAGGGAGGCGTGACCAAGAGAGGCAATTGCCACCATTGTCAAAAGCCAAGACATTGGAAAAGGAATTGTCCACTCTATCTGGAAGAACTAAAGAAGGAGGCGACAGACGTCTCCACCTGAAGGTGTCATGAAATAAACTTATAACACTTTTTGAGGTATATGATACCAAGATATAAAATGTAAAGAACTCAATAAATGGGCAAGTGTTACCGCCATAGATAGGAGTACTTTAGTTTATTTTCAGCCTTGAAGGCATGTAATAGAGTTATGAACTGCTATTTCATATTTGCCAATGGATAGAAACATATTATTTTTGCATATTATATGACAATGATAGCAATTAATAAAGTTGGTGTTTTAGTCTTAAAGATATGATCTTTATGGCAATGCCTTGTTTATCTTGTGGTACTTGGTATGCATAAGATAAAATGACACCTAAAAGTTATTGATAACTCAAACAATCAAATTAGCATAAATCATGAGAAATTCATTTCTAGTTTCCATATGATGGATAAATCTAGACTCTTTTGGTTAGAGAACCAATAAGAGACATGAATCTCTTAGACATGATCAATCAATCTTCACTAATAGTAGTGGGAGATTGATTATCCTATTAGGTATAATACATGTGATGTATTTACATACCTATTGGACTTAATGCTAATAGAGAAATACCAATATGAGTATCTTGAAGTGTTCAAGAATATCATAGATGAAGTGTGAATTTGGTAAAGTGCTAATTCTTTATGAGATCAATGAATGAAATACTTGAACCAAATGTTTGAGATCCTTATGAGTAATTATGATAGTGTATCATAGTGAACTCATGATTAAGGAATGGTGATGTCTAAATCAAAAGGAGTCATACTCTAAGGAGTTATAGGATGATTATCAAATAACTAATTTCTTCTTAAATAAAGAATACCCCACACTAATAAAGGACATTAAGAATCACAAGGAGTTGTGAGTTCTTGTATCCTTGATAGAGACATCTCAATTATCTATGTGATGAGTTGGTCATGTGACGAGTCAACTATCTAGATGAATACGAGGAACCTAATTTTGAGTTATGGTTTATGACCATTACATCCTAAATGACTTCCATGTGAACCATAAGGTATGCCCTTGATGGTAGCACCCATAGGGATGAAATCCATAGTGCAAATTAGTCTTAAGTGTTAAGACACATGGATACCATTTTGAGAAGGATGATGCTTGTTGATTGCAACTTAATGACTAAGAGATTTGGCATATGGATACTAAAACCACATTCCTATGAGGAATAAAACAAGGATGTGTACGTGACACAACCTATAAGGTTTATGAATCCATTAATGAAAATGAAGTCTATAAGTTACAATGGACTAATCAATGTGATTGATTGAGTACAAGAAACTCAGAGCTGGATCTTTACTTTGATGATATAGTCAAAGGGTTTGAATGATATGTCAAATATAAAGAAGGGATCTATGATTTAGTGGGAGCGTATTCACATTCCACATGTTGATGTGAAATGGAGATGTTCTAAGAATGGAAATCCAAAGTGGAAATTATCTTTAAGGAAGATAGAGACGTTTCCTATGTGATAGGAATAGAGATCTATAGAGATAGTTCTTAAAAAACCTCTTGACCTAAAAAGAGATAGCATACATTGGCAATCTATACTGAAGGGTTCAATATGCACAGATTTAGTGGGAGAAAACTTGTCCATGTTACATGGAGTTGGTATCCCAAGGCCAAGTGTCTAATTCTTATGAAGAATGGGAACACTAAGAATAGATATGGATCTAATATGTATGTAATCATCCCATCATCTTGCATGTATGGACATGACAAGAACAAAACACATTCATCATCTTGTATGTAGGACATGACAATATGATATGCTCATCTTGATAACTCGTATGTGGGACATGACGAGTGGATGACTATCTAGTTCCAGTAAGGGTTACTGGAATACCATAAGAACTTGATAAGTACTTGAGAAGTACTAGTTCTATGGAAATAAGGAAGGGTTCACTGTAAAGATTTACACTGATGCGAACTTTTGAAATGGACAGAGAATTAATCGCAATATATATGGGATATATAAAAGTGAATGTTTGTTGATATATGGAAACATTCCAACAAAGCCGTTTAAAAGGAAATGTTGAATATCCGTGTGTTAGAGAACATTAGTGGATACTATATGGATCTGGAAGTTCATGAGATGAACTTATAGTTATTCCGGTCATTGATGATAAGTTAGGAGTGCTCGGTCATGCAATGTGGCTAAAGGTTAGCAAAGGAATACTAGATTGCATATTATGGCGACTCCATCTCATACGTATGATGTACAACGAAGAGATGAGAGACATGTAGTTAATACCGACTTTGGCAAGGTGTTTCCATAACTCACTATGTAAGCACTAGAATACAGTAACATGTGGGACATGTTTGAAGATCACTATGAATATGATTCAATGGTGATTGGCTCGCAGTGCAAGTGGGAGTCTGTTGGTATGTATGCCATGAGAGCCAATCATGGGATGATTGGTGGGATACATTAAGATTGATTTGATAAAGATCAAAGGCAAGCTTCTAATTCTTTCTAGTTCAGTCATATGAGATAATGATAGAACATATTGAATGTCTAGAGAATGACAATACTCAATGACGTATGCTTTCAGGTTGAGGACCTGAACGATGAGATCATACGCATGTTAAGAGTTTGTACATTCTTATTATGTCCGTAGTCAGATGTCATTGTGGAAGTGGAAGGTATATAGACAACAATGACACATAAGACTAGATTGTGGTGTTGGTTGATGACAAAATATCATTAGTCATGATATGGATATATCAAACCAAACACATAGGTACTTGTTAGAGAACAAGTTTACCGGACAGACCCACCGTGAGTATGACACATGGAACCATGACATGGTAGTCACAGTCAGTTCTCATAGTGATGGTGGTGAGTGTGATTCTTTGACCTGAAATCACTACACTCAACACATGTCGTTGGGTACACTTTGACATCATCAAACACAGTCATGAAACATGGGTTGTTATAAAGGTGATGATTGGGTGGCTTTGACACATGGGGCTTTTGAGAGGTGAGTGATAGATATGGGATTTATCCCTCCTGAGGGAGTTTGATATCCATGGCCACTTGATGAGTAGGATTGAGATAGGCGTGCTCACGCATGTGTGAATCAGTACGTGATATTGATGTCATACATATCTCCTCCAATCTACTCTGAGATCAAGAAAGTGAATGAACGTTGACATGATGACTGCTCCATGCCTTGAGTTCATTCGGGATATCAGTGACAAAGGAATTATACATTCACTATAACACCATTCACGGATTGTAGGATTGAAAGTTGTTCTCCAACTTTCTATTTCACTTAGGTAGCACTAATGTGTGACTAGGCACCACTCTTTGCTTGTGAAGTCATAAATGTTATGGACTTTCACTGCCAACGTGAAATGGACCTGCAAGGTCACACACATAGGATTTAACCTAGAAGAGGAGTTTATTCACAAATGATGTTTAGATTGATTACTAAAGGAGTTTAGTAGTTCAATTAAACACTCAATTAATTGATATCTCAAAATCATAGTATTCAAGGTGTTGGATCAATTGATTAGAGTATCAGATTGATTGAAACTGTGATTGACTGATTTGCACAAGTCTGCTGCTCCAACGGATCAGCTCATGTGATGAACTGATCGGCTCAGGTTGGTGAACCGATTGGCTCATGGGATGAACTGATCGGCTCAAGATAGGCTGAGATGACCAGTTCAAGGGTTGAACCAATCAGCTCAACTGGTCTAATTGAGATAGTTTGGAAAGTCAGAAGACTATTTTGCAAATAAATTTGTTTCACTTGTACAAATTTGATTTGGACAAGGATTAATATTTGATTAATCAGAGACAAATTTGAAAATCAATTTGAGTTGGATCAGGACCACGAACTGATCGGCTCAGAAGTGAACCGATCGGCTCAGGTGCCCCAACCGATCGGTTGAGGTGTGAACTGATCGACTCAACTCCCCAACTGACTGTTTCATGTATGAAACGATCAGTTCAGGTGGCGCAGTTGGTTGTTTTGTGGAAAATATTGAACCCTTCTACTCCTGCATTAATCCTGCATTGCTCGGGGTAGAGAACCCTGTCCCATGACCCTCATATATATATAGGGGTAGTGGGGGCTTCTCAGAGCAACAACTCAGTGCACCAGTTTCTCTGTAAAGTTGTCGTTCTCTCTGGTTTTGCTAACTAAGAGAGAGCCCGAGCAAGTGCTACCCGATAAGGGAGGCATAACAAGGGAAAGACAACTGCAGAAAGCGACTGGTGGCAGGAGAGTGTGTCGGTGACTAGTACGCTGATAGAAGGCTACGACTCCTTCTGATTCCTTGTGCGATAAGGAGATTAGAGTTCCAGGTGGTCCGTGTGGACTATTTCAGAGGTGGGATACTTCTGCCGCTCGGAGGACAACTATCAATCCTAATAGTCCCGGTGAGACCAGGAGCTGCACAGACACCGTCTAAGACCGGAGGTGAAGACCGTGCAAGCCGAGAGGTAAAGTCACCGAGAAAGCCTCAGGACAAGGTACGCCTCTACAAACCATCCTTCGTATTGTATAGACGTTGACACATTTCCTTTGTTCTGGGTTTGGGAGAAGAATTTTTTTGTTTCTGCTGCCTTCTCTGTCTCCCCTAAAACCCAACAGAAATATCCTTGTAGAAACCTCATTATCATATGAAATTTTGTAGGTAGCTTTACAAGGACTAAACAAGGTAGCACCCAAAAAATTTAGCTTAAAAACTCTAATGTATGTAAAGATATGTTGTTTCAAGATTTGGGTATAGAATGACTAAAACATCAAATAGATGAGCTACCTTTACTATTAGGATTTTGTTCAACCACAAGTTTAACAATAAAATATATAAGAAAAGTCTTTGCATCATTGTACAAAATTCCCTAAAATAGGAAGGAAAATTTCATGTAAGTCTATTTCTAATATTATGGTAAAAGGACACAATAAAATTGACATTTTTAGGAACATTTACACATTTATTTTGAATTTTAGTCTACACATCTTTAAGGAGGATATTTATTCACTAAAGAAAATATACATCAGATTTAGAAAAGATGTTAAAATTTCGTACCTCCATCTTATTCACACTAAACAATCTACAAAAGATCATCTTTTAGCAAAATAGGGGCTTTTAGAGCAATATTAGTGTTATGCATGTAACAAGTAGGAAGGAAATGCATCTAAAGTTATACCACCCTTCTCTAGGGTGACTAAAAATGTTGAAACAACAAGGAACCATGAAAAGGAGCATACAATATCTGAGTTTTATCCTCTAAAAGCTTCAAGAAGGCTCCTTTCTCCAAGAACATGGTGTATCTTCAAGAGGCCTTCCCTTCATTCACCGATGACTCTTTGTTGGTCTCCAATAACAACAAGGAGTTGGGAAAAATAGTTTATTATATGGGATTGGGGAAGGGTATTTATAGGTATTGTGGAGAGAGAGAGAAGTCAAAGATTATCACAAGCCTCTAAAACTTCTAGTGGTTTATGACTATCCAAAACTTCTATTAGTTTATGACTACCCAGAACTTCCATCAGTTTACAACTACCCAGAAGTTCTATTCTAGAACTTACATTGGTTAATGAAGCTAAAAAGACATCGATAGATGTAATTACCATCACCACCACGCTAGTCTATTATACACAATTTGTACCTTACGAAAACTAGGTTCATAAACATATAAATAAGGTAAAAAAAATTACCAGATAGACAAATGGCATCATGTAACAAAATGTAAATGTATTAAACTTATAGTTAGACCCCTATAAATGGAATTTGCATATAAGCCCACAAGTGTACAAAAAATTGCAAAATTAGAGCAAATGAAGTCTAAATTGGCTCAAATCTGAGATGTAGCTTAATCAATTGACATTAAACATAAGATGGAATTTAATTGGGAAACCAAACACACAAATAATACAAACAAATATGATTATGAATCTAGTTAGATTAGAGGCCCTACAACAACTATAAACCCCTAACAAGGATTTTGCCCTGAAATCCTATGCAAAAATGGTGTACTTCATATGCATGTCATCCTCTAACTCCCATGTGTCTTCCTATATCCCAAAATGTTGCCACACCACTTTCACAAGAGTAATATCCTTCATTATCAACCTTTTCACACGTCTATCTAAGATCAAACCGAACCCTCAACATAAGAGACATCATCCTCTAGTTGTACCTCTACTGGATGTATCGTATGCTCTGTATTAAGGTGATACTTTATGAACATAGAAAAGTGAAACAAATTGTGCAAAATGTGAAAATTTGGAGATAATTCTAGTATCTATGCCACCTTCCCAACTTAAGATGTGATAGGGTAAGGTCCCATAAACCAAGGGGGAAAATTAGCCTTCTTTCAAAACCTCAAAACACCTTTTCAAGGGGAAACTTTGAGATACACATTGTCTCCAACTTTAAAGGTTGATGGTGATTGTCTGCGTTTGACTTCTGTCTATCATGTGTTGCCTTCAACTATTTCTTGATCTACATGATCTTCTCTACAACTTGTTGAATCAACTTAGGAACCAACAACTAATCATCACCTACCTCATACCAACAAAGAGGTGACATGCATCACCTTCCATATGAAGCATCATATTGTGACGTGTCGTTCGAATAAAACATATTTAACTAAGCGGAAGCTATCATTAGCAGTGGATTACTGAAAATCACTAAAAATTAAAACCATTTACAAAGAGATCCATTCTCAGGAAAACTCTTTAAACAAGAACCACAATATTATAATTACATACTAATTCACAAAGTACATTCCATGTACCATCTCTTCTCGAGAAATATATATACAACATTGCTTTGCTTAAACAACACAAGTAACAAAAACCTCGAGCATCAAAATTTTAGATCGATTATAAAACATTATCTGCTGACTCCTAGGACCTGAGAGTACAGAGATGACACATAAGACTCTATTGACATATGTATGAAGCTTGAAAGCCAGTGTTTCCACCTGTAGGATTACTGCTGTCCTTGTTGTTGTTGTTGCTGCTCTTCCCCTACTATAGAGTTGATGCCTCTCTGTCTACGTCTACCTAAAAATGTTGGATCCCACGGGGGTGAGACAATTATACAATTACCCCAGCGAGAGATATAACTCTCCTCTGAAAACATTATTATTGCAGTTTAATAGAAATAAATTGAGCACTGGGATAATGTACTTTAATGGCAGATACATCAATGTCTATGCAGATTAGAGCAACGTTCCTATTCAAGTATTTCAGCTATAACTTGAAAAGGCAGCATGACTCTTATTCAATAATGAATTAAAGAACATAAAGCATTCATGTATTAATGACATACTAAGCAAGATAACATCAACCAGTGATTCTCGTATTTCAATCTTAAGCAAATACGCTACACGGCTGATTACATTTTACAAACACATTTAAGCTCTGAGGAGATGAGGTATACGACTCATACTCCAACCGACCATTGCAAAATCGAAATTGGTACCATACAAAGTCAGTGGAAGAGCCGGCTTCCATGACTTCCCACATCTCGGTTAGTGTGAGATAACATGCAGGATATCTTATGTCTCTACTACATAGCTTACCAGGGTATAGTGGCATCTTCTCTATAGAGCTACAGTGGCAGCTGCACTCTCTTCACAATCGAGAGATTTTATGTTTACCTCCATCGATCTGGCATTAACCTTATCGGGAGATTAGTGGTACATCCATCCCAGAACATACAATGGAGGGTTGAGAGGTTTAATGTTTACCTTCAATCAATTCCCACATTAGGACGTAAGGATATTTTTGCCCATCGACCCCCACATATTCAAAATATGCGAACTCCAGGAGATCTCGTAAGAAAACCTGTTTCACCATCACCAACTACTGACGATGATGGATCTATGGTCAGAGCACTACATGAATAGCTTTCACTTGGTTACTTAAGTACATTATCACATTCTTTTAGCATCAGTCAAGTTTTCAAACATAACTTATTAAGACAAATGCTATAAAGAAACATGTACTATTTTCATCAATTACTTCTCAATCTTTAAAAGACGTTGGGATTCCAGTCCCTCATTTCAAACTTACTGCCATAAACATATGGTTCTGGGTATTCAAACCTTTACTCATCACTGAGCACTGTTACCACTTTTTTTTTCAGGTACTCATCACCTTCAGGTCATCTGACCAAGGTACACATGACACTTACTACACAAGCATCTCATCTGGCACTTGAGGCCCATTAACTCTCTTGTTACCTCTTACTAAGCAACAAGGCATATTATGGCACACAAGGCCCAAGAAATAATTTCAATGATTAAAGCATCATAGCTCATACCTGGATATGTTCATCATCTCAGGATTCCTGCATAGTTAGCACAAATAATAATAGATATATCAATCATGTTTCAGTTCCATGCTATTCCAGAATAACACCACTATTTCCTTACCAGGGTTAGGGTTTCCCATTTCCTTTTTAATCAAGGTTACTCATCCCCTTTGTTCAATTAGGACCAATGAATCATCATTTCATTGTCCAAGCTTAGGGTTTCACACACCTTCACCCTATTTTAGAATTAGGGTTTACTATTCACATCACATCACCCTAGATTAGGGCTTGTAATCAATAACCCACAATTAGGGTTTACTATTCATCCCAATTAGGGTTTTTCATAAAAATACCCTGAATTAGGGTTACTCATGTCAATACCCTAAATTCATAACACATTATCCTCCTAAATTAGGGTTTCACTCAGAATTGCCCTAATTTAGGGTTTGAGTTCATCAATTAACTCAATTAGGGTTTCATGATCTCTTCCTTAAGGATCAAACCCTAATTGTATACCTTACTCATTTTGAATGTGTTAATCTTGATTGCTACAAGATTATTTTTCATGTATTAATCTCTCTCTCTCATCCTCTTCTAGGATGTCCAGAAGATTTGATCAATTGAACCTTCAATTACATGAGGTATCCAATTGAATTGACCAATTAAATCTTCAATTACATAAGATGTTCAAATGAATTAATCATGTTGAACCTCAAACTGTTTTGGTTACTTAGACCCTAAATGGTCTTGGTCTTTCAAGGTTCAAACGGTTTGAAACTGTTTGGACACATTGCCCTTGAAACCATTGGGCACATTGCCCTTGAAACCGTTTAAACAAGAAAGTGATCAAAGCAAATGAGCTTGGGTCTCCAAACGGTTTGAGACCGTTTAGACCCAAACAATCTTGAGACCGTTTGGCCCAATATGGTCTTGAGACCGTTTGGACTCAAACGGTCTTTAGACCGTTTGTTCCAAACCCTCTCAAAATCGAATGGACCAAAAAGGTCTATCAACACTTAACCAATTCAAGGTTTCCAACAATGAACTACCTATCAATTGACTCCTTGATTTATTCATCAATTGAACTATTGAATCATCCTTCAATTGGACCATCAATTAGGGTTTTGAACCCAATTAAACTAGGGTTTATAATCAAGAAACCATCAATTAGGGTTTTGATTTCGATAAACCATCAATTGTTAACATTGTGGAATGACACGATTTTACCGTGCGTATAATGCAAGTGCACGCGTCAATTTAGTATAGGCCCTTGTGAGGCCCGAGTCAAACTCAGGGACACTAAATTATCGGTAGACTACTACTAACTACTCACAATCAGCTAGACCAATAAAGAGGTTATGAGAGTTGTTTTAAAAATAAAAGAAAAGAAAATAAAACAAAGCAATCGATTAAATGTTTAGTTTAATCAATTCAAATGGAGATCTTTAGGATTGCAGTTTCACCGTGGGTTTTCATTGTATGAATTTCCATATAGTTACTCAGGTTCATCTCTCAATTCAGGTAGTGGCCTATAGTCAGAATTGCCCACGGTCGTGGTACAATTCACTACCTATGTCTAGATCGGTTCCACCGTCGTAGTAACCTAAGAACGGCTGGGGCGTACTTCTGGGCTCCGTTCTTCTCTCCACACCTTCTCAGGACATGTAAAGCGGGTAATGACATGCTTCCCTGCTCTTGGTCACCGTCATTAGGTATAATCACCGAGTTAGGTTGTAAAAATATCACAACCGCTGGATTAGAGCCGATATGAAACAAACTCTGATCTGACGGTGTCGATACCATCGACACGAGTTGATAGTATCGACCCCTCGCGATATCGGCAAGCCTTCTTTCCTTTTCTTCGTTGCGCTTGATGCTGACTCGATACCATCGACGCGGGTCAATGGTATCGACACCTTTAGGCATCAGTTTTATCCCTTTTCCGCCGCTGAATCTACACGTGTCGATAGTATCGACTTTGGGGTCGATACTATCGACTGACTGGTTGCCAGCAACCTGATGGAATGTCGCTACCATCGAATTCCCTATCGATGGTATCGACTCTGTGCTGCTCCTTGCGGCTGGGTGCCTGTGGTTGTGTCGATAGTATCGACAGCTGTCGATGGTATCGACAGCTGCAGATATGTGTTTTTCCTGAAATTGCAAAACAAAACCACATAAGTCGAGATAAAACATATTATTGTATTCATTTATTCTCAAAACAATAAAATAAGAGAAATTTGACACTACGAAGAATCATAGACTAAAGTAAGTGAATTATGCAATATTAACCACCAAAATGACCAATAAACGCATAAAACGCGAGTGAAACAAGTCTATAAACACGACTCAAAATCATCGCATCAAACTCCCCTAAGCTTGAACATTGCTCGTCCTCGAGCAACAAAACTTTAGAATAGAATTGCGAGGGTCAACTAAAGAATAGATTATCACAACAAACATCACCATATGATCCCCACCGGACATTCACATTCTGGCCCTCACTAACCACGGAATGATAACTACCCTAAAGGTGACAGTAATCATCCATAAAAGATATCTACCTCAAAATTGATGAACACTATCACATAAGGCAGTTAACATAATAAAATCCTCCAGTCCAGACTCGGTGCATCTTGTGATCTCCTATCTATGTTGCTCGCCCTAACTACCATCTACATGGAAGCAGCTCTCCTGGTATTAATGAGTGAGGAGAAAATCACGGTGGCCTACCAATTCGAGCAACGGGTGGATGGAATGGGTGGATAATGAAAGAAATGGAAGGATTATACGGTTTTACATGCACAAAACATTAATGACCTAAATGATGCATATGCAAGTGAAAATGCCCTAATGCCTATATTTGGGTGGAATGATGCATGCACTATCATTCCGTCTCAAAGTGAGATGGAATATATAAGAGAACTACATCATGTACTTATTCATCTTAGAATGTAGTGAGAACATGTTCCTTTCTCCCTCTCATTACTACTTACTTCTCAATTTTTTTCTTCTTTTTTTCTTATTGTTTTTTTTCAAGCCCTTATTTTCATAGATGATAACGAATTGTTTGTCGGGCTCACTTATTGCTGCACAACTTATACATTTGAAACATTCAGAAGGTATGGAACAAGTTCATCACCTTTTATGTTTTAGAAGACATAAGACGCATGATGTACCATATGCACAAAAATGTGAATGCAACTACAAAATGACATGTATGAAACTAAATGACACACACCTAAAGATAATGGGCATGTATAACTTATCTATTTTTTTCATTTTCATGCCAAAAATGTGAAAATAGTTGCAATGCAAGACCTATCTACATGGAATGCAATCAAAGAGATTAAAACCGTAATGTACTTCCAGTTCTTATGGTGGAGTATGAAAACAATGGGGTGGATAGATGACAAGACTAATTGACTGAACCTTTGGAAAGTATTATATGTCCCTCCTTACTGACCTGTGTAGTAACTAAGAGGTTTATCTCTCTTATTTCAAATTAAGGTCTCATTATCATATGGTCAGTTTAGGCTCAAACAACCAATTCCGTCCACTTTTCATGAATCATAGGAATGTATAGTTGTGATTTCCTATTTTAGAGTTGACAAACCCAATTATTTCCTTAAGTTATGTGCCCAAAGTTTAACAACACAAGCTTGCAAAAACACGAAAAATTTTCAAATTTGCCCCTAATTCCCATGTACAAGCAACGAGATGACACAAGACCTTGGACATCCACAATTACACTAGATAGAGTGTGGATCCTACAAACAAACTAAGAACTACAAGAAATAAATGACAAAAGACAAAACAATAAAAACTAAAACTGAGAAAACTAAAGGATAGAGCTGTTCCAACTCCCCCCTTAAGCTTGAATTTGACTATGGCCTCATAGTCAAAAACAACATTAAAAGGTGGAACAGTGATACCGATCATTCTTCAGGAGGAGGCGGGTACTACGGAGCCGTGGGGTCCCAAGATGGGTATTGCCCCTGAAAGCTCGGATCATACTGGGGCATTGGTGGAGGTTGAGGATACCCCCAAAATAATTCTGGCTTTAGTAATGATCATAGAAGGGTTGCTGCTGCATCTCCATCCTATGCAACTTCTCGTGGATGTGCTGTTGGTTGTCGAGGAGGAGGCGCTCATTCTCGAAAATGGCCCTCTGATTATCTAACAGCCGGTTCATTGTATCCTAAATACCGATGTATGAAGCTATATGCTGCAGTTGGGTGTGCTGGATCTCTTGCAGCATTGTATACATACCCTGCATGGAGTAGACATCCTCTCCTTGATGAGAGGGCTGTGGTGGCGTAGGCTGCGAAGAAGAAGATGCACCCAGATTCATGCGGGGACGCTTCTGGGGTGCTACACGTGCCCGAAGAGGAGTGAAAGCCTCCTCTTCCTCTTCATGCTCGTCGCCTTCATTGTTGTCATCATCATCACCATATTCATCAGAGTCGTTGATGGCAATGACAGGACATCGGAAATGCAGAGCACCCTCAATGTT
Organism: Alisma plantago-aquatica; assembly: GCA_963693085.1. Lineage (NCBI taxonomy): Eukaryota > Viridiplantae > Streptophyta > Magnoliopsida > Alismatales > Alismataceae > Alisma > Alisma plantago-aquatica. Next base: position 1,010,836,440 of record OY856410.1, on the reverse strand, counting down.
GAAGACAGGGTCTGGAAGTGAACACTCTTGATATGCTTGATTGACATGGCAATGTGCATATGCCAATCCATCACGGAGCAGGAGGAGGTTGGAGCGGTGTAGATGCTGGAGGTTGACCTTGCTCCTGTTAGAAATGGGAGTAAGATGAGATAAGTCTAACCCAAGATAGAGGGCCAGTAGTGTGATGAGCCCTCCAAAGTGGATTGGAGCCTTCCACGTACTCCTCCTTACGACCAACACACGCATCAAGAAGAACGCGCCCTAATTGCACTCCTCACACGTCAGCAGTTTGTGCAGGAAGAACAAATCCGTCTCTTGAAACTTGCTGAGAGACAGGTCGCCGCGAGCAAACAGCATGGTGCAGAGCATGCGGTGAAGAATCCGCACAAATGGATGCTCAAAATCTGCCACTGCAGCATTGTGGTAGCTGACGGATTTGCCCGGAGGCGCAGTCACGAGCTAGGCGAAGATGGCATCATAGTCCGTCCTGTTATCTGGCCTCTGGTGCTGGTAGTTGTGATGAGCCCAGTTATATATAGAATTGAACTGGTCGAGAGTGAGGGTGTAATTGTTGTTTTAGAGTCTGAACGACACCCACCCTTTCTTCCACTCTCTGTCAGTGGTGATCATGTCATTGGGCACCACATTGATATCCAATGATGCCATGATCTCCGCCACGAGTTCCTTGTAAGTCGGCCACTCACTGAAAAATGGATGGCCCTCGGCATAGTATTGGACTTCATCTGGCGTCCTGTTGGTTTGGTGCACCTGACCTTGGAGAACATAATTGAGATTAGCCTCGAAACCAAGGTAGCGAACCATGTCCCGATTGACATAGCGCATGTGCTCGATCTTTCTCTTCATTAGTTCCTCGTAGACCTTCCGGACCTCTGCGGAAGGATGGACAATCCTCGGACGAGGAATAGATGTAGTAGGTGGAGGAATGAACTCAGGGATCTCCATAGGATCCTCCCGTGAAGAAGATGCACCGACTGTACGCACCATCATCGCCGAGAAAGAAGGAATAGAAGATGGAGCTTGGTGAAGGTCGGAGAAGACAATCTCCACTCAGTGAAGGCTCGGGGAAGATCACGCTCCTTGGATGCTCGTAGCCGGGCTCTGATCGCACAACAAGATGCACAACATAAGTGGAGGGCAAAGGCTCTGAAGGTGTGACGTCATATGACAACCATCCCTCCCTTTTATAACCGTGGCTGTCGCTGCTGTGCACCCGTCGATACCATCAGCGTGAGTCGATGGTATCGACACCTGTAGCACAATCTGGTCTTCCGCTAGTATCGATGGTTGTCGATAGCCTGATGTGGGGGCCCGGATCGATGACGCGTCGATACCATCGACACAAGTCAATGGTATCGACCCATCCCACAGATCGATTCTCTTGATGTAGCGATTGTCGTTGATTTCCTCTCGTGGATCGGTGATGTGTCACATCGATACCAGCAACGCAAGTTGATAGTATCGACTCTACTTAGGGCAAACACCCTCGCGAGGCCCGACCGCCGCTTTCTGCCTGTAACCAGGTTGATACCATCGACAGGCCCATCGATGGTATCGACTTCACTAAGACAAATTTTGTCTGAATATCTTCAGGGATCTCGCGAGTATCGACATCCATGTCGATACTATCGACCCCGTTTTGGAGAGCAACCCGATGATAGGTCGAAACCATCGATGAGGCCGTCGATAGTATCGACTCAGAGAGATTTTTGCAGCCGCCTAACTATACCCCTATCGATACCATCGACACAAGGGTCGATAATATCGACCATGCCTCAGTCCTGCACATTGAACAAACGATCAAGGTATCTTGTTTACACTAAAAAAAAATCGAAACAAACTAATGTACAAATGTGGAAGAAACTAAATGAAACTACCAATGGCTGGGTTGCCTCCCAGCAAGCGCCCTTATTTAACATCTTAGGCTAGACAAAATCAAGCTCCTCATGCACCCGTAAGTGCAATGAGTTTGACCTCATGCACTCTCCTCATGTAATCCTCACCGAAGTACAACTTCAATCGCTATCCATTAACCAAAAATGTTGTCTCGCCATCACGCACCATGATTGCTCCATGTGGCCTGACCTCCTCTACAATGAGAGGTCCACTTCATCGGGATTTCAATTTCTCGGGATGCATCTTCAACCTTGAATTGAACAAGAGAACACGATCTCCCTTCTTGAAGACACGCATCTGTATGTGTCAATCATGAATCAGCTTCGTTCTCTCCTTGTAAATCCGCGAGCTTTCATAGGCATTCATCCTCAGCTCGTCGAGTTCATTTAGCTCTAGCAAACGTTTTCTTCCTACCTCATCATAGTTCAAATTCAGCTTCCTCAGTGCCCAGTGCGCCTTATGCTCCAATTCCACCGGAAAATGGCAGGCCCGACCATAAGCCAACCTAAAAGGTGTAGTGCCTATAGGTGTCTTAAATGCTGTCCTGTACGCCCACAAAGCATCCGGTAGCAAGGTACTCTAGTTTGTTCTCATCAAAGCCACAGTGCACTCCAAGATCTGCTTAATCTCTCTATTGGAGACTTCCACTTGCCCCTGTGTCTGCGGGTGGTACAGGGTACCAATGTTGTGCTTTACCCCGTACTTTATCAACAATGCCTCAAACTTCTGATTTCGGAAATGTGTACCTCCATCACTAATAATCATTCTTGGTACACCAAACCTGCAGAAAATCTATTCTTTGACAAACCTACACACTACAGTGACATCATTAGTCATAGTGGGTATTGCCTCTACCCACTTCGATACATAGTGAACAGCTAATAGAATATACAAGTTAGAGTTCGAGGACACAAAGGGTCCCATAAAATCAATACCCCACAAATCGAACACCTCGACCTCTTGAAATACATTGAGGGGCATCTCCTATCACTTTGAAATATTACCTGCCCGTTGGCAGGAATCACATTGCCGCACATAGTCATATGCATCCCGAAACAAAGTAGGCCAGTAAAGGCCGCTCTCAAGCACCTTGTCCACCGTTTTGGAACTAGCATGGTGGCCACCAGTCGGTAGAGTATGGCAATGACGAAGGACACTTTCATATTCCACCTCTGGTACACACCTGCGCAACACACCATCCCTGCACTACTTCAACAGAATGGGGTCATCCCAGAAATAATATCGCAAAGAATGGAAAATTTTCTTTTTCTCTTGGTATGTCCAATCATCTGGGATAATTTTGCAGGCAAGATAATTAACAATATAAGAAAACCATGGATCTTTAGATTTAACAGAAAGAAGTTGTTCATTAGGAAACATCTCGGTAATGGGTATATGCATGTCCTTCTCATCTACCCTTTCCAACCTAGAAAAATGGTCCACAACCACATTTTCTATTCCTGCCTTATCTTTGATTTCAATATCAAATTCTTGTAACAGTAAGATCCACCTAATTAGTCTAGGTTTGGCATCTTTCTTTTCCATCAAGTACTTTATGGTGGCGTGGTCCGTCCATACCACGACTTTAGATCCAACAAGATATGGCCGAAATTTTTCAAAGGCAACAATGACGACAAGAAGCTCTTTTTCAGTTGTCGTGTAATTCAATTATGCTTCATTTAAAGTTTTGGATGCATAGAAAATCACAGCGGGTTTATTGTCCACACGTTCTCCTAAAATAGCCCCCACTACGAAATCCGATGCATCACACATCAATTCGAACGACTTTGTCCAATTCGGTATTTGCACAACCGGTGCGGAAATCAATTTTTCTTTAAGCACATTAAAAGCATGTAAACATTTTTCGTTAAAATCAAAGACAACATCTTTCTCCAAAAGCTCAGATAATGGTTTGGTGATTTTTGAGAAATATTTTATAAAGCGGCGATAAAAATTGGTGTGACCTAGAAAACTCCTTACCCCTTTAACCGAATTTGGTGGGGGTAATTTAGAAATAACTTCAATCTTCACCGGATCTACCTCCAACTCCTTGCTAGACACTTTATGTCCAAGCACGATCCCTTCACTAACCATCATATGGCATTTCTCCCAATTGAGAACCAAATGCGTGTCCTCACATCGTTGCAAAACCTTATCCAAATTGTATAAACATTCATCAAAAGACGCACCATATACTAAGAAATCGTCCATAAAGACTTCCAAACAGTGTTCAACCATATTAGAAAAAATGGCAAGCATGCTAGGCTGAAAGGTTGCTGGTGCGTTACACAATACAAAGGGCATACGGCGGTATGCAAATGTTCTATAAGGACAAGTGAAGGTGGACTTCTCTTGGTCCTTAGGATCAATGGAAATCTGATTGTAGCCCGAATAACCATCGAGAAAGCAAAAATGAGATCAACCTGCCAGTCACTCTAAAATCTGATCAATGAATGGGAGAGGAAAATGATCCTTAAGCGTAGCAGCATTCAATCTACGGTAGTCTATACATACACGCCACCCGGTTACCAGATGGGTCGTGACTGACTCATTTAACAAATTATGTGTAACAGTAATTCCCCTCTTTTTAGGGACTACTTGTGTAAGACTCACCCACGTTGAGTTGGATATAGCATAGAAGATACCTGCACAAAAAGAACTTGATCACCTCCTTCTTAACGACCTCCATCATGCTAGGATTTAGTTGGCACTGTGGCTGAATTACCGGTTTGGCTCCCTCCTCGAGCCGAATCTTGTGCTGGCACAATGTAGGGGAAATCCCCTTGATGTCCGCAACCGACCACCCGAATGCACCTTGATGGTTCTTCAGCACGATCAGCAGTTGATCCTCCTCCTCGACACTCAGATATTCCGAAATAATCACTGGAAGCTTCTCACCCTCAGCTAGAAATGCATATTTCAAATGAGGTGGCAGTGGCTTCAATTCTAAATCTAGCGGGCTGATCAAGGATGACTTAAGCGGTGGTGGGAGTTCTCCAAGGTTTTCATAGTACCTTGCGTAGAAACACGGCAACACCTGAAGCATCTTGGCACATTCTTGTAGTGACTTGCTTCTCATCCAATCATGTGTTATATTAACTAGGCAGGCTTTAAGAGGCAGTTGTGGATATGCATTGAAAACAGAACTTGCTATGGCCTCATCTTCAGTAGAAGGAGGGATATCCTCCTCTTCATCATTTGGAAAACCCACAACCTTGCTAATAGACACAACCTTGGTCTGCTCCATGATGTCTACAACCAATGTCCCCTTATCCACCTTATTCATCACATGAGCCATATCTAGAAATGGCTTACCTATACAAATAGAAATATTCTGATCAAAGTGCGTCATCATGCAACATTGCTCCTTTACTTTAGATTGTGTTGTGCTTGAAGGCATGACCATTTCAAACCGATCATCAGCGATGCCCAAGGTCAAACGACCTCTCCCCATCTCAAGTATCACGTCAGCAGTGGCTTGGAAGGGTCGTCCAAGGAGTAACTCATTTCCCTATTCATCTTGAATTTCCATTACAACAAAGTCTACTGGAAATACAAACCGATCAACTTTCACCAACACATCTTCACAAATACCATACGGTTTCACCACGGAATTATCCGCCAATTGTATTGTCATATTGCTTGGCCTTGATTCTTTGAGTCCCAACTTCTTGAATGTAGAGAGAGGCATCAGGTTTATACTTGCCCCTGAATCACACAGTGCTTTGTAAAATTTCACTTTACCAATATAGCATGAAATTTTGAAGTAGCCCAGATCCTACCTTTTAGGTGGTAATGTGCCCATGATGAAAGCACTCACCTATTCCTTAAGAACCACAACCTTATTATCTGGGATTTTCCTCTTCTTTGTAATGATGTCTGTAAGAAACTTGCCATAAGAAGGAATTTTCTCTATTGCTTCTAAAAGAGGAATATTGACAGAAAGCTTTCTAAAGCTATCTAGAAACTTCTTGAATTGAGCATCCACTTTCTTGGCTTTCACGCTATTGGGATATGGGATCAGGACAGTCTGTGCCCTTTGATGTGGTGGCACATATGACGTCCTCTTCTGTGTCTTCTCCTCAACAACTGATTCAGATGTGACATTCTCCACCATATCCTCTACCAGCTCGATGATTGGAATAGGAACCTCCTCCATGGCCTCACCTGTGTTTTCTGACTGGGGTTTGCTTGGTTCATCGGCCCTGGGGTTTAAAATCTTCTTACCGCTCCTTAGCAAGATTGCCTTCGCCTGTTGGTTTCCTCCTGGAATGTATGTATTACCTGGAAAGCCTTGCTACGCTGGCTTCTTTAAATTTGCTATTTCAGCTGCCATCTGTGCCAAAGATGTCTCTATTGTCCTCATCTGAGCCCCATGACTCTGTAAGGTCTGCCCAAACTTATTCATGAATTCACCTTGTTGCTTGATCTGTTGGCCAAAAGTGATCATTAGCTCTTGATTGTGCTTTATTACTTGATTGAGCAACTCATTGCTCTTATCCTCTGGTGACGGTTGGGGTTTTGCGTCGGGGTCCAACAAGAAATTATTTGGGTCCTTCCAGGAAAATTTCTTGTCTTTCCTCCATGAATAATCATTGTTTCTATACCCCTGCTGCTGGCGCATGAATTTGACTTGAGCCTCATCATCTGATTCTGCGTCTTCTTTTGCAAGCAGTTTCTTTGCTAGAAGGTCCATCTTCTCATTTAGATCTTTGATGGCCTTTGACTCCCCCACAGCCCGAACATGCTCTACGGCGTCTCTATCACCCCAAGATTGCTTCTTAGCCATATTCTTCAAAATTTTCCAACACCTCGTGCCTGTGTTGTTTAAGAAGAAACATGAACCCGCAGAATCTAAGTTACTTCTATCATGCTTAGAGAGAGCAAAATAGAAGATTTTAACCTGCTTCTCCTTGTCAAGCCCATGATGCGGGCACCTCCTTAGCATGATCTGAAACCGTTCCCAGGTCTCAGAGTAAGTCTCTCCTACTTTCTGGCTGAAATTATGAATTTTTCTGATCATGTCATTTGTCTTCTCGGGCGGAAAGAACCATTCAAAGAACACTTCCACCATGTGGTTCCATGACTCCACATACTCATCATCAAGATTATGTAGCTATTCTCATGCATTTCCCGCAAGAGAGCTGGGAAACAGCTTCAAGTACAACGTCTCCTATGGAAACTTGTCTATCTTGATCATATCACAGTTCTCCACGAACTAGCTTATATGAGTCACCGGATCTTTGTTTTTAAGCCTGTGAAATGCATTTGATTTGACCAAATTTATTAGTGCAAGATCAACTTTATAAGTGGGAATATTGATTGCTTGCTTCTTTATTGGCCCCTTTGAAATAGATGAGGAAAAATCTTTTATCTTCTCCCATATCGTCTACTCTTCTGCCATGGCTTCTTGTTCTGAGTCGGAATCTAGTTCGTCTGGTTGGTCTTGAATATAGTTCTCCTCGTCGTCTGGTCCCAGCAGTGGAACCTCTGGTGATTGCTGCGTGTAGTCAGTGCTATGCGTCCTCACCATGCACCAGTACCTGCAAGATGATAATTTCAGTTCAGTACAGTGCTAGACGATTACAATAATATGAAAGATAAAACTACAAATTTCTAAAATGATAATAAAATAATAAAATAAAAATGTGGTCTATAGTGGCCACTTGAAGCACTCGTAGTGCCGACAGTTGCCGTGTCCTCGGCAACGGTGCCAAAAACTTGACACGATTTTACCGTGCGTATAACGCAAGTGCAGGCATCAATGTAGTATAGGCCCTTATGAGGCCCGAGTCGAACTCATGGATACTAAATTATCAGTAGACTACTACTAACTACTCGCAATCATCTAGACCAATAAAGAGGTTATGAGAGTTATTTTAAAAATAAAAGAAAATAAAATAAAACAAAGCAATCGATTAAATGTTTAGTTTAATCAATTCAAATGGAGATCTTTAGGATGGTGGTTTCACCGCGGGTTTTCATTGTATGAATTTCCATATAGTTACTCAGGTTCATCTCTCAATCTGGGTAGTGGCCTGTAGTCAGAATTGCCCACTATCGTGGTACAATTCACTACCTATGTCTAGGCCGGTTCCACCGTCGTAGTAACCTATACCCTAAACTAGGTGCATTAGAATCGACCTCTAGGTTTCCACCATTAACCTTACATCACCTTGTTCAAGGGATTTGTTAATTAATGTGAATTTCATCTCTTTTCAACCGTTAATTCTTCTTTCAAAGTAATTAAAGGCATTAGATTATCATTATGGTGATCAAGCATAACAATATAATTGAGAAAATGAAGTCATACCATGGATTTAAGAGATAAATTATGAATTACTATGATAAAAAATGTCATACAATGCTTCCCTGGGCTACTCCCAGTCCTAAAGATAGAGGGGATTAGCCCTGCATGTTCATCTCAGAGCAAAACATGGTTGAGAAAAGGGGAAACATGGGGAAAAATGTGAATAAGTAATGAAACCCCTGAATAGAGAAGATCCAAGCGTTCCTCGGCGTAGAATGCTTGATCTACAGCCTTTCGGCGGTGGAGAACGTCTTCTTCGGCTTCTGGAATGGCTGGGGTGTGCTTCTGGGCTCCGTTCTTCTCTCCACACCTTCTCGGTATGTGTGCAACAGCTAATGACGTGCTTCCCTACTCTTGGCCACCGTCATTAGGTATAATCACCGAGTTAGGTTGCAAAAATATCACAACTGTTGGATTAGATCCAATCTGAAACAAACTCTGATCTGACAGTGTCGATACCATCGACACGAGTCGATAGTATCGACCCCTCATGATATCAGCAAGCCTTCTTTCCTTTTCTTCATTACGCCTGATGCTGACTCGATACCATCGACGCAGGTCGATGGTATCGACACCCTTAGGTATCCGTTTTATCCCTTTTTTGTCATTGAATCTACACGTATCGATAGTATCGACTTTGGGGTTGATAGTATCCACTGACTGGTCGCCAGCAACCTGATGGAATGTCACTACCATCGACTTCCCTGTCGATGGTATCGACTCTGTGTTACTCCTTGCGGCTGGTTTCCTTACACCAAAACTAGGTTTTAATGCACAAACATTGCTTTATCAGCTCTTTCTTGGTGCTCAGGCTTTCACTAGCCATACCTCTGCATCATCTTGTTTCTCATGATGCTTCAACACGTGAAGAACATATTACCATGTAACATTTGCAAATTAACCCCTCAACTTGGGTAAATTTCACTTTAGTCCAAACAAGTAAAACATTACTTTCAACATTATTCAAAAAGGACTAAAATTGAAATATAAGTTCCTCTTGAGCCTTAATTACTTTCCAAAAGATAATATCAAGCATATAACTATCTTTATTAAACAAAATAGCTAGGGTTAAAGCATAACCCAGGTCAAGAATGTTACACATATGGTGTTCTATCTATGCTCCTCTTGTCATTGTTGTTGTAGGAAAACTCAATCAAGTTAATATGAATATCCCAATCCCAAGAAACCAGACAACATATGCTCTCAACATATCCTCTAATGCCTGTAAGGTCCTCTCTGACTGGCCATCTACCTGTGGTTAAAAGTCTATACCAAACCTAAAATGTGTCCCCAAATTTGTATGTGGGCACTCCCAGAATCTGCTCATATATTGAGGAACTCTATCTAAAACTGTTGTAGCTGGTATGCTATATAAACGAACTATCCCATTGACATAAATATGTGTCAACTTCTCTGTGGTGTAGGTAGTCTTGAGTGGCAAATAGTGGGATGAGTTTGTCAACTAATCAATGATTACCCAAATGGAACCATGACTCTTGGATGTCCTAGGAATACCAACCATGAAGTCCATGGTTATATGATCCCGTTTCCATTGTGGAATTGGCAAGGGATGCAATTTTTCTACATGCTTATGATGTTCATCCTTAATTTACTAACTAACTAGACACTTGGCTAAAAAATATGCCACATCACACTTCAAACTTGGCCACCAATACAAGTCCTTGAGATTATTATACATCTTTTTACTATTAGGATGCATCACATACATTGAGGAATGAAACTCCTCAAGTACCATCTCTCTCAAGATGCAATGTCAAGAATTACCATTTGATTGTGAAAGCACACTATCCCATCATCAGTCTCATCAAATCCATCATGCTTCCCACTGCCAAACTTTGATATGATGTTATGTATCATGGTAACATCCTTCTATGCTTCTATAATCAGTTGTAACAAAGTCAGCTTCACCTATAACTGTGCCAACAAACCTTCCAACAAGGAGACCTCCAAATATACATTCATCAGTCAAAGCGACACCAAGATTTTTGTCTTGTAACAAGTGATGGAGTAAAACTTTACTTTATCTATAAATGAGATGAAGACAAAGATGACTTTCTACTCAATGTGTCAACCACTTAATTTTCCTTTCACGACTGATATTTTTTTGTATAGTCATAGTCCTTGATCAACTCCATCCATCTCCTCTGTCTTGTGTTCAACTCATTCTTTGAAAAGATGTACTAAAGATTCTGGTAATCCATGAAGATTTGACACTTCTCTCCATATAGATAGTGCCTCCAAATCTTCAAGTAAACTACTACAACTACTAACTCCAGATCATGAGTTACATTGTTCTCCTCATATTTCCTAAGATGTCAAGAAGCAAAAGAAATCACATTCTTAATTTACATCAACACATATCTGAACCCATTTCTTGAAGCATCACTGGTAATGATGTATCCTTATTAGGCTCTAGCAGCACTAACATTGGAGAAGTTATCAACTTCTCCATCAAAAATTGAAAATAAAACTGACACTTCTCATCCCAAGCAACCGTTTCCAGTTAGCCTGGTTAAAGGTAAAGCCATTGCATTAAAGTTCTTGATGAACCTCATCTAATAACCAGCTAAACCTAGGAAACTTTGAGCCTCAATTGGTGTCTTGGGATGCTCCCACTCCAACACTGACTCCACCTTCTTGGGGTATACACAAACACCCTTCTCTGATATGACATGACCAAGAACAAACACCTCATCCAACCTTCACACTTAATGAACTTAGCATATAGCCTATGATGCCTCAACAACTCCAACACTTGATGAATCTATTTTTATTGATACAAATTGTATTTGGAGCATATCAAAATATTATCTATAAATATCATCATGAACCGGTGAAGGTATGGTCTAGAAACTCTATTTATCTGATCCATAAATGATGTTGGTTTATTGGTTAGTCCAAATAGCATATTCATCAGAATTGCCTTTTGTAAGGCAGGGTAAATAGACGAGGAGACCACCAAAGGTGGTACCATTGTTCCAAAGATTACATGACATGGGACACATGACCTGAGGGCCACGACCCACCTGTACCCAATGGCTCCAAACAAGAAGCCAAACCTTACACTCAGGAAGTATCATCGGGGCCCCTCAAAGGGACAGACCCCTAGCTAACCCAAGGAACAGAAAGGCCCACATAGGAGTCAGTTCATCTAAATAAATAGGGGAGAAAGGAGCAACCTATTTTCACCACTTGTTGCCATGACAAGCTGGAACTGACAGGCTACACCCACTTGACCGAGGGACCCAAGTAGCGATAAGAGCTTCAACTGACGCGTCAAAGGACGACCACCATAAGGTCACGAGACCAAGAGGGGGGGGAGGAGGGGGGTCCACTGTCCTGAAGGCAAGGGCACCCAGAGGCATACACCAGTACAGACCGCCACACCCCCCGCCCAAACTGCCAAGGCGCCACAAACCCGAGCAGAGAAACCATGTAGGTAGGGAGATCTTCAGCCTAGGCAGGGTGACTAGTCCCACCCAGGCCGCACCATGACCGTACCAAGGCCAAGGCTACGAACAACCTCAACCTGCCCCTAGAGGGAAGCCAAAAGGGCCAGGACACCTGTAATCAAGACCTACGACTAGAAGCAGACGCAATAAACGATAACATGTATCACACCACAGGGCGGAGAATGAGTGGAGACCCCTTGAAGAGACCACTCCATCGAAAACCAAGGTGGGCATCCAGCCCAGCCACAAGAAGTAGATGGATCAACCAGTCCTACCCACCCTACCCTAGCATGGTACAAAGCCATCAGGCTCAACTACGCGACGTGTTAGAAAATGGCCCAGCTAGGTAGGGAGTACGTGCGTGAACGAACCGCACAACCCACAAGCCCATGCATCAAAAGGCCACCACACACCTAGGGGCAGGCGATACGAAGAGGGGGTTGGGCAGGAAAGGTCAACGATGCACAGAGGGGGCTACCCTACCTATGCCAAAGCATAGAGCTAAGTGTGGTAGGGTAAAACCGTGCTCACCACGGTAAAACACCAAAGGCCTAGAGCAGTAGGCAAGACACCCCCGGTTGCACGAAGGGAGCTCGGACCAGGCCCACACCCAACAAGGAAAGAGGGGCCCTCCAAACATCCACCATCGAGGTGGAGAAGACTTCTATGAGGGTGCACAAGGCACCCACCCAACGAGCGTGAAAATCCCTAAGGGTGGCCCAGCCACCGATCATAAGACGGGAAACACATAGGGCGGAACATCAACCCCTCGCCGAGCATGGAGGGGGCCCCTGTCGTCAGCCACCAGCGTGACTGGACCAAACCCAAATGGCAAACAAATGGAGGCACGAGGCCCACCCACCACGTCGAAGGCCTTAAGGAAGAGGCAGGCCCGATACCAAACCAGAGCACAGGGATAAACCTCAACCCTCACCATAAGTGAGGGGGAGACCCCATCAACAGCCACACGTAGGCTGGAAACCACCAAGCAAACACCAAGCAACACACAAAGGGGAGGCACAAAGGCTAGTCTACCACAGAGAAGCCCAGAGGGGAGGGCAGAACAAGGCCGTAGCCCGAGACCCACGCAGGGGCGAAGTTCCAAAGGGAACCAAGGAGGGCTGGAGCCCGATCGCCACACATGGCCAGGGGGACCCGACACCAGGCCGTGCCATTGTACCCACGCAGGGGTACCAAGAAAGGAAAAGGCACGAGGCCCCTAAAACAGTTCAAAAGTGAGAGAGAAGAAACCTATACAAAACCAAACCAGGACCAAACCGGTTCGGCAGGGGCCAAACAGACCGGTCCACCTAGTAGCACAAGAACCCGCACACATGAGAGGCCCCACCAAGGACACGAGTGGCCCACGTGCCCACCAAAGAAGCACTAACCCTAGCCGGCTTGCGCCATCGTGGGTGCAGCCACTGAGGCAACCTAGGAGGAGGGGACCCACTAGGTGGGACAACTGCCGAGGAGGGACGTCAGCGCGCAGCGTCATGGTGACGCCAGGATGGGGAAGTCAGGGTGAGGCTGAGAAGACCATCGCAGCGTCGCGTCGCCGCCGGGCCGAAAGTAGGGCCACCAGGCATGAAGCCGTCGAGGTGGCAGCGGGCGCACGACCAGCAACGACATGGAAGAGGACACAACAATGCCACAACGAGTGGCGACGTTGACCCACCTGAAATAGAGGCAACACACAGACCAAAACCCACCGCAGCAAGGGCTAGCGGACAACAGGAGGGAGACCAAGCCGTCAAGACCGCCGTGGCTGTCGAGCTACCCGACACCACCAGGGGAACCAAGAGGCCAAGGGCCAAATGACATATTCATAAACTCATGATGACCATACCTAGTCCTAAAAGTAGTTTTAGGTGTGTCATCTACCCTAATCCTTAATTGATGATTCCCTAACCTTAGATCTATCTTAGAAAACATTATAGCATCTCTTAAATGAATAAAAAATGGTCTATACTTAGCACTAGATATTTGTTCTTGATTGTGACCTTGTTCATCACTAGTAGTCTATGCTAAGCATCATAAAATCATCATTATTTTTAAAAAAGAACAATGGGGCATCCCAATGACGTGCTTGCCCATATGAAACCCTTCTCCAACAATTCATGCAACTTCTTATTCAACTCTTACATCTCAACTAGAGTCATCCTATAAGGTTCATGTGCTATGGGTTGTGTACTAGGAACTAGATTGATTTCAAAATCAATATCTCTTGGGGGTGGAACACCAAGAAACTCATCGATGAATACATCCTAAACTCATGCAACACGGGTACATCATGGATACTAGGACTCCTCACCTTATATCTACCACATGTTCTAAGAAGGCTTCACTTCCTTGTCTCATCAACTTCTTTGCTATCACTACCGACACTAGACATGTAGGGAGAATCTTCCTATCTCCTTGAATAGTCCAAGAGATATCCTCAACACAAACTTTTCAACTTAGAACTATAGTCCAAAAAAACCTTATACTTCTCTAAGGTATCCATCTCTAGGATCACATCGAGTCCATGCATACAAGTGGCATAAGCCCACTTGAATATTACACCATGAGAAAGAAATAACACAATATGGACACACTTCCCATAACACGACATAACCAACTAAAGGGGATTCTAATATGAAGTTATAGACTCTACTACATACAAGCAAGTTACAACTATTTATCACCTATGTGGTGATAAACGAATGTGTTTCACCTGAGTCAACCAAAATAGATGTATATTGAGATGCAAATAAGACATAATAAAAAAGTTCCATCTTACATGTCACAGCTCACGAGTTTAAGACTCGTTCCGGCAGATTCATGGTGTAGAATATAGATGTTTCCTATTGACACCCTTGTCCTTGACCTCTACCTACTGGTCCAAAAGACCGTACCTAAGATGTCTGGTCATGTCCTCTTCAAGCACTGTTGTTGTACTGCTGCTTCAAGCCCTACTGGCTCTACCTTGGTTACTATGTAACTTCTCATTTCCTCTGAGGGCAAGACCACTTGATATGACCAACTTATCCACACTTGAAGAAAGTCCTTGTATCATATTGTGGGCATGTCAACATGATAGAAGCTGAATTATTTGCTGCAATTGATAGAAAACCACATCGTATTATCTTACAAGAAAACCACTATGACTGTACGCGTGTCCTTGGCTTAGAAAATACCAATCTCAAGTGTGACTATTGGTACCATTGTTGTTAATGTGGTGCAAAAACCTATGTTTCCTGTAACTGCTTTGTTTTTGTCCCTATAACTAAGTTGACTACTTCCTTGCATTGGCATATGTAGGTTCACTATTATCCTTTCTATTCTCTTAACTACCTCTAAAAAGGTGAAAAACTTCTCATGCATCTACAAACCTGACATCATCCATGCTAACTTGACATTCAAACCATTTGAAAGCCTCCTAATATACCCCTTCTCTGTGGCTTCCATGCAAGGATAGAACCTCAACAACTCCATGAAATTTGCCTAGTAGTCATTGAAAGACCATGATGTTGGGTGTAACTTCTCAAACTGAGCCATCTTCTCCTCTATATTGACTCAAGAAAGTAACGACTTATAAACTCATGCCAAAACTCAGCCCAAATGATCATTTCCCCATCCGCTTATCTTCATCAATGGCCCACTACTAGCCAACACTACCATTTAGAAGGTAGATTGCATGTTTAGCCTTGACCTCCTCGACAATATCCAAGATCCAAAATTCCTTCTCTAGCTCCTCATCTACATGTCCACATTTGTCGGGTCCACGATATCCACATACTCAATGTAACCAACACACTACAATTTCTAAATGCTCTTTCCCAAACCTTGTGACTCAACATTTAGAGAAGGTGCCCTACATGGAGGTATATGTATCCTATCAACGGAATGTCTAATCCTAGCCATTAGATGCCTAAACACAAATTGAAAGATGGGTCAGCTAAGGTTACATGATCTGAAGGATGCAAGATAGGAAAATATGGTTATGTCTTGGGTACACATCCACATAGTACCTACCACCTACCACCATCTCCAGGCACCAAAAAACTACCTTCAACATGTTCTTCACATTCTCTACAACATATTTGTATAATTATAAATAATGGTTAGATATGTTGGATATATAAGAACAAATACAAAAACCTAATTAGACTCAACAAATTTAAGGCTCTGATACCAATGAATGTGACAAAATACCACACAAAATGAAATTACTCAAAACCAAAACGCCGACCAAACACTAATTAACATATTATCTAAAAGGCACATAACTGAAACTAGAGAAAAAATTTAACATCCCATATGAATACTTACACAAAGGCTTAAACTTCTTGTATCTTTATATCAGGTAGATTTACATGAGTTTTGTGGCCTTGGCAAAAACCTATGTACAAAAAGTATCTTTCTAAACATTTACAATAATTACATTGTGCATGGTATACAACCAAAAACTTGAGTCAATATACATCATATAAAAATTCCCCTACCTAGACCTGAGAGTACATGGACTAATCTTGGACTCTAACTAAGACCACACCAACCTCTCAGCTCTACTGATTTCCAAACAGAGGTTCCTCGCTACCAAAGGTCTAAACGCACTGTTGGTCACCTAAAAGATGTAGAAAACCATGGGATAAGACCCCAAGTCCCCGTGATATGATAGAACAATTGATGTTACTGACAATGGAAGAATAGGACCAGAGGGCAATAGTTTACCTATCATGCAGGTAGAGGAAGAAGATGATGAAGCGTGGTGGTAGAGGGGAAGAAGGTGCAGACAAAGGAGGAGGTGGGCTATGGATGAGGGGATGAACATCACTGGAAAGAGGAGTTGAGGCAGTGACGAATGGAAGGGAATGTCAGAGGAAGGAAGAGGGAGCAAAGTTTAGGAGGAGGTAGAAGAAAAAAGAGGGAAGGGAGCGGGGAAAAAGGGGTATGGCAGAGGAAGGTGCAATTATAAATAGTTATCTAATTAAGATAGGTAAAATATATAATATAAAGGTTGGAGTACTGATAGAGTCCATACGATGAGCATGCTTAGATTAAGGTAAAGATAAGATAATTGAACATATATAAATATGAATCACATATGAAACTAGTAGGGAAAGAAAAAACCACTATTATCATACAATGTGATCTGCCAATTAACCCTAACATATATAATACATGTCTAAATTACATATTTTATTAAGACCATGATAGTTTGAGGCTTATCCCTTAAATTACTACCTGATCATTGTGAAGTCACAATTAACCCCGTATAAGATCTTAGGATGTTTGGAATCCTAGGTATATCTTCCTATCAATCCGTATGAGTGAACAATTGTAGTGGCAGAACGGTCCAACCTACCAGGTGGGGTACAATGAACATCCCACTAAAAACTTAGTTCATCCTAGGTACACAAGACATGGCACCAAAAATTAGGTACAAACCCTCAAATCCAAGTTATGACCATAGTCGATATGTATCACATAGTGTCTGAGACACAACTTCAACAACTCTCTATAACCTTGAAATCGAGATGAAGGGATAAACCCTCTCCACACCCGCATGTACTTAATAGTATACGACTCTAAGCTCCTTCTCATAATTAAATTTTCTACAATGATTATGGGTTTCACTATCCAACAAATTTCTACACTGAGATAGTTCTACAATTATAGAGCACCAAGTTACATACAAGGCAGCTAGACATATTTTTATAATAAACAATTTATTACAACTTCTACTGATTGAACACATATAAAACAATTCCAAGTTACTCAATCATGGTATACCAAACCATCCTTAGCAATAAAGAGGACCAAACCAATATTTATGTCACATGAAAGCCAAGTATTGTCATTAATACCATATTAGTGATATCTCCTTGTAGAAATCTCATTATCATATGAAATCTTTTGGGTAGCTTTACAAGGTGTAAACAAGGGAACACCCTCAGGTTAAAAATTTAGTGTATGTAAATGTTATGCTAGTTTCAAAATTTAGGTATAGAAATACCAAAACCTCATATAGATCAGATGCCTTTACTATTAGGATTTGATCCAAAAACAAATTCAACAACATAATGCCTATGAAAAGTCTTAAACTCATTATAGAACATTTGTTAAAATAGGAGGGGAAAATGTATTAAGTCTATTTCTCATGTTATGGTACAAGGATGTCATAAGAATGATATTTTTAGGAACATTTACATATGTATTTGAATTTTGATCCATGAATGTTTAAGGAGGGTATTTAATTTATAGCAGAAAATATACCACAGTGTGTTAAATAAGATGTGAAAATTTGTATCTCCATCTTACTCGCACCAAACAATCTATAAAAGATCATATTTTAGCAAAATAGGGGCTTTTGGGAGCAAGATTAGTGTTATGCATGTAACACGTAGGAAAGAAATGCATCAAAAGTTATATCACTCACCTCTAGGGTAAATAAAAACATCAAAAAAACAAGGAAACATGAAACAAAGTAACAAAAATCTAAGTTTTATACTCTGAAATCTCTAAGAAAGCTCCTTTCTCCAAGAACACTGTCTATCTAGAAAAAAGAGGGCCCTTTTAACCATATACACAAGTTTCCATATTGTTGCACTATATATTTTGTCCAGGGTAGAGGGGAAAATGGGAAACAATAAGAGAAAGGGTTAGGAGAGAATATTTTACATGTAGGTAGTAGGAAACTAGGCTAGAAGGCTTAGATCAGTTCATGGGGAGCTAGATCTAAGACATGCACCAACATGCATCCAAGATCTTGCAAAATTTCATCTCTAAGAGGCCTTCTCGTCATCCATCGATGACTCCTTATCAGTATACAATAGAAGCAAGGAGTTGGGTAAAATATTTGTTAGATGGGAGTGGGGAGGAGTGTTTATAGGTAGGATGGAAAGAGACAAAATCAAAGAGTAAAAAAAAACATTTCCATAGGTTAAAGGGACAATTTCCTATTGGTTTGTGTGTCCATAACCTCCAACGGTTGATTACTAATGAAACCCATAATTTCCATTGGTTGATGACAATCCAGAATTTCCATTGGTTTAGGAACACCCAAAACTTCTATCAGTTCATGACCACCCCAAAGTTCCATCGGTTTGCAACCCCCTAGAACTTCCATCAGTTGATGAATCTAAAAGGACACTTGTAGGTGTAATTACCGTCACCACCACACCAACCTATTATAAGGGATTTGTACCTTATGAAACAAGGTTCAGAAGCCTCTATATAATATAAATTTTTACCAGATTATAAAGAACACCATGTGATAAAATATAGATGTATGAAAATTGAAGTTAGACCCCTAAAAATGGAACAATTGCATATAATTGCACAAATGTACATACCATTGCAAAACTAGAGCAAATGAAGTTTGAATTCACTCAAATTTGAAATCTAGCTTCATCAACTGATACTAAAACATAATATGAAGTCTAATTAGGAAAGAAAGCACCAAATTAAGACAAACAAACATGCTTATGAATTAATCCATAACAAGGTTCTTACAATGCTTACTTCATTTTCATAATGTCACTCATCCAAAAGATGAGTCTATAACAATCGTATGTGTTCATCTGTAGCAAGGACAACAAATCAATTTTCTTTTTAAATATGTAGACCAACTTGTTCTTATTCCTTTCCAGGTTGTTGGTTGATGTGAGGTACCTCACGTCCACAAACTTGTCCACTCTTGCCTTTTGTGAAGTTGGTATGCATCTTGGGATACTCAAAATTGTGTTCTATGTATGTCACCAGACCGCCATGTAGATTTATTTGAATCCATCATGACCTCTTGCTATAGATAGATTATCAATTAGAAGACTTCCTATGTTGACTAGCTTCTTTTCCATTATGCTCCACAAGTTGTGGAGGTCAGCTCTAGTCATATTCCTAATGTTAGATTGGGTGAAGATGGCACATGCTACAATCTTGTGTATAACATGCATGAGACTAGAGTGCATCTAGGAGGATTTTGATTGACCTCGAGTATGGAGTGCTTCTTTTTTCAGTCATTCCCAAGTCTTGTGAGTGGTGAAACTTCTTACTTCTCTATCTAATATCGCCTTGTTGGCAAGTACAACTTGTTCCTATGTTTTAGTGAAGATGGAGCTTAATATATTTTCTATTAGAATGAAGTCGTTCTTCACTATCCTGATATCCAATTTGCATGCCCCTCCACATTCTTTAGCCTCTTCTTTCTCAACTAGCAGTTTCGTCAAAGAAGACATGAATTCTAGGGTGAGCTCTTCACATGACTTATGGTCATTGAAGCAGATCTTATACAAATTGGTGACTTCCAATTGGTCATTCACCCTATTATGAATCCTCAAGTCAGTCAACCATACTAATTTTCCTTATACATTCTCTTCCTATCTACATCCTCCCAACTCCTTTGGTGTTCAACCTCTAGAGACACAAAATAGTTGACAGGTTGGATCAGGGGTTCAGATTATTGTTCCCCTGAGACACTGGCTACAAGCCCATATAGTTTTGTCCAGGTTTTCTCCCACTTAATCCTTCCTACCCCTTTTTCCTGTCATGTAATCCACATTTGGTTTTCTGGATCATCTTTGTCTTTACGCCAATGTGGAAAGGATTGATTATCTTTCACTTTCTAGGCTATGGAACCTCCTCAGGAAGGATGTATTAAAAATGATTCATTCTCATATGAGTCTATTGCATTTGAGGATTCATGTGGGATTGATTTTTGAAGATATTTTAAGTGTATGCATGATATATGGCCTTCCTACTCTTCAAAGTTGGTTAACCATACTATTCTAGGTATTTTGATGCCTTAGACTCTTGGATTCTATCTTTTCCATCTGTTCTTTATGCAATTTTTGCTTCAAGGAAGCCACCTTCTTCATTCTTAGTGTAGGCGGTAGCTGTGACTTGGAAAGACATGTTATTCCAACCATCCTAATTAGATGATATGTAGATTTGTGTATATACTATGCAATGGATTAATGCAGGTTAGAGATGATATAGTTGCATTTAGATGAAAAATGATGAAAATTTTAGGTGGGTCAAGAAGTGAAAATAGGTTAGGGTAGAGGCCTAAAAACCAATGCAAATAGAGGGTGTTGAGGACCATTGGAAATCAATCTCTTTGTACCGATGGAAACTGCATGGTGGAAAATTGATGAAAACAAATAGGATTTTGTCATTTGATTAGGGGGAAGTGAAACCCTAAGGCAATCAACCATATCACAAATGAGAGAGAGGTCAGGAAATTTTTACAAATCAAAATCTTAATCACTAGGAATCAAAAGCGGATCATAGGTACCTTAATTTTGAGGTCGTCCAACAATTATTCATCTAGGGTCTTTGACAATGTCGTCAATCCTTCATTCTGAATTGGTTGTAGAGGCTTTCCCTTTTGTATCTATGAAAAAGATGATGACTTCATCGCTGCCTATGTGGCTTTGTTCATTACATAGTTGAACTCAATTAAGAGGTTGTGTAGAGGAAGCTAGGGTTAGAAAAATATCTTCTCACATGCAACTAGGAGGTTGATCACAAGCTATGTAGGTGAACTATCAATGAGTGGAGATGGATGATGAAGAACTGAGAAGGATTAAAGGAAGCTCAACCAATGGAAACTAGAGGTTGTAGTAGTGATTAGGGATTGTTTAACACTGTTGATTAGGAAACTAGAATTCATGAGGGGAATATAACAATAGTCCTCCTATGCTTTTATACCCTCTAGTTTTTAGTGTTGGTGGGTCCCGTAGTTTCTTCAAATGATGCTTTAGTGGTTAGAGTGGCAGAAGTCATCTTTCTGATGAAAAGGCAGGTTGTCCTATACCAATATAATCATGGTGCAGTGTCTTCATATGGTACCCTAGGATATCTACCGATGGAAAGTTAGACATTGTAAAATGATAGTTTATCTGGCCCTTGCTTTGAGTTTGTATGGAGGAAACAGATGGTCTCTATCAACAAAGCTCCATGTCTGTCTTCTAATGGAGAATCAAGATTGCTTCTAATAGTATTTTCAACCTTCATTCTATAGGGGATTTTAGGTTTCAACAACTAACAAACATGCATGATTTTTAGATAGATGGAGATTTTGATTGTTACACATTGATAAAGTCACTACTTTGACTAAGGATCCTTCTTATAATGGAAATCCTGCATTGAACTTCTGGAAGGTCTGCTTTGCTATTTCCGTTGATTTCAGAGTTCTGTCTTTAATACTTGGGATTCACATCAACAATTTAGCCTATTATAGATCATCATATCCTTATGTCATGAGTTAGATTCTATCCCATCTACACTAGTATTAATCAATATGAAAAATTGCACTAAAAGTGAAATTGCAAGAGAAAGGGGAAAACTATGATAAAAGGTGCCATGCTATATGGAAATCTAAGATCAAGAAGAAATGCATGAAAAGTCAGTGTTATTGGGATGTCTCCCAATGAGCACTAATTTTGAGTCATTAGCTTGACTTCTCGTTCTTCAAATTGGGTATGTAGCTCATCGAGCTGAAGATTAGCTCTTCCTTTGAATGCATCCTATTCATAATACCTCTTCACTGAGAAGGTCCCTAATTTTCACTGTAGAGTTTCACCATTCATGATGGATAGATCTTTGTGACAACCAATGGTATAGATCATCTTGATCTCAGTTTCCCTAGAAATGCTTGATAGAGGAATTAAAAATGAGGAATTTGTATCCCACTTTAACATACTTTCTTTTCAAGTGTGAATCATGCCACACTTTGCTTCTCTTCTTGTAGGTATGGAAATTTTCATAGGCAAGCAATCTCTACGGTTGGAGTTCTTGGAGCTATAAAGATCTCTTCTTCTTTGCCATGTATGGGTCCTTGTTTAGATATTTGATAGCCGATAAGGTTTTATGTTCCGCTTCCAATGGAAGGTGGAATGCCTTACCATATATAAACTTATAGGTAATTGTCACTATATGTGTCTGAAAAGTTAATATGTACGCCCATAGTGCATCATCATGTCAGCTAGACTAGTTTTTTCTTAACTTACATACTGTCTTTTCATGGATTTTCTTCAAATTTTCTATTAGACACTTCAACTTCTTTGGACATTTTTGGGTGGTATGGGTGGACAATTTATGCCTCACTCCATATTTCCTTAGGATTGCCTCAAATTTCCTTTCAACAAAGTGGGATCCATCACCACTTGTGGTTATTCGGGGGATCCCATATCTCAAAAATATAACCTTGTTAAAAAGCTTTATCATACTTTAAAATCACAAGTAGGAGTCTCTATAGCTTCTAACCACTTAGATACATAATCAACTACAAACCAAATGTACCACATGATCAAGGGAAAGACCCCATATAGTCAACTCCCCATGCATCACAAATTTTAACTTTTCAATCTAGTTCAACATCAACATTTTGACATGCCTTGATATGCTTCCAGTCCTTTGGAATTCATTACAAGACTTTACAAAAGCTTGAGCAAAGTTGCCCAGTAGAATCCCAACTGGAGCACTTTTGTTGCAGTTTTATCTAGTCCCAAGTGTCTGCCATATGACAAAGCATGACATTCATGTAAGATTTTTGACACTTAATCTTCAGGTATGCACCTCTTGTAGAGGTTGTCAGTGCTTCTGCTAAACAACATTGGGTCATTCTAATAGTAGTTTTTCAAATTTAAGAAGAGTTTCTTCTTCTCATTGTAGGTAATGTCAGGAGGTAGCTACTGGCAAACCAAATAGTTATAGATGTTTGCAAACTAGGGCAACATTCGTTCAATAGATTTTGCTAACATTAGATATTGTTTTGGATAACTATCATTGATGTTCAGAGAATGGTCTTCCTCCAATTGGATCCTTGTATATGATTGAGTACTACATTCTCAAATCCCTTCTTATAGACTATCACATGATCAAATTCTTGCAGTAGAAGAGCCCATATAATAAGTATTGGCTTTGTATCTTTCTTTGTCATAAGATACTTTGTGGCCCCATGATTTGTGTACACAATCACCTTAATACAAATTGAACTTGTCAAAGGCATAGACAATGGCTAGCATTTCTATCTCTATAGTTGTGTAATTCACTTTTGCTTCATCCAGAGTGTTACTAGCATAGTATATAACATGATGTTTGTTATCCTTTTATGTCCTAAGATAGCTCCCATGATATAATCAATTGTGTCACACATCAACTTAAATAGAAGGTCCCAATCTAGTGCTTGAGTAATGAGTTTAGTCATAAGAGCATTCTTTAGATTGTTAAAGGCTTGAGGCATTTATCATCAAATAAAAAATGACATCCTTCACAAGCAAACTTGATAAATGTTTGGAAGTATTTGAGATGTCTTTGATAAAGCATCTATAATATTATATGAACCTGAGAGGCTTCTCACCCAAACTATTTATTTGGGTGGTAGAAGTTTGGATATTGCTTCATCTTTACTTTGATGACTTCTATTCCTCTCTTAGAGAATTTGTGTCCTAGAACTCCTTCTTATGCCATAAAATAGAAATTTTCTCTATTGAGTACTATGTGATTTTGCTTACATCTCCCTAGTACAAGAGAGATTCCTTAGGAATTTATCAAGTGATGTGCCATAATTAGAAAAATTATCCATAAATACTTTCATGACATCCTTAATAAAATAAAAAAGATGGACACAATACACCTTTGAAAAGTCATAGGTGCATTGCATAAACTAAAAAACATTCTTCTAAAGGTGTACATACCATGGAAGCATGTAAATATTCATTTCTTAATCGTCTGATTGGATTGGAACCTAGGAGAACCATGAATAACCATTAAGATATCAGAAATAAGAGCGGTGTCTAGACACTCCAACACTTGATCAACAAAATGTAAGGGGATATTGTCTTTCGTCATGGTTACATTTAGTTTTCTATAGTCAATGAATATCGCCCATTTGGTTACAGTCTAGGTTGCAATTTCATCACCATTATCCCCCTTTCCTATTGTCATACCGCCCTTTTTGGATACCACATAAATTGGGATTACCCATTTGATATCGTTGATGGTGTATATGATTCCAATATAGCATAATTTTAAAACTTCTTTCTTCACAGCCTCTCTCAAGTTTTCATTCAACCTTCTTTGACCCTGAGCAAGGGGTTTTTCATCTTCTTCTAGGTGAATCCTATGCATGCAATTTTTTGGGTTCACTCCTCCTATGTCATATACAAAGCACCTATAACATACCAAAATCTAAGTAATCCCGAATTCATATTTCCTTATACCTTTTTATTGTAGAGTTGATTATAATCCCTTTATCCCCGACATATATGGAAATGGAGTACATTAGACACTTACATACGTAATATTTAAGACAAATGTTCTCTCCTAAGTGGCCTTGATGCAATGGGATCATTTAGAGTTTTGGTAAGGATCTAGGATGCAAATTATTAATCTAATATATTTTACTTTTAAAGAAAGAATCTTGATTCTTACTAGATTTAGATGAGTAGAAAGGTGACGCAATATATGACTCTTAATCCTTAAAGAAAGACTTGTTACATTGTTAACCTTGGGGCACAATTTGTTAAATAAATGTTTAGGATTCATCATAAATGGAATAAATGAGAGAACTTGAATTTCACTTTCTTTCTTGAAGGATGGTTTTTATGTTATGGAAACAATTAAAACAAATGGGAAAATCAAGTTGTAAATAGATTGAGAATGTTCAAAATTAACATACCTAAGGATACCTGGAGTGAGATTGAGGATGTTAAGGAAAGATACGATATGATACACTTCCCTCATATGCAGAAAATCTCTACAGGATTGTAAATGCCAAATATAGTAACTCAATATACATTATATTTAGATTATATCCAAACACTATTATATATTAAACAATTCACTAAGAAATCTATAAACAAGAATACCAATTTTGGAATCATCATGTTTTAGTTGGCTTAGAGGCCAAGTTTCACATTAATAGGATAATGCTAAATGCCATAAATGAAATATAATTAAGATTATAATAAAAGGATTCAAATGGGAAAAATGCATTACAATTTTAAGAGGGGAAAATAATGACATTTCCATATTCTACATGCCTTATTTATCCTAGGTGTCAAATTTGGATTTATTTGAACCTTGTTTGAACCCTCAAACAATTAAGGAAATAAAAATAGATTTCAAATACTTAATGTGGCATACAAATCACAAAAAAAACATGATTTACTTAAGCAGAAGCGTTCATTAGCAGCGGATTACTGAAAATCACTAAAAATTAAAACCATTTACAAAGAGATTCATACACTGTAAAACTCTTTCAAAAAGAACCAAAGTATCTCAATTACATTCTGGTTCACAAGTACATGTCCAATATCATCTCTTCTTGAGGATTACAAGCATCAACTACCCTGTTAAAACTCTACATAGGCAGTATAAGAACCTCGAGGCATCAAACCAAAATATCAGATCAATTCATTAAACTAACTACTGACTCTGAGGACCTGAGAGTAAAGAGACGACACATATGACTTTCTATACAAAACATGACAGCCACTGTCTCCACCTGAGAATATCACTACTATCCCTGTAGGTGCTGTAGCTGCTCTTCCCCTGCTATAGGGTTCATGTCTCTTCTTCCGTGTCTACCTAAAAAGTGTTGGTGACCAACAGAGTGAGACCAGTCCCAACGAGAGATATAACTCTCTGCAAAAAACATTATTATTGCAGTTTAATAGAATAAAACTGAGCAGAGGAATCATTTATATTCAACAACAGATGATTTATTGTCTAAAAAAATTAGAGCAATATTCTTATTCAAAGCATTTCAGCTATAACTTGTTAAAGCACCATGTTACTTATTCAATAAGGAATATGAAGAACATGTATAACTTTTATCTTATATACTAAGGAAGATAACATCAACCAATGATTCTTGTATTTCAACCTTAAGCAATTACGCTACATGGCTGATTACATTTTACAATCATACTTAATGCCCTAAAGAGATGAAGTATACCGTTCATGCTCTAACCGACCATGATTACGTAAAGCATCGGTACCACACAAGGTTAATGGAAGAGCCAGACTCCAAGACCTCAACCTTCTCGGTCAGTATGAGATTACATGGCAGAGACATCACGTGTCAAACTGCAATTAGCTTGCCAGGGTATAGTGGCATCTTCTCTATAGATTTATAGCCCACAACATATAGTCTCTTCATGGTTATAGCCCATAGCCAATGCCTGGTATCATATCATGGATTCATGGCCCGTAGCCATACTCATACTGGGGTATGGTTCATAACCAATCCCGTGCATAGGATATAGCCCACAACCATTCCTATGGGGCATAAGGATATATTTGCCCAATTACCCCCACATATTAAAAAATGTGTGCTCCAAGTTAAACTCATTTCACCATTCAGCAAATTCTGATGCTGATGGCTCTGTGGTTAGGGCAACTACATTATATGATATCACTTGAGTAATTAAGTGTATTACCATATTCTATTAGCATCAAACAAGTTCTCAAACATCAATTATTTTAACAATTTCTACAAAGAATGTGTAATAATTTCATCAAAAATTGTTCAAATCTTTAACAAAGCATTGGGATCTCAATCCCTCATCTCATCAGGAGCATTCTCATCCTTTCACAAACTCATCATCATTATTATAATAAAATGGGTATTCAAACCCTCAGTTCATCAAAGAACATTTGTTACCACTTATTAGGTAACTAATACCTTCAGGTCATCTGACCAAGGTAAACATGATACTTGCTACACAAGCATCTCACATGGCTCTCAAGGCCCATTTCATCTCTTATTACCTCTCACTAGGCAACAAAGCATGTTATGGCTCACAAGGCCCATTAACAATTTCAATAAATGAAACATCATAGCTTATACCAGGGTATGCTCATCATCTCATGATACCTACATGGTTAGAACACATGATGATAGGTATATCAATTACATATCAGCATCATGCTATACAAGGGTAACACCACTAATCCTTTATTAGGGTTAGGGTTTCCCAATTCATGTCAATTAGAGATACTCATCCCATTATTCATCATTAGGGCTATGGTTAATCATCTCATTGCCCAAAATTAGGGTTTCATGTACTATAACCCAAAATTAGGGTTTCTCATACCTTTACCCTGTATTAGGGTTTTACACATCATTACCCTGAATTAGGGTTTCTTACAACATTTCCCCAAATTAGGATTTCATGAAGCTTTACGCAAATTTAGGGTTTCATGAAACATCCTTTTTTAAATTAGGGTTTACCAATAAAATACCCTGAATTAGGGTTTATCATATGATTACCCTAAATTAGGGTTACACCATCACCCTAGATTAGGGTTTCACTTAGCATTGCCCAAAATTAGGGTTAGGGTTCATTAACCTTCTCGATTAGGGTTTTATGATCTCATCATCCTAGATCATACCCTAATTACATATTTCATTATAAAAGTTTTGAAGATTAATCACTACATGATTATCACTCATGTATGAGTTCCTCTCTCTCATCCTTTCTAGGATGTTAATTATTTCAATCTTGATTAGGTTGAATCAATTTAAATGAAGGGTTAGCATAGTGTATTAAGTCATTACTTCCATAAGCATAAAAGGTTAACCACTCTAAATGTACTAATCATCTAAGTACTTTATAGGTACAAACATAGGATTTAACTTGGATATATGCTATTTAACAATCAAGGGATTAATTGGTCTTTCATAACTTTGAAACAATTAAATTTCCAAATGGGTTTGTTACTTTTTGAACCTTGAAACGGTCTTGAGGTACTTGACCTCCATACGGTCTTGAAGTGCTTGACCTCCATTCGGTCTTGAGGTGCTTGACCTCCATTCGGTCAACTCTCCCAAACGGTCAACATGACCAAACTGTTTTGAAGATCAAATTACCCATTCGATCTTGATCAACTTTACCCAAATGACCTTGATTGATTTTACCCATTTGGTCTTGATCACTTTTACCCATTCAGTCTTGATTGATTTTACCCATTCAGTATTAATCAATTTTACCCATTCAGTCTTGATTGGTTTTACCCATTCGGTCTTGATCAATTCCATCAATTAAGGCTTCAATCAATTCAATGGATTGTAGTTTGTAATCATTGGATTATCCATCACTGAACCTATTACGAGTCAATCAATTAGAACCATTAGATCATCATCCAACCATGACATCTCCTGACCTCAAACAGTCTTGAGGTCATTTGACCTCAAACGGTCTTGAGACCGTTTGCTCACCAAACGATCTTGAGATCGTTTAGTCTCAAGACTGAAACCGTTTGCCAAAGATATTCATTGAGGTGTGTGATTATGATGATGTCATCATCATCAGGCTTCAATCCTTCAAAATCTACTACCATTATTATGGAAATTTCATCAATTATTCAAAGGAATTTCAAGAAGAACAAAATGATCAACAAGTGATGAAGAATTGAATGTAATAATAACATTTAAGGGTTTAAGTTATATAACACGCCTTACAAAATTGAATCCAAGCTTCAACCTTCACGTCCTCAATGGTGAATGAAGCTTACTCAACTTCACAAGGCTCTTCCTCAAGTCTTTGAGTGAAATGAATGGCTAGGGTTGAAGATTTAATGAAGAAAACATGAAAATAAGCATTGAAAATCGATTATCACCATGAAATCAAGGTTGAAGATGATTAAGGAGCTTACCTACAGGTTGGGGCACGTCCTTCTGTTGCTCCTAAGCTCCCATGTGTTCAACCAAAGCAAGGAGAGAAAGAAAATCCGAAAAGAGTCTTCAAGTGGGTGGAAAATGAAGTGTTTATAAGGGAATTTCAATGAGAGAGAAAGTGATATAAAAATCCTTTAACTCCCAAAATTGGTGCCACATATCCCCCTCAAATCCTTGCATGAAAATCCATCTTCCCCACCTTCGAATTCCTCTTCATTATCCATGAATTAAAGGAAAAGCAATTAAGCACCTTAATTCATATAATACTAATATCCCATTTTTAGTGGATATTACTTTTTAGTTAACTAATGTGAGTGGGCTCTCCACTCACTTAGGATATTTTCGGTGCCATAGAAAGGCACAAGGACATCCACACTTATCCAAATTCAACCTTCACATATTTGGTTGAAGGGAACTCCCATTAATATAATTATTTTTGCATTAAATTGAATTATGTTTCCAATTATGCTTAAATCTTGATTAAGTTAATATCAAGATTCTCTCTCATCCAAAGTGATTCAAATGACACACCCTTCTCATTTTATTGTTCTACATGATGCCAAGAAACATTAGGGACTCTCTAGAGGTGATATTTTGCATATTGAACCCTAGATTTTGGGTAAATTGCACATTACACCAAAACTAGGTTTTAATGCACAAATATTGCTTAACAAGCTCTTTCTTGGTGCTTAGGCTACCACAAGCCATACCTCTACATCATTCTCATTCTTATGATGCTTCAAAACTTGATGAACATTTTATCATGCAACATTTCCAAGTTAATGTTTTTTTTAAATCTATAATTTAGTTATTCTAATCCAATCATCTTGTGTACAACAATCTAGATTATTGAAAATCATAACTCCTGCGCCTAGCTAACCAATGCTCCTTGTGTTCAACCTCGACTACAACTACTCTCGTATACTTGCGGGAAATAACTAGTTGAGTAAAAGATCATTCTTATGATTGAAACTCGTTAGTGTAACAAACAAACAATGATCCTTCATAATATCATGTAAAGAAGATAAGTATGATATCACCATCATTTAATTACATTAGGATTAGGTTCCTCAAAGCAAGTTGAGTTGATGTTACAATTCAGTAATCCACTAACCATTTATTCATATGCTTACTTGGGTCAAGCACAAACCCTGGCCCTAGTATCGCCATCAATATAAGGTCAAAAACATAACCATCAGATTAGGAACATCAAATACAAACCATCGAATCTCAACCTCAACCAAGACCATTGGATGTTGGATAAGTACGACCTTAAACCATATGTCTAGTAAATTATGACCTAGAAAGACCATCGAATCATATGCATTAACCACCACTATTGGATTATGAGAAGACATATGATTAAAAAATTAAGAAGGTCCATCATTTGTTGACTTTAAAAGCACCACTAGTTGTGGAATTCAAGTCCACCATCGGTCATGGTAGCAGTGCCACCATCAATTGTGACACTATGAAGACCATCGACATAGAAAATAGGGAAACCATTGGTTGTTGAACCATCGACCCAATGGAACCACTGGTTGATGAACCATTTACCCAGTGGAATCATCGAGTGTTAACCCAATGAGGCCATCAAGTGTCATCGCCAGGTGGGAAAATAGGTCAGCAAACCATTGTTTATGGGACCAAGAAAACCATCTTTTAATTGGAATTAAAACCATCAATGTAGCCACTTGAGAGGGCACCAAAACCATCAGTTGTGAGAGGAAACCTAGCCATCGGTTCAAGCACAAAAATAAATTCCAAAAAGAAACCCACCACATGTTGGCACAAGGGGCTCAACCACCAGATCATGAACAAGGGGAAAAATCAGTCCATAAAACCTAAGGAAAACCATTGTTTAACACCTCAAAGGAAACCCTAATTCCAAGGAACAAAACCCATCGAATTCCACATGAAAGCAAGGTCTAAAGCACCCATATCCATGTATGAAACGTTCACATAGCTAAGGAGAGCATATAGGAAAATAATATACCCAATAACTACCATAAAAGCATAAACCCTCGGAAAAAGATGACATCTTTCTACTTAGAACATCATTTTTAAGCAAGAACTAGTACATGCAAGCTAGGAGTAAGAAATAAACGTGGAGAGAGTTACATAATTTGCCTCTAGGATGAAGATGAATTTCCAAATAGTAAGGTATATTGAGTAAGGAAGGAGGAAACCCTAGATTGAGCATTCCACTCGGCCAAGCTAGCTTCTTCTCTAAAGGAGAAGCAAACCCTAGGTCAAGGAAACAAGAAAGAGATGTTCTTCAAGCTCTATCTTAAGCTCCACCATGGAACACCATAGGTATGACCAAGAAGAATATAGAGTAAGGTAGGAAACCAAGGAAAATGAAGGAAGGAAGCGATATCTCACTTATCTAGGCCAAGAAACCAAGCAAGGAAGCACCAAACAACCTCAACTAGGGTAGACCTAAACCCTAGGTGCACATTCAAGAAAATCAGCCACCTTCTTCTACCTTGAGCTCCTTCCTCTCTAAAAAGAAAAGGAGGACGAGTTCCAAGAAGCAAGGAAGAAGATAGCGAGTGATAGGATTGTAATGAACTCATTTGCATGGGGGTTAGATAAAGGTATGGGTGAGAGAGAAGAGAAGGTTAAGGTGTCTAGCCATGTTTGCCATGTGTCCAATGTCCAAGGGGTCACGTCCATGCAAACCATAAAGGTCTATAAATTGTGGGGTTCAGGAGGACCATCAATTCTTGAATCCCAAGGTGGTTATAGACCTCCACCAATAGGGGAACCATTAGTTTTGGACCCCTAGGTCACAAAGGTGAAAAACCATATGTTGATCACCTCTCTAAGTAAACCATCAATTCAAGGAGCTCAAGAGAGAAAAACATCAACTCTCACACCTATAGGGACCAACATAGGATCCCAACACACAAGGAAGACCACAAGATCTCACCAAATGAAGAGAACCATCAAGTTCTAACACTCAAGGTAGCCCATCTATGAGAGGAAATCCTAAGTTCAACCCTAGGCAGATGTCACCACCCAAACGAAAGGTGAAACTAGGCACCCCAAGGAACAACCATCTCAATCATGATAAGAAAACATACGAGGAACAAAAATCATGTGACAAATTACAACAAAATCTAATATATAGGTAAATTGCATAAAAGTCCAAAATAAGCACAAATTGCATAACTTGCTCAAACAGTGTGCAAACTAGACCCAACTTGAAACTTAAGTTTTTCACATGATATCAAAGCACATATTAAGGTTATATTAAGGTTTTAAACATCTAATAATGACAATAAAGCATGTTCATCTAATAAACTAGGTCAAGGGTCTTACAACCATAAACTCCTAATAAGGACTTCGCCCCTAAAATCCTACGCAAACAAAGACAGGTACTTCCTACACATCTCATACTATAACTCCCATGTGACTTCCTCCACACCATGGTGATGCCACGAAACCTTCACTGGGGATATATCCTTATTCTTCAACTTATTCTCTCTCCTATCTAGGATTAACACAAGACCCTCCTCATAAGATACATCTTCCTCCAACTCAACCTCCACTGGCTGCAACAAATGCTTTGTAACGAGGTGACACTTCCTCAACATGGAGACATGAAAGACATTATACTACATATGCAACTCTGACAATAACTTGAGCTTATATGCCACCTTGCACACATGTTCCAAAATATGGTATGGTCCCATATACCTAGGAGCCAACTTACCCTTCGTATCAAACAATCAACACACCCTTCTAACGGGACACCGTCTCCAACTTGGAACTCTAACGGTCTGTGAAAACTATTGATATATGACTTCTATTTCACCTGGGATGCCTTCAACTATTGTTGTATCATCTTGATCTTCTCTATGGTTTCCTGCATTAGCTTAGGACCCTAAAGTTGATACTCACCTGTCTCATACTAACATAGAGGTGACCGACAACATCTCCCGTACAACGCCTCGTACAATGCCATGTCTATACTTCTCTTATAGCTGTTGTTGTAGGCAAACTCGATCAAACTCAGATGGACACACCAACTATCGAAAAACTACAGAACACAAGCTCTCGAAACATCCTCTAAGGTCTGAAAGGTCCTCTCTAACTGACCATTTGTTTGTGGGTGAAAAGTTGTGCTAAAACTTAGTTGTATCCTCAAATTTGTATGTATACGTTACCAAAATGACTCATAAACTGTGGACCTCTATCAGACACTATAGTCATTGGGATTCCATGTAGATGAACTATCTCATCCACATATATATGTATCAACTTCTCTATTTTATACATCGTCTTATCTAGAAGGAAGTGAGTTGACTTGGTCAACCTGTCAACTACCACCAAAATGGAATCATGACCTTTTGTTATCCTAGGAAGGCCAACCACAAAGTCCATGGAAATATGATCCCACTTCTACTATGATACCGACAAAGATTGTAACATCCCTGCAAGCTTCTAATTCTTTGCCTTAAGCTACTGACAAACTGGACACTTAGCAACAAACTCTGCCACATCACACTTTAGACCTGGCCAATAATACAAGTCCTTCATATTATGGTACATCTTTGTACTACCAATATGCATCATGTACATCAAGGAATGAGACTCCTCAAGCACCATCTTCCTCAGACCCTCAACATCTGGAACCACTGCCATGTTGTGAAACCAAACTGTCCCATCATCCAACTCATGGAAGCCATCATACTTCTTGCTGCCAAACTTTGATCTCATATCCTAAATCATGGTATCATTCTTTTGAGTGTACCTGATACGTTGCATCAAGGTAGGATTCACCTACAATTGTGCTAATAGTCCTGCCAACAAGGAAACCTCCAACTTCACGTTCACCTGGCAAAAAGATACTAACATGTCCCACTTGTGACACACCACAGAGTGTAAGTGTGCCTTATCTATAGATGATGATGAAAATGACTTCCTGCTTAGTGCATCAACCACCACACTCACCTTTCCTGGATGGTAGTCTATCGTGCAATCATAGTCCTTGATCATCTCCATCCATCTTCTCTGCCTCATGTTCAACTCCTTCTTCGAGAAGATATATCGAAGATTCTTATGGTCAGTGAAGCTCTAACACTTCTCTCCATACAGATAGTACATCTTGATCTTTAGGGCATGAACAATAGCTGCTAGTTCCATATCATGCATCAGGTAGTTCTCCTCATGTTTCTTAAGCTGTGGCAAAGCAAAAGAAATCACTGTTCTTGTCCTATATCAACACTTATCCCAAGCCGTTCTTCGAAGCATCACAAAAGACTATGTAGCCTTTCCCTTGCTCAGGCAACACTGATCAACTTCTCTTTAGCAACTAAAAAGAATGGTGACACTTGTCATCCCATATAAAAGGAACACTTTTCCCGGTCAACTTGGTTAGGGGTAATGTACAACACTGGAATTCTTGATGAATATCCTATAGTAGCCTGCCAAACTTAGGAAAATTTGGACCTTCGTCAATGTCTTAGGCTATTCCCACTCCAACACTAACTATACCTTCTTCAAGTTTGCATAAACACCCTTAGTAGATATGACATGACCAAGGAAAAATACATCGGTCAACCAGAATTCACACCTACTGAACTTAGCATACAACCTGTGCCACCTCAACCACGTCAATGCTCGATGTAGGTGCTTCTCTTGCTATCGTTTGTCCTTGGAGTATATCAAGATATTATCTACAAACACAACCACAAACTAATCTGAATAGCCTAAAAACCATGTTCATCATTTCCATAAAAGTTGTTGGTGCGTTGGTCAACCTGAACAACATAACCACAAACTCATAGTGACCATACCTAGCATCTACCTTGATCCTCATCTGGTGATATGCTGGCCTCAAATCTATCTTAGAGATCACTATAGCACCTCATAACTGATCAAACGAATCATTGATTCTCAGAAACAAATACTTATTATTCATTGTGACCTTTTTAAACTACTGATAGTCTACAAAGCCTCATGGAACCACCCTTATTCTTCATAAACAACACGAGATCACCCCAAGGGGAAGTGCTCAGTTTGATAAAACCCTTCTCTAATAGCTCTTGCAACTATTTCTTCAACTCCTATATCTCAAATGGTGCCATCGTGTAAGGTTCTTGAGCTATGTGTTGTGTTCTAAGAACAATATTGATCTTGAAATCAATCTCTCTAGGAGGGGAACACTGGGAAACTCCTTAGAAAAGACATCCTCAAACTCATGCACAATAGATACCTCCTAGATACTCGGACCTCTCACCTTGGTATCCATAGCATGTGCCAAGAAAGCCTCAGATCCTTGTCTCATCCACCTCTTCGCTATCACAACTGACACCAAACACATAGGGTGAATCTTCCTATCTCCTTGTAAGATCCAACAAAAATCTCCATAAAAGAACATCGCCACCTTGGAACCACAATACATAATAACCTTATACTTCTCCAAGGTATCCATCCCTAGGATCACATCGAATCCATGCATGCCAAGTGGCATAAGGTCCACTAAAGGAAAGAATAGAAGGTAGACACACCTCCCACAACTCAACTAGACCAACTAAAGGGGTTTCAAGCAAAAGCTCATCAGATGTACAACAAACAGGTAGATTATAACTACTTATCACCTCTCTAGTGATAAAAGAGTGCATCACACCCAGGTCTACCAAAATACATATGAAAGAAAAGTAGATAAGTCAGAATGAAAGAGTTCCATATAATCTATCATGACCCATGGATTGACCACTCCCTCTGGCTGACTCATAGCATAGAATCTTGCTGTCATCAGTTTTCATCCATGACCCCTTCCAACTGGTCCAGAAGATCCTACCTATGATGCCTAACCACATCCTCTACCTCCATCATTGTTGTATTACTATTGCTGCAAACCTTGCTGATCTGTCCTGACTGCTGTGTCACTTCCTCATCCTTCATAGGGCACACTCACTTCATACACCCAACATGCCCACACTTTTAACAGGTCCTGGTATCATATTGCAGCCTAGATGGCCCTGTCACTGACATGGATGTCACTCTACATGCTTTTGTTGGTGGAAAGCTACGACCTCTGCCCTTACTTGGAGACCACTGTGACTGCATTCCTGATCTTGGCTAAAAAGTTGATCTCTACTGTGATTGCTAGTATTGTCCTAAAGAAAACCTTGGCTTCTTGAATCCACCAGGTGACTATACTTGAAACTAAACTGGACTCTTCCTAGAATTGCCTTCATGCTTCACAAGAGCATAACTCTCAATCCTCCTCATTAACTCCACAAAGGTAGAGAACCTCTCACTGTTCTCCAAAGCTGATGCCTTTGTAGACAACTCTGTGTTCAAACCTTTCTCAAACTTCTAGATCCTCTCCTTCTCTTTTGTGTCTATATGAGGACAAAACCTAAAAAGCTCCATAAGCTTCACCTCGTACTCATTGATGGACATCGAAACCTAACACAACTTCTCAAACTGAGTTTTCTTCTCATCCAGATATGTCTCTGGGAAGTAATGGCTCATGAACTCCTGCGGAAACTCTTCCCAACTTATCACAACTCCCGATCTCTTCTCTTCCTCTATGGCTCACTAATGGCCATCGTCACCCTTAAACAAGTAAGCAACATGCTTCACCTTGTTCTCTTCTGGGAGTTCATAATCTTGAATGCCTTCTCAATTTCTATCAACCACATGTCAGAATCTATCTGGTCTGCTAATCCTGTGTACTCAATAGATCCAACATGTCCGAACCTCTCAAATGTCTTCCTAGAATCTTGACAAGATTAGGGACGGCTGCCCTAGCTTGTGGTACATGCTCTCTATTCGCTAAGTGCATAATATTTGCCTTTATATTTCCAAACATGGACTAGAAAGATAATTTTTTATGGCTACAAGGTTAAACTGAGGCATCAAGGGCCGTTTTGGCCCCATCATAGATACTATTCCATCTTGTACCAGCCTCCTACTGCCACCTCCTAGTGTGACGTTGCTACTCTCTACATGCTCTTCACGTTCCCCATACATATCTACATAAGTGTAAGCTATGATCAAATATGTTGGATACATAAGAAC
Organism: Alisma plantago-aquatica; assembly: GCA_963693085.1. NCBI lineage: Eukaryota > Viridiplantae > Streptophyta > Magnoliopsida > Alismatales > Alismataceae > Alisma > Alisma plantago-aquatica. Next base: position 1,010,799,026 of record OY856410.1, on the reverse strand, counting down.
AAACACAAACCTAAGTCCTATGTCCCTGTAGACTTAGTGAACCTAAATCTCTTATACCAAAAAAAATTGTGATGCACCGCCACTCTAATCGAGATTAATTAAAACAAAGAACATGATCGATCACTAACTAACCACATAACCAAAACATAGCATAAATTAAAATTGATTTAAACATCACTTAAAAAGTTTAGAAACATTTACTTATAAGTCCCACAACCTGCATATAAGCACATACCATATCAGGTATTTACATATTTGTCCAGTGGCTAAGGCCACAACCTGTATACAAAAGATGTATTCCACATATACATGCCATATGAAAACATCAAATACTAGAGTAATGGATGACTCTAGGAGACAACTAACTACTAGCCAACCTTTGCTCCTATTGGTCTCCAAGATGGTCTTCTTCACCTCCCTAAACCTGACCATGTCGTGACGACCACCTAAAAAGATGTGGTGACCCAAGAGGTGAGACCCATGTTCTTGTAAGAGATATAACTCTCAACAACGTTTATTGATTACAACAAGTTATGTTATTCTAAATAAGTTAAATGGATTAATAAGTTTGAGTATGCTAAGTAATTAAAATAGATTAAACACGATTAACATAGTATATAGAGAAACATGTAAAGCTATCATTTCCTATACTGTTTCTTTCTCTTAATGAAAAGCATAATAACTAAACATAACTGGAAACAAGGCAAGGGTAACAATCAATGTGAGTCGTGTTAATCCCTAAACATATACACTACATGACTGGATAACATCTTTTATTAAGCCCTAGGGAATTTGAGGTATACCACTCAAAGTCCAACTGACCAATGCTTGGTCGTAATAAGTTTCGTACAATATCTAGGAGATCCAGAATCCTAAGATCTCACCCCCGATAAGTATATGTCAATTGTAGTGACATATTAGTCAAACTACCCACAATGACATATAGTCAACTACCAACAACCTAGTCCGCCCTTGGTATATAGGTCACGACACTAATAACCAGGGTATATAAAACCCTATTATCCAAGGTACAACCACACATGTCCTCAAAACCTTGGGATTAGGATGTTAAGGGCACACAATCACTTACACCCCACATACTCAACAATACACACTCTGAGCTTTCCTTAGGAATATTTGTTTCCCCATCCAACAAGTCCTAACACTGGAATGGTTCTATTACACAGGGCACTACATGATTAGTATTTCACTTGATTGGTTAATGTCAATTGGGTGTCTTTTAGCTGCATCAATCAAGTTACAATAAAACCTAAAAAGATTTCTACAAAAACATGGGTATGTTACAACTCCAGAAGATATAAAATGTATGAGATATAATTCTCATAACATCATCACAAGATACTAATAATTGTCACATCATGAAGAGGGTTACACCTCCATTAGAGCTCAACCTACACCCATAGGTCACCATGGCCATCACATCATTCCTTGTAATAACATCATTATCTTTCAACCTCTTGAAGGAGGTTCAACATAGATCATCAAACTTGTGACACACGGGTGTAGCATAAGATTGTGTTACATAAAGGCTATGGTGTTCACTAAGAAGTATGATAGGGATACCACTACATTGAGAGAGTGATCCTTCATCATATCATTCAAAGAAGCTAAGTATGACAAATCACCATCATTTGATTACATTAGGGTTAGGTTCCACAAAGAAAGTTAAGTTGTTGTTACAATTCAAAAATCCACTAACCATTTATTCATATGCTTACTTAGGTCAAGCAAAAACTCTGGTCCCAGTATCTCCATAGGATATAAGGTCAAACAAATAACCTCCAAATTAGGAACATCAAACCCAAACCATCAAATCTCAACCTCACTCAAAACCATTGGATGTTGGATAAGTAAAACCTTGAACCATATGTCTAGTAAAACCATCGAGTTTGTAACATCCCTGACCTGGGTTATGAATTAACCCTAGATTGTTTTGCTTAAAAAGGTTAAGAAGATTCTTAATCTTATCTTGTGAAAAGTAATTAGGGCTCATGAGAAACTTATGTTTCAATTTTGGTCCTGTTTGAACAATGTTGAAGCAATGTTTGCTTATTTTGGACCAAAGTGCAAATTACCCAAGTTGAGGGGTTAAATTGCAAATGTTGCATGGTAAGATGTTCCTCTGATGTTGAGACATCATAAGAATGAATATGATGTAGTGATATGGCTTTCACAAGCTCGGGCACCAAGATTAAGCTTGTAAAGCAGTGTTGTGCATTAAAACCTAGTTTTGGTGAAAAGTGCAATCTACCCAAAACCTAGGGTTCAATATGTAAATTACCACTTCAATAAGGTCCCTAATGTTTCTTGGAAACATGTAGAGTAAATAAAATGAGATGGGTGCCTCATTTGAATTAAGTTGGAGGAGAGAGAATCTTGATATTAAAATAATCAAGATTAATGCCTAATTGAAACCCTAATATGATTTAGGGCAAAAATGAATAAAAATAATTGAAGGGCTTTCAACCAAAATGTTTTGGGTTGATTTTGAATAAGGATGAACGTTCCTTTGCCAAGATAAGGAACGAAAATATCCTAAGTAGGTGAAATTACACTCACCTTATTATAAGAAAAAGAAAACCCACTCACATATGGATATTAATATAATAAGCATTAAGGTGCTTAATTTGATTTTCTTTAAATCAAGGATAATGAAGGAGAATTAAAGGCAAAGGAAGGTGCCTCGTCCTTAAGGGATTTGAGGGGGAAGAGGCGGCCACATTTTTGGAATTTAATGCATTTTAATAATGCATTTTCTCTCTCATCAATTTCCTTATAAAAGTGCCTTTTTCAAGCCAAATGAAAGGCTATTTCGGATTTTCTTCTTTCCCTTGCTTGCAAAACCGACCAAGGAGCTAGGGAGGAGCAGGGATCACGTCCCCAACCTGTGGGTGAGCCCTTGACCTTCGTTCTCCTTGATTTCATGGTGGAAATCGAAAATAAATTATGGATTCCTTCTTATTTCGATCTCCTCTTCAACCCTAGCCAACTTTTGCAATCAAAAGCTTGAGGACGAGCCTAGGGGGAGTTGCAAGAGCTTCATCCACCATTAATGGCATGAGCTTGGAGCTTTGAAGCTCAATTGGAGGCGGGTTTTATAACTCAAACCCTTAAACATTGCTATTGCATCAATTCTCTATGCTTTGTTGATTGATTTCTTCAATTTGATGCACTCTTGTTTCTTGCTGCAATTTCCATCAAGAACGGTTGATGTTCTTGGTTGTTCGAAGGAAGGGAATGATGAAATCATCCAAGATGCTTATCCAAAGAAAATTACCAAGCAAAACCGTTTTGATAGCTACTCCAAATCGTTTTAATTTGATTGGCTATGCGGTTTCAGCAAACCGTTTAAGGGCAAACGGTTTGAGACCGTTTGAGATGGTTGACCAAGTGTTGACCGTTTGGGAATTTTGTTCCTAATTATGTAGGATGATAGCCCTACAAATTTGAGGGATTAACTCCAAAGGAATCGAGAGTTGAAGGCCAATCAATTAGGCAATCAAATTGAATTATGTGCTGATTTTCAACCTGATTAACTTGACCTGCTTGGGAAAACGGTCTCAAGACCGTTTGAGTGCGTTGACCAAGCGTTGACCGTATGATATTTTTGATCCTAATTATGTTGGATAATGACTCACCAAGTTTTATGGGTTAACTCCCAAGGAATCGTGATTTGAACCCTAATCAATTAGGGAAACCTAATTGGATTAAGTGCTGATTTTCAACCTGATCAACTTGACCTGCTTGGGCAAACGGTCTCACGACCATTTGAGTGCGTTGACCAAGCGTTGACCGTATGATATTTTTGTTCATAATGATGTTGGTTTATTACCCTCCAAATTTGAGGGGTTAATTCCAAAGGGATCATGAGTTGAAGACTAATTAATTAGGCAAACCCTAATTGAAAATAGTGCTGAAATTCCAATGAGTTAAGTTGAGATTTTGGGTTGATTAGCCCAAACGGTCTCAAGACCGTTTGGGGATCACCCAAACGGTCTCAAGACCGTTTGGGGATCACCCCAAGACCGTTTGAGGTCTGGGGTCAAGTATAGTTGACCAATTGAAGGTCCAAAGGTACCAAATCATACTGCAACTAAATGCTGATTTGTTGATCAACTCGATAGACCAATCCATGATGAATTTTCACTAGAGTCCAAAGGTTGGATGGGAAAACGGTCTCAAGACCGTTTGGAGGTCATCCAAATGGTCTCAAGACCGTTTGGTGGTCACCCAAGACCGTTTGGAGGTCTAGGGTTGAGTATAGTTCAGTGGTTGAAGGTCTAAAGATATCAAGTTGATCTGCAATAGATTGCTGATTTGGTGAGCACTTCAATGAACCAAACCCTAATTAGATTGCTTGGATTGGAGTGATATGACGGGCAAACGGTCCCAAGACCGTTTGGAGGTCATCCAAACGGTCTCAAGACCGTTTGGTGGTCACCCAAGACCGTTTGGAGGTCTAGGGTTGAGTATGGTTAGGTGTTTGAAGGTCTAAAGGTACCAAGCTGTTATACAATGCAATGCTGATTTGGTGATCAATCCAATGATCCAAACCTTAATTGGATGGCTTGGATTTGAGTGATATGATGGGAAAACGGTCTCAAGACAGTTTGGAGGTCATCCAAACGACCTCAAGACCGTTTGGGGTCAGGTCATACCCAACTTGGATGATGGTTCAATGGTTTCAAAGCAACTAGTCTTACATTGATTAGTGTTGTTGAATCATCGATTCCAAACCCTAATTCAATTGAATCAAACCCTAATTGATGACCAATTGAGGGTTAATTAAGGGTCAAATAAGTTGAAGGTTGACCTATTTAAACTCAATTGAAGTATGGGTATAGGTCCAATTGATGATTGGTTCCATGAATCCAATGATTGAAGGAATCAACATTGGAAACCCTAATTCAATTGGATACCTTATGTCATTAAAGGTCCAATGGATCAAACCTTTTTGAAAACCTAATGTGATTAGGTGGGAGATACATTTAATGGTACTAGTCATTAATTCATAACAAATGCATGGATCCAATACAAGATGTAAACCCTAATTGAGGCCGATTTCATGTATAACCCTATTAAGAGGTTGCCTACATGTGAAATCACTATTTAGGATGAATAGTAAACCCTAATTCCTTTGGATACCTTATGTAATGGAGGTCCAATGTGATGATGAATGTACTATTGATCCAATGATGGTTAGTAATGTTAACCAATGAAGGAACAAAGGTTAAAACCCTAATAGTACCTAAGTGATTAGTGTCAATTAAGGGATGAACCCTAATTGCTGATAAGATCAATGACTTGGTACACTATGTAAATCATAGTTGTATGTACTTGATTGAAGGGTTGATATGACCTAATCAAGTTAAGAAGCTGATAGCATGAATTCATACATGAATATGAATCATGTGGTGTATAAGGGTTATGATCCTTAATCAAAGAGATCATGAAACCCTAAACATGAACATAAACCCTAATTGACAGGGTTATTGAATTCAACCCTAGTTGAGGGTGATTCCATGTGAAACCCTAGTTGAGGGTGATTCCATGTGAAACCCTAGTTGAGGGTGATTCAATGTGAAACCCTAGTTGAGGGTGATTCCATGTGAAACCCTAGTTGAGGATGATTCCATGTGAAACCCTAGTTGAGGGTGATTCAATGTGAAACCCTAGTTGAGGGTGATTCCATGTGAAACCCTAGTTGAGGGTGATTCCATGTGAAACCCTAGTTGAGGGTGATTCCATGTGAAACCCTAGTTGAGGGTGATTCCATGTGAAACCCTAGTTGAGGGTGATTCCATATGAAACCCTAGTTGAGGGTGATTCCATGTGAAACCCTAGTTGAGGGTGATTCCAAGTGAAACCCTAATTGAGGGTGAATCCATGTGGAACCCTAGTTGAGGGTGATTTCATGAGAAACCCTAATTGGGAATGCATCCCTAATTGCTTATAGGACCAATGACTTGGTACCCTATGTTAATCATAGTTGTATGCATATGATTGAAGGGTTGATGTGACCTAATCAAGTTGAAAGGATCAAATAATAGAATTCATATATAAATATGATTCATGTGATGATCCTATGTAGCCCGACCGTGCAAGGCAGCACGGCCATGGCGACTTTACTCAGCACGACCGTGCAAGGTAGCACGGCCGTGGTAGCTTTACTTTTCACGACCGTGCAAGGTAGCACGGCCGTGGTGGTATATGCTTGACTTAGAGCTGAATTGAAAGTGACCTAACATGGTCATTTTGTTAATTCTCAACTTAAGGATGAGAGAGATACTCATACCTTGTGATGATAATCATTTAATGATAATTGTTGAGAATAAATAAGTATGAGTGAATACTTATGGTATAAATGTTGGCTCCTAGATGTGGGGAGCAATGAACTAGGGTTTGATCATTGATAATATGATCTTGAAAACCTAAATGGTTAATAATGGAAAACCCTATTCTTAATGAAGGGTAATGATATGTGAGAGAAAGCCCTAATTGATGGAAAACCCTAACCCTGGTAAGGGAATAGTGGTGTTACCCTGTATTGCATGATGTGTTGTAAACCTGATAAGTCTATTATCATGTGTGACAATCATGCATGTTTCATGAGTTGATGATCATAGCCAGGTATGATCTATGATGTTTATTTGATAAGAATTGATTGGCCATATGTGCCATTATGTTTTTGTTACTGAGAAAGAAGTAACAAGATGAGTTGGGCTTGTAAGCCTTTGTTTTAAGTTGTTGCCTAGTGAGAGGTGACAAGATGTGAATGTCCTTGTGCGCCATGTGAATAAAGTTGTTGCCTAGTGAGAGGTGACAAGATGTGAATGGCCTTGTGCGCCATGTGAATAAAGTTGTTGCCTAGTGAGAGGTGACAAGATGTGAATGGTTTTGTGAGCCATGTGAATAAAGTTGTTGCCTAGTGAAAGGTGACAAGATGTACAGTGTTCTGATGAGCCATGTGTGATGGAAACCCAAATCCTGATAAAGGATTAAGGGTAATACCCTTGAATTATTAATACATTGTTTTTGCATGGTATTGATAGATAATTGATGTACTGCTATTATATGTGCTAACCATGCAGGTATTATGAGATGATGAGCATAGCCAGGTATGAGCTATGATGTATTATTAGTTTGAATTGTTAATTGGGCCTTGTGTGCCATAATATACCTTGTGCCTGGTAAGAGGTGGCAAGAGAATTAATGTGCATCAAGTGCCATGATGGATGCTTGTGTAGCAAGTATCATACTTACCTTGGTCAAATGACCTAAAGGTGTTAGTTACCTGAGAAAGAGGTAATAGTGCTCAAGTGATGAACAAAGGGTTTGAATACCCAGGATTTCATGGTTATGGTATTGAAATTGAGAATGGATGAGAAGCCCCAGTGTTGAAATGAGGGATTAAGATCCCAACACCTTGTGAAAAGACTATGGCTACGAGCCATGACTCCACAATGATAATGCCAGGCTTTAGTCATATGATCTAAGCCTGAAGAGAGTTAATGCAGTGATAATGATTCTGTAGTTTGAATAGATGTTATACATGTTCTTCATATTCATTAAAGGAATAGTAACATGTTTATTCTATCAAGTTACAGTTGCAATGCTTTTGATATAGAATAATGATTTAATCTGTTAGACATCAAAATATCTGCTGTCAAATAAATATGATTTCTCTATTCACATTTATCTTATTAAGTTGCAATAATAATGTTTCTGGCGGAGAGTTATATCTCTCGCTGGGGCAATTTTTATAATTGTCTCACCCCCGTGGGAACCACATTTTTAGGTGGACGTGGACGAGGAGACAGGAATCCTTCAGGAGGTGAAAGACATCAGCAGTAGCAGGGACAGCAGTAAAGTCTCAGGTGGAGACATTGACTGTCATGTCATGTTCAGATGTATATAGAAGTCCTATGTGTCGTCTCTGTACTCTCAGGTCCTTGGAGTAGTAGTTAATGATTTCGAGATTTTGGCTTAGTGCCTCGAGGGTTTTATACTACCTGTGTACAGTTAAGACAGAGTAGTTAATGTTTGTATTCCTCGAGAAGCAAAAGTACATGAGATGTATATATATGAACCAGGATGTAAAGTTTTACTTTGGTTCTGAATGAAAGAGTTTTCCTATGAATGGATCCCTTTGCAAAATTTTTTAATTTTTAGTGATTTTCGCTAATCCGCTGCTTGATGAACGCTTCCGCATTAGTTAATCTTGTTTTCGCGAGACGGTCGTCACAATTTAGTGGTATCAGAGCTCTAGGTTCGCTGAGTCTACAGAGACATAGGACTAAGTTGTTGAGTCTGTGTTAGTGTCCTCCAGTATACCCTATAATGATTTCTGCTTGTGTAGAAAAAGGGTAAAGTTTAAAATGACTGGAGAACACAAGAAACACATTGCTGAGGGCAATGTTGTTGCACCAAGAAGAGGTGCAAGGGATCAGACGAGAATAGTATGAGTGCCTGAGAATCCCCATTAAGACCTGATCAGGATAGAGAATCCTATGATCATGCTCTTATTGGGCAGATTATGGCAACAGTAATGCATATAGTGGACTGGATACTAGCCTTACAACCTAGATTATCAGTCCTTAATACAGAAAGTTTGAGCTTTAAAAGAGTTCCTAAATGACTTAGTTATGTTGGAACAAGGGAAAATCGTGTGTGTATAATGATATGAAAAGCAAGGAATATGATAGCATGTAAGTGCATACTACCTAATCTCAATACTTATATACCCTGGCCAGGTATATGATCATTGAAGATAAGGCAAGTATGAAACTCTTAGATTGTTATCTTTTTGATTGCTCTGATCAAGTAGTCATTCTGAGACAATCTAATGAGTATCATGAAATAAGAAATATTGAATCAATAAAGGAAGATGCTTTGTGCAATTCCAATAAAGGAAGATGCTTTGTGCAATTCCAATAAAGGAAGATGCTTTGTGCAATTCCAATAAAGGAAGATGCTTTGTGCAATTCCAATAAAGGAAGATGCTTTGTGCAATTCCAACCCTAAACAAAAAGGGAAGAGCTATGTGTCATTCCCAATCAAAAAGGGAAGAGCTATGTGTCATTCCCAATCAAAAAGGGAAGAGCTATGTGTCATTCCCAATAAAAAAGGGAAAGCTATGTGTCATCCCCAACAAAAAGGGAAGAGCTATGTGTCATTCCCAATCAAAAAGGGAAAGCTATGTGTCATCCCCAACAAAAAGGGAAGAGCTATGTGTCATTCCCAATCAAAAAGGGAAGATCTATGTGTCATTCCCAATCAAAAAGGGAAAGCTATGTGTCATCCCCAACAAAAAGGGAAGAGCTATGTGTCATTCCCAATCAAAAAGGGAAAGCTATGTGTCATCCCCAACAAAAAGGGAAGAGCTATGTGTCATTTCCAATCAAAAAGGGAAAGCTATGTGTCATCCCCAACAATAAGGGAAGAGCTATGTGTCATTCCCAATCAAAAAGGGAAGAGCTATGTGTCATTCCCAATCAAAAAGGGAAAGCTATGTGTCATCCCCAACAAAAAGGGAAGAGCTATGTGTCATTCCCAATCAAAAAGGGAAAAGCTATGTGGCATTTCCAACTAATAAGAAGAACTATGTGAACAATCCCAATTACATAGAGTTTGTTAAAGGATTACTGAGTAAATTATCTCTGTTAGATATATATGTTTCTCTTTTGGTATATATTCTTGAGTAATTATTGAAGTATGTTCTTTTATGTTTCTTCCTTTCAATAATATGGACATCATATGTTAGGGGTTTATGCTCTGCATAAACATTGATGAGGTTGAGCTAATGAAAGGAGCTTTGTGTGGAATCACAGAGTTAATGAAATCTCCATGATATTAAGATGATATGTGGAGACTTGAGGGCATGATTAATGAATAATATGTTCCTCCTTTTCCTGGGATTTCGAGGACGAAATCCTTGTTAGGGGTTTATAATTTGTAACATCCCTGACCTGGGTTATGAATTAACCCTAGATTGTTTTTCTTAAAAAGGTTAAGAAGATTCTTAATCTTATCTTGTGAAAAGTAATTAGGGCTCATGAGAAACTTATGTTTCAATTTTGGTCCTGTTTGAACAATGTTGAAGCAATGTTTGCTTATTTTGGACCAAAGTGCAAATTACCCAAGTTGAGGGGTTAAATTGCAAATGTTGCATGGTAAGATGTTCCTCTGATGTTGAGACATCATAAGAATGAATATGATGTAGTGATATGGCTTTCACAAGCTCGGGCACCAAGATTAAGCTTGTAAAGCAGTGTTGTGCATTAAAACCTAGTTTTGGTGAAAAGTGCAATTTACCCAAAACCTAGGGTTCAATATGTAAATTACCACTTCAATAAGGTCCCTAATTTTTCTTGGAAACATGTAGAGTAAATAAAATGAGATGGGTGCCTCATTTGAATTAAGTTGGAGGAGAGAGAATCTTGATATTAAAATAATCAAGATTAATGCCTAATTGAAACCCTAATATGATTTAGGGCAAAAATGAATAAAAATAATTGAAGGGCTTTCAACCAAAATGTTTTGGGTTGATTTTAAATAAGGATGAACGTTCCTTTGCCAAGATAAGGAACGAAAATATCCTAAGTAGGTGAAATTCCACTCACCTTATTATAAGAAAAAGAAAACCCACTCACATATGGATATTAATATAATAAGCATTAAGGTGCTTAATTTGATTTTCTTTAAATCAAGGATAATGAAGGAGAATTAAAGGCAAAGGAAGGTGCCTCGTCCTTAAGGGATTTGCGGGGGAAGAGGCGGCCACATTTTTGGAATTTAATGCATTTTAATAATGCATTTTCTCTCTCATCAATTTCCTTATAAAAGTGCCTTTTTCAAGCCAAATGAAAGGCTATTTCGGATTTTCTTCTTTCCCTTGCTTGCAAAACCGACCAAGGAGATAGGGAGGAGCAGGGATCACGTCCCCAACCTGTGGGTGAGCCCTTGACCTTCGTTCTCCTTGATTTCATGGTGGAAATCGAAAATAAATTATGGATTCCTTCTTATTTCGATCTCCTCTTCAACCCTAGCCAACTTTTGCAATCAAAAGCTTGAGGACGAGCCTAGGGGGAGTTGCAAGAGCTTCATCCACCATTAATGGCATGATCTTGGAGCTTTGGAGCTCAATTGGAGGCGGGTTTTATAACTCAAACCCTTAAACATTGCTATTGCATCAATTCTCTATGCTTTGTTGATTGATTTCTTCAATTTGATGCACTCTTGTTTCTTGCTGCAATTTCCATCAAGAACGGTTGCTGTTCTTGGTTGTTCGAAGGAAGGGGATGATGAAATCATCCAAGATGCTTATCCAAAGAAAATTACCAAGCAAAACCGTTTTGATAGCTACTCCAAATCGTTTTAATTTGATTGGCTATGCGGTTTCAGCAAACCATTTAAGGGCAAACGGTTTGAGACCGTTTGGGAGCAAACGGTCTCAAGACCGTTTGAGATGGTTGACCAAGTGTTGACCGTTTGGGAATTTTGTTCCTAATTATGTAGGCTGATAGCCCTACAAATTTGAGGGATTAACTCCAAAGGAATCGAGAGTTGAAGGCCAATCAATTAGGCAATCAAATTGAATTATGTGCTGATTTTCAACCTGATTAACTTGACCTGCTTGGGAAAACGGTCTCAAGACCGTTTGAGTGCATTGACCAAGCGTTGACCGTATGATATTTTTGATCCTAATTATGTTGGATAATGACTCACCAAGTTTTATGGGTTAACTCCCAAGGAATCGTGAGTTGAAGCCTAATCAATTAGGGAAACCTAATTGGATTAAGTGCTGATTTTCAACCTGATCAACTTGACCTGCTTGGGCAAACGGTCTCACGACCATTTGAGTGCGTTGACCAAGCGTTGACCGTATGATATTTTTGTTCATAATGATGTTGGTTTATGACCCTCCAAATTTGAGGGGTTAATTCCAAAGGGATCATGAGTTGAAGACTAATTAATTAGGCAAACCCTAATTGAAAATAGTGCTGAAATTCCAATGAGTTAAGTTGAGATTTTGGGTTGATTAGCCCAAACGGTCTCAAGACCGTTTGGGGATCACCCAAACGGTCTCAAGACCGTTTGGGGATCACCCCAAGACCGTTTGAGGTCTGGGGTCAAGTATAGTTGACCAATTGAAGGTCCAAAGGTACCAAATCATACTGCAACTAAATGCTGATTTGTTGATCAACTCGATAGACCAATCCATGATGAATTTTCACTAGAGTCCAAAGGTTGGATGGGCAAACGGTCTCAAGACCGTTTGGAGGTCATCCAAATGGTCTCAAGACCGTTTGGTGGTCACCCAAGACCGTTTGGAGGTCTAGGGTTGAGTATAGTTCAGTGGTTGAAGGTCTAAAGATATCAAGTTGATCTGCAATAGATTGCTGATTTGGTGAGCACTTCAATGAACCAAACCCTAATTAGATTGCTTGGATTGGAGTGATATGACGGGAAAACGGTCCCAAGACCGTTTGGAGGTCATCCAAACGGTCTCAAGACCGTTTTGTGGTCACCCAAGACCGTTTGGAGGTCTAGGGTTGAGTATGGTTAGGTGTTTGAAGGTCTAAAGGTACCAAGCTGTTATACAATGCAATGCTGATTTGGTGATCAATCCAATGATCCAAACCTTAATTGGATGGCTTGGATTTGAGTGATATGATGGGCAAACGGTCTCAAGACCGTTTGGAGGTCATCCAAATGACCTCAAGACCGTTTGGGGTCAGGTCATACCCAACTTGGATGATGGTTCAATGGTTTCAAAGCAACTAGTCTTACATTGATTAGTGTTGTTGAATCATCGATTCCAAACCCTAATTCAATTGAATCAAACCCTAATTGATGACCAATTGAGGGTTAATTAAGGGTCAAATAAGTTGAAGGTTGACCTATTTAAACTCAATTGAAGTATGGGTATAGGTCCAATTGATGATTGGTTCCATGAATCCAATGATTGAAGGAATCAACATTGGAAACCCTAATTCAATTGGATACCTTATGTCATTAAAGGTCCAATGGATCAAACCTTTTTGAAAACCTAATGTGATTATGTGGGAGATACCTTTAATGGTACTAGTCATTAATGCATAACAAATGCATGGATCCAATACAAGATGTAAACCCTAATTGAGGCCGATTTCATGTATAACCCTATTAAGAGGTTGCCTACATGTGAAATCACTATTTAGGATGAATAGTAAACCCTAATTCCTTTGGATACATTATGTAATGGAGGTCCAATGTGATGATGAATGTACTATTGATCCAATGATGGTTAGTAATGTTAACCAATGAAGGAACAAAGGTTAAAACCCTAATAGTACCTAAGTGATTAGTGTCAATTAAGGGATGAACCCTAATTGCTGATAAGATCAATGACTTGGTACACTATGTAAATCATAGTTGTATGTACTTGATTGAAGGGTTGATATGACCTAATCAAGTTAAGAAGCTGATAGCATGAATTCATACATGAATATGAATCATGTGGTGTATAAGGGTTATGATCCTTAATCAAAGAGATCATGAAACCCTAAACATGAACATAAACCCTAATTGACAGGGTTATTGAATTCAACCCGAGTTGAGGGTGATTCCATGTGAAACCCTAGTTGAGGGTGATTCCATGTGAAACCCTAGTTGAGGGTGATTCAATGTGAAACCCTAGTTGAGGGTGATTCCATGTGAAACCCTAGTTGAGGGTGATTCCATGTGAAACCCTAGTTGAGGGTGATTCAATGTGAAACCCTAGTTGAGGGTGATTCCATGTGAAACCCTAGTTGAGGGTGATTCCATGTGAAACCCTAGTTGAGGGTGATTCAATGTGAAACCCTAGTTGAGGGTGATTCCATGTGAAACCCTAGTTGAGGGTGATTCCATGTGAAACCCTAGTTGAGGGTGATTCAATATGAAACCCTAGTTGAGGGTGATTCCATGTGAAACCCTAGTTGAGGGTGATTCCAAGTGAAACCCTAATTGAGGGTGCATCCATGTGGAACCCTAGTTGAGGGTGATTTCATGAGAAACCCTAATTGGGAATGCATCCCTAATTGCTTATAGGACCAATGACTTGGTACCCTATGTTAATCATAGTTGTATGCATATGATTGAAGGGTTGATGTGACCTAATCAAGTTGAAATGATCAAATAATAGAATTCATATATAAATATGATTCATGTGATGATCCTATGTAGCACGACCGTGCAAGGCAGAACGGCCATGGCGACTTTACTCAGCACGACCGTGCAAGGTAGCACGGCCGTGGTAGCTTTACTTTTCACGACCGTGCAAGGTAGCACGGCCGTGGTGGTCTATGCTTGACTTAGAGATGAATTGAAAGTGACCTAACATGGTCGTTTTGTTAATTCTCAACTTAAGGATGAGAGAGATACTCATACCTTGTGATGATAATCATTTAATGATAATTGTTGAGAATAAATAAGTATGAGTGAATACTTATGGTATAAATGTTGGCTCCTAGATGTGGGGAGCAATGAACTAGGGTTTGATCATTGATAATATGATCTTGAAAACCTAAATGGTTAATAATGGAAAACCCTATTCTTAATGAAGGGTAATGATATGTGAGAGAAAGCCCTAATTGATGGAAAACCCTAACCCTGGTAAGGGAATAGTGGTGTTACCCTGTATTGCATGATGTGTTGTAAACCTGATAAGTCTATTATCATGTGTGACAATCATGCAGGTTTCATGAGTTGATGATCATAGCCAGGTATGAGCTATGATGTTTATTTGATAAGAATTGATTGGCCATATGTGCCATTATGTTTTTGTTACTGAGAAAGAAGTAACAAGATGAGTTGGGCTTGTAAGCCTTTGTTTTAAGTTGTTGCCTAGTGAGAGGTGACAAGATAAGAATGTCCTTGTGCGCCATGTGAATAAAGTTGTTGCCTAGTGAGAGGTGACAAGATGTGAATGGCCTTGTGCGCCATGTGAATAAAGTTGTTGCCTAGTGAGAGGTGACAAGATGTGAATGGTTTTGTGAGCCATGTGAATAAAGTTGTTGCCTAGTGAAAGGTGACAAGATGTACAGTGTTCTGATGAGCCATGTGTGATGGAAACCCAAATCCTGATAAAGGATTAAGGGTAATACCCTTGAATTATTAATACATTGTTTTTGCATGGTATTGATAGATAATTGATGTACTGCTATTATATGTGCTAACCATGCAGGTATTATGAGATGATGAGCATAGCCAGGTATGAGCTATGATGTATTATTAGTTTGAATTGTTAATTGGGCCTTGTGTGCCATAATATACCTTGTGCCTGGTAAGAGGTGGCAAGAGAATTAATGTGCATCAAGTGCCATGATGGATGCTTGTGTAGCAAGTATCATACTTACCTTGGTCAAATGACCTAAAGGTGTTAGTTACATGAGAAAGAGGTAATAGTGCTCAAGTGATGAACAAAGGGTTTGAATACCCAGGATTTCATGGTTATGGTATTGAAATTGAGAATGGATGAGAAGCCCCAGTGTTGAAATGAGGGATTAAGATCCCAACACCTTGTGAAAAGACTATGGCTACGAGCCATGACTCCACAATGATAATGCCAGGCTTTAGTCATATGATCTAAGCCTGAAGAGAGTTAATGCAGTGATAATGATTTTGTAGTTTGAATAGATGTTATACATGTTCTTCATATTCATTAAAGGAATAGTAACATGTTTATTCTATCAAGTTACAGTTGCAATGCTTTTGATATAGAATAATGATTTAATCTGTTAGACATCAAAATATCTGCTGTCAAATAAATATGATTTCCCTATTCACATTTATCTTATTAAGTTGCAATAATAATGTTTCTGGCGGAGAGTTATATCTCTTGCTGGGGCAATTTTTATAATTGTCTCACCCCCGTGGGAACCACATTTTTAGGTGGACGCGGACGAGGAGACAGGAATCCTTCAGGAGGTGAAAGACATCAGCAGTAGCAGGGACAGCAGTAAAGTCTCAGGTGGAGACATTGACTGTCATGTCATGTTCAGATGTATATAGAAGTCCTATGTGTCGTCTCTGTACTCTCAGGTCCTTGGAGTAGTAGTTAATGATTTCGAGATTTTGGCTTAGTGCCTCGAGGGTTTTATACTACCTGTGTACAGTTAAGACAGAGTAGTTAATGTTTGTATTCCTCGAGAAGCAAAAGTACATGAGATGTATATATATGAACCAGGATGTAAAGTTTTACTTTGGTTCTGAATGAAAGAGTTTTCCTATGAATGGATCCCTTTGCAAAAAGTTTTAATTTTTAGTGATTTTCGCTAATCCGCTGCTTGATGAATGCTTCCGCATTAGTTAATCTTGTTTTCGCGAGACGGTCGTCACAGAGTTATGACCTAGAAAGAAAATTCAATGATATGCACTAACCACCATTATTGGATCATGAGAAGCCATAGGATTAAAACACCTAAAAGGGCCATCATTTGGTCACTTTAAAAGCACCATAGGTTGTGGGCTTCAGGTCTACCATTGGTTGTGGAAGTAGTGCCACCATTGGTTGTGACACTATGAAGACCATCGCCTTTGAAAGTAGGGAAACCATTAGTTGTTGAACCACTAAACCAGTGGAACCATTGGTTGATGAGTCATTGACCTAGTGGAACCATTGGTTGACGAACCATCGACCCAATGGAACCATTGGTTGATAAACCATCGAACCAGTTAAACCATAGAGTGTTAACCCAATGAGGCAATTAAGGGTCATCATTAGGTGGGAAAATAGGTCAGCAAAACAATCGTTTATGGGATGAGGGAAACCATCTTTTAATAGGACTTAAAACCATTTATCCAGTCACTTGAGAGGGAATCAAAACCATCGGTTGTGAGAGGAAACCTAGCCATCGGTTCAAGCACAAATAGAAAATCCAAATAGAAACTAAGGCCCCACCATCCGTTGGTACAAGGGGCCCAACTATTAGATCATGAACAAGGGGGAAATCAGTTCATAAAACCCAAGGAAAACCATTATTTTAACACCTCAAAGGAAACCCTAATTCCAAGGAACCAAACCCATTAACTTACACATGAAAGCAAGGTTGAAAGAACCCATGTCCATGGAAGAAACATGCAGATAGCTAAGGAGGGCATCCAGGAAGATCATTTACCCAAGACCTACCATAAAAGCATAAACCCTAGGCAAAAGATGACATCTCTCTACTTAGAACATCATTTTTAAGAAAGATCTAGTACATGAAAGCTAAGAGTAAGCAATAAACATGGAGAAAATTATATAAATCTCCTCTAGAATGAAGTTGAAGCTAAAAAAATCAAGGTAGATTGAAGAAGGAAGGAGGAAACTCTAGCTTGAGCATTCCACTCAGCAAAGCTAGCTCCTTCTCCAATGGGGAAGCAAACCCTAGGTCAAGGAAGTAAGAAAGAGATGTTTTTCATGCTCTAGCTTAAGCTTCACCATGGAACACCATAGGTGTGCCCAAGAAGAAGAGAGAGTAAGGCGGGACACCAAGGAAAATGAAGGAAGGAAGGGATATCTCACTTACCTAGGCCAAGAAACCAAGCAAGGAAGAACCAAACAACCTCTACTAGGGTAGACCTAAACCCTAGGTGCACATGCAAGCAGATTGGCCACCTTTTTCTACCTTGAGCTCCTTCTTCTCCGCCAACTAAAGGGGGACAAGATACAAGCATAAATAAAAACGAAAGAGAGATCTAGGAGTGTAAAGAACTCTTTTGCATGGGAGGGGGAAGGTATATAAAGCTATGGGTGAGAGAGAAGAGAGGGTTAAGGTGTCTAGTCATGTTTGCCATGTGTCTGATGGACAAAGGGTCACGTCCATGCAAACCAGCAGGTCCATAGGTTGTAGGGGTCAGGAATAACATCGATTATTGACTCCCAAGGTGGAGATCGACCTCCTCCAGCAGGGGAGCCATCAGTTTTGGACCCCTAGGTCACAAAGGTGAAAAACCATTGGTTGAGCACCTCTCTAGGTAAACGATCAATCCAGGGAGCTCAAAAGAGAAAAACATCGAAAACCACACCTCTAGGGACCACAATTTGATCCCAAAGAACAAGGAAGACCATCAGATCTCACCAAATCAAGAGAGAAATTGAGTTCTAACACCTAAGGTAGCCCATCTATGAGAGGAAACCCTAGGTTCAATGCTAGGTAGATGTCACCACCCAAACCAAGGTGCAACTAGGTGCCCAATGGAAAAACTATCTCAAGAATGATAAGAAAACATGTTAGGAACAACATGCATGTGACAAATTTCAAGAAAAATCCAAGATATGGGTAAATTGCATAAAAGTCCAAAACAAGCACAAAATTGAATAACTTGCTCAAATAATGTCCAAACTGGACCAAACTTGAAACTTAATTTTCTCACATGATATCAAAGCATATACTAAGGTTTGATTAAGGTTTTAAGCATCTAATTAATAAAGCAAGTTCATCCATTACACCAAGTGAGTGGTCTTACAATATGAGTCTTGTTTATTGGGCAAGATGACAATAACACCTTTACATGGAAATAGTGAGAGAGCGAGTGACTTATTAGGACTCATACATACTGATGTATGTGGGGATTTTAGTACTAGTTCTATAGGTGGATACCCGTATTTCATTACTTTTACTAATGACTTTGGTAGGTTTGGTTATGTCATCTAATGAAACACAAGCCAGAATCCTTTAAAAAATTCAAGAAATTTTTGAAGTACATTATCAAATTGGAAAAAGAACTTTGATCAGATTAAGGTGGTGAATACTTAAGCCAAGAGTTTGAGGTCCTTCTAAGGGATTGAGGTATTATATCACAGTGGACTCCACCAAGAACACCACAACATAATGGTGCATCAGAAAGAAGGAATCACAACTTGTTGGACGTGGTACAATATATGATAGGTTTATTAGATCTTCTGCTTTCCTTTTGGGAACATGCTCTAGAACCCATCATATTTACACTTAATTAAGTACCATCCAAATCCATTGAAAAGAAACCATGCGAGATATACATTGGGAAACGTCCCAATACGTCTTTCATGAAAGTTTGGGGATACAAAGCATGTGTCAAGAAATAGTTCTTTGAAAAGCTTGGACTCAAATTGGAAAAATGTATTTTTGTTGGGTACCCTTTAGAAAACTAAGGGTTACTACTTATATATTCCATATGACAACAAAGTATGTGTTTCCAGAGATGTTGTAATCCTCGAAAAGAAATTCATTTCCAATGGAACCAGTGGGAGGAAAATAGAACTTGAACGAGTTCAAGATCAACAGGAATACATTGAACCTACAAGAATTGATAAGGAACCAGAGGAACCACAAACTATTGTGGAACCTCAAGTGTATACCATAACATAAGAACCTCAAAGATCTAGTAGGGCACGTCTTGGGACAGACAGATATGGATTCTTTATTACTCAAGATGAGGATTTGATGGTCATAGATGATGAGACAACAACCTATAAGGAAGATATTGAGGAAACAAAATATAGTAAGTGGCTTGAGGCCATGAGAATGTATACCAAAAAGGTTTGGTCCTTGGTGGATCCACCTGAACGGGGTAAAACTCATAGGGTGCAAATGGGTCTTCAAGAAGAATATTTGACATGGATGGTAATTTACAAACCTACAAAGGTATATTCATTGCAAAATGTTTTAGACAAGTTCAAGGTGTTGAGTATGATAAAACTTTTTGACCTGTTTCAATGGTTAAATCCATCAAGATCATGCTTGCCATTATATCTTACCATGACTATGATATTTGACAAATAAATGTTAAAACTACATTCCTTAATGGAATTATTCTTGAAGATGTGTATTTAACACAACCTAGGGGTTTTATCTCTTCAAATGAAGCCAATAATGTCTGTAAGCAAAAAACGTCAATATGTGGATTGAAGAAAGCATTCAGAAGTTGGAATCTTCATTTTGATGATACAATTACCTAATTTGTCTTTATTCAAAATGAAAATGAACTTTAGTTTACAAGAAGGTTAGTGGGAGCATGATTTTTTTTCTCATATTGTATGTAGATGACATACTTTTGATTGGAAATGACATCCCTACTCCACAATTGGTTAAAACATGACTGGGAAATACCTTCTCTATAAAGTACTTAGGAGAAGCATCCTATATACTAGGAATCAAGATCTATAGAGATAGATCTACAAGGCTTCTTGGTCTAAGTCAAAGCAGATAAATTGACAAAGTGCTAAGGTGGTTTAGCATGCATGATTCTAAGAGAGGAAACTTATCCATATTACATGGAATAAGTCTCTTTGAATCCCAATGTCCCTTCTCTTTGGAAGAGCGGACATGCATGAGTAAGATTCCATATGCCTCAACAATTGGATCTATCATTCATGCAATGATATGTACATGCCCAAACATTTCATATGCTTTGATCATGACGAGCAGGTACCAATCAGATCCAGGTGATGGTCACCAGATAGTTATGAAGGATATCCATAAGTACTTGAGAAAAAATAAAGATCAATTACTAATTTATGGAGGTGAGTAAAAGTTAGTTATAAAGGGTTACATTGATGTAAGATTCCAAACCAAAAAAAGGACAATTATAAATTGTAATCAAGATTTGTGTTTTGACTAAATGGTGGAGCTATAAGCTAGAAGAGTTATAAGCAAGAGATAGTGGTTGGTTCAACAATAGAGGTTGGGTATATTGCGGCATCCAATGCAGCAAAGGAAGCAATATGGATCAAATTGTTCATTAGTGAAATTGAGGTGGTTCCAACCATTGAAGACGTGTTAGAGCTGTATTACAAAAATAATGGAGCTATTACACAAGCTAAAGAACCCTGATTGCATCAATGCTCCAATCACATGCTCATGTGTTACCATATCATACATGAGATTGTACATCATGGATATATCAAGGTCCGTAGAGTACTAATTGAAAGTAACATTGTTGATCCCCTGACAAAAGCACTTTCACTACAAAATCATGATTTCCATGTTAGTTCACATGGAATTAGATTCATGAGTGATTGGCTGTTGTGCATGTGAGAGACTATTGGTTGTATGCACTAAGAGCTATCATGTAGTGATTGTAATACATATACTTTGTACTTGATTTGATTACTGATAGAAGGAAATTCCACTTGTTATGTTGGTTTCAATATTGGGATAATGAATACACCTAATAGTATCCTACAAATGATATGACTAGATGACATATGGTTTGGGTTGAGGACCTGAACATGAGATAATATGTATAATAAGATTACTCATTCTTGTTATGTTCCTAGGTAGTTATTATTATGGATACCATGAGACAACAATAATACTCAAGACTAGCATGTATGGTGAGTGATGACTAGGTCTCTTTAGTCATGATATTAGATATCAACTCAAATGCATGAGTACTTGTTAGAGAACAAGTTATACTGAACGACCCACCCTGAGATTGACACATGAAAGTCATGTAGTGACATGTCAGAGTCAAATATTAATATGACAGTGGTGACTATGATCCTTAGACCTAAAGTCACTACACTTTTGAATTGGAATTGGGTTTCTCCAAGCCCATATATCCCCTATATAAGGGGGACACATCTCAAAGGGTAAGACACATCTTTGAGACACAACTTTTAAGACAAGTTGGCCGTCCTCTCTCTCTCTCTCTCTGTCCAATAAAAGGAAAAAGCCTAAGGTTGCTACCCAACATAAGAGAAGAAAGGAAGTTTAGAGACAAATAGCATGTCTATTCTGTTCCTCTTCAACGAGGTGAAAAAGGTGGTGCACCACATCCTCCCTCATCTACATGGATGAAGAAGAGGCTAAGACACGACATGTAGAGGATTGGAAAACACCTTTCCCAAGATGACAAAAGGCTACTCTTTGAAGGAGAATCTGGATCCTTTCTCTTTCATATGAATCTCTCAATTTCCAACTTAGATTTAAATCTGGTAGACCTAGATCTTCACCAAAAAAAGACGTATATTGTTGTTGGACAACAAGCATGCCTAAAGGTATCACCTTTATACCTCTTCTATTCTTTTATATATTGGAATTTTGTAGCTATGACCAGTCTGTGGCAAGGAAATTCTGTGATGAAAATATTAATATTCTACTGCACCCTCCTACCCCAAATATCCAGTAGGAATTTGAACCGACAGGGTTTTTGTCAAAACCAAAAAAGTAGGTGTTTGATAGGGATTCTAAACGATGTTTCTCCCCTTGTCTTCCTCCCACTATGACCCTTTTATTTATAGAATATGGCACCATCATTACTATGGTTGGGGATGTCTAAATATTAATTCTAGACCTATAAATACCATCTCGAATCTTCAGGGAAGATCCTCTTCACTAGGTGACCAGACTGACCACTTCATCCTCAATATCCCCCTTGGTCGACCATTTTCATCAATTTATATATCTCATTGACCTCTTTAGATTTCTCGTTAGTCCAAAATGTGGGACCTGACATCAAAGCATACACCTTGATTCTTCATCATTCCCCCTTGTCTCAAGATTGAAGATAGTGTGATCTTACACCACAGATGCATCTGGATCTTCTACATGATGGCCTTGTAACATAATGATCTTAAAAGGAATGATTGGACTACCCATATGAACAAGGTGCATCTCTTTTTCATATATCCTATAAATATGTACTCTTCATTTAAGCGTGCTTGGCCCAGAGTAGTTCTAGGATGGGTGACTTGTAGGGAATTTGATCTCGAATTGGGCATAAGTGAGGACAAAGCATGCAATTGAGGAAAATGGTGGTATGTGAGGCCAATCATCATTCCCAAAACTCTTCTAGTGCCTTGGGTAGTGAAACAAGCCTTAAAAATTGTATTAGATCCAGTTTCCCTGTAGTAGATGGGGCCCACATGAGCATGTGGCATGCCAATTTTTAGTTGTGCAGTCCAAGCTTATTGGAAGGGGCTATCTAGTGAGGTGAGAGGGATCCGACCTTCTGGTAATAACTATAAATGGGAGTTGGCAGTACACAAGCCATTATGGGTTCGGAATGAAGTGAGAAATATAATATGAAGCCATATACATAATATTTCACGAGGATGTCAAGAGTCTAAGTGAGGGAGATTGTAACATCCCAAGATTTGAGGCCTAGGATAAAATGATCTTAAATGGGATGATTACACTATCCACATCACAAAGGGCATCTCCTTCTCAATTAGCCCATCAATAGGTAGTACTAGGATGGGTGGAATGTCAGAAGTTGATCTTAAAACTCTACTACATCCTTGGGTATTGGGTCCAAGCATTACATGCCTTATATCTCTCTTTTCTTGTTGAACTTGTTACTGCCATGAAGGGTGATTAGTCCCCTTACTAGGGTGTGGGGAGCAACTCCACTATCTATATTTATTCTTTTATAATACATCTATGTTTGTATGAATTTTTTTATGTTTCAAAACAAATATGTATTTCCTTTGCTTATGTATTTGGTTGACATAGCTATATGTTTATCATATCTTGGATGCAAAAAACTTCTAACCTAAGATCTACGATATTATTTTGTTTCATTTTTAACCATTGATGACAACTTTGAATAGGTGCTTCCTAAGGTTATAGGTACATGATCTCTTGATAACATGACCATGAGCTTAGAGTCATATATGTCTGGGTGTAATCCTCATTCCAAAAGGATTGGATTTATCTGGCCTTGATGTTAGTATGTTTATGCTTATTATGATGTAGTGAGAGGGAAAAATAGGTAGTAGTGTATAAGACATCCACCCTAATGTTTACATCCATTTATCAAACTAGATTTTTATTCATCCCTTAATATTTCAATCTTATTGTAATAAAAAATCCAACTTTAGTGTTAGATACATTGCCCTTTGAGTTTGGTCCTAAAATATACCGCAATAAAATATGTCTTCTTATGTGTGGAATTGGTGTACACTTGGGTTCAGTAAAATATAGGATTTCTATATCCCATTGAATTTGTATGTGAGATAAATCTTGCATAAAGAATCTTTTTGGCTAGAACGTATAATTATTTGATGACATGTATATTGCTCCTTGCATGGATCATTCCATCATGCCAAAATAATAGTGTGAACATTGGCCACATAAGAGAAAGATTACTCAAAATAAAATATTGATTGTCACTAATCAAACATCGTTAATATAAACTTGGACAGAAAAAACTTGAATAAAAATTATGAGATAAAATCACAAGATAATTGTAAAAGTAATACATTTACATTAATTTAGTAACCAGGAGTATCTTTATGACTTATTGTTTAGTGACTTCAGTCACAGTTGCATACAAAAGAGTATGCATATCATATATTTACAACATGTATCACATAACATGGTATATCATCCAAAACCTCGAGTCATAAGATACAACCATTATAGAAATCCCCACCCGAACCTAAGAGTACAAGTACAACTCTAGAAAAACTACTCCAACAAGACATCCTCAACCTTGGACCTACTTTTGTCCTCTGAAAGATGGATTTCAACCACCACAACCCTAGTTGCTCTACTAGTCACATAAAAATGTGGAAAACTATAGGAGTGAGACTCCAAGTCCTGTAATACGATATAATAGATGATAGAAATCATCAATTACAACATATTTATAATCAAAATTTAAGCAGAGTGTATCATATTTGGATATAACATAACATATAGTTTCATTTTAGAGAGTAGGTTGTTCATTAAGAAGTAAATCTATTATGAGTGTACTTGATAAAATATGGTTACAAAGTATGAAATACATATATAACTTACAGTAAGTAAAGAACAACAAGAGAAATTAAGATGAACATGTAAATTTTCAATTTCTATTTGTATGGTCAAAATAGTATACAAAAACCAAATTTTATGATTGTTATAGGTCTATAACAAGCTTATAGATTGCATGTAAAATGTAGGTACTAAATGCACCAAACACTATATCAATATCCTTAACAAAGGTGGAATGAAACCAACTCCAAATCTCTACAATTGGGCGGTCAAAGCTCCAAGCTTTGCTCCTTAGGATTGAACACAGCTTCAAACTAGGTTTCATGTGTATTCAAACTAGGTTTCATGTGTAAACCGCATCCACATCTCCAAGTTCCAAGATTTTTTCCACTAGATCTCCAAACATCACTCACTTATACATTCCCATATCAAAAGGAAAGAAGAAAGGAGATGCTTCAACCACTAGGTCAATTTTTCCACAAAAATAGGTGTAGGCCAGATCATCCATGGGCATGACATGATGAAGCATATGATGATAAAAGAACAAGGAAGAATACTTGAGGGTAGACTCTTTTGTGGAACATGGTTTAGGTGGTTCTTGTATGGGTTGTGATATCTAAGCAAGAAGAAAAGAGAGAGATGAGATCATGGATGCACAACAACAAATAAGTATCACATCATCGACCAATTCTTGTGGAAGAATGACAGAGGTTTTGTTGGTTTTCAACAACCAAGGGAAACTAGGGGTATTGGGTCTTCTTCTCTAAGAGAAACTTGAGCAACATGGATAAGAAGAGGAAGAACTTAGGTTTGCATAGGCATGGGTAGAAAAGAGGAGAACAAAGGAAGGAGAGAGAAGTAGTGGAGTAGATCAACATAGACCCACCACCAGTTGTCACCACAAACTCATTGATCTTCAATCAGGTAGGTATCATAGCAGTTCATGAGGTGTTGCTTCCTTGTCCATTCATGAGGATTCATCTGACAATGACCATATGTTGACAATGTCATTTCCTTGTCAATTCGTAGGTTTTCATTTTCATAGAGCATAATTAGTCACATCATCATCAATTCGTAGTGGAGAGAGTGTGTGGGATCCCGTGTTTTCTTTGGTTTTGCACGACAATCTTATCAGTAATCAGATGACTTCTATTGGCCTACGATTACTTGTGTGCATGACATGGATCATCAATTCTCACGTGGTATGCTTGGTTGGAAACAAACATGCCTCAACTAATGAAAATCGAAGATGTCATAAGGAGACATATCATGTGCGAGTAATAATGTGTAAGGGAGGGACATGATTACTCTCCACTTCCTTTGACCTGCGTATATGTTACCATCAAATGTGAGTGGGGAGTTTTGCAACCCCTTTTTCATTGGGTTGTAGTGCCACAATTGATTGGAAAAGTCACCAGTCTCCATATCTCACAACAACATATCCCACTTGGCCAAGATAGTGGTCCTGGTTGCTTAGCAGTCGGCCACGTTGCCCCCAAACATGCTTCCAGTGATGCTGGGACATGCTCAATGCAAGGAAAAATCCACTGATACACATCCAAAGAAAAAAAAGGCGAGGAAACTATTAATGAAAAGGATTAAATCCCAAAAAAAACTAGGATCAATCACATGTGCTAGAAAGGATAAATCAAGAAAGTGTATGAGGGAAAACATGCACAATAATATAATGTTAAAAATTGCAACTGGAACTCCAACATGAGTGAAATTACATGTAGGTTCATAAAGTACATTAGATTGCAAACTTAAGCAAACACTATGAAATTTAAGGTGAATATTCAACCATTTAATTAAAAAACCAAATTAATATGTAACTGAAGTGTCCAAGCATGATATGATGATTATAAACAAATTTCAAGGGTTAAGTAAGGTAAGGGTCGTACAACCATAAACCTCTAAAGGGATTTCTCCCCTAAAATCCAACGAGAACGAGGATGTGTAATTCTTGTGCATATCATCCTCTAACTCCCATATGAATACCACAATGATTCCACAACACCTTCACCAACACTATGCCCTTATTCTTTGACTTGTGCACAGCTTACCCAAGATCAACACCAGACCTTCAACATATGAGATATGATCATTGAGCTGAACCTTTATTAGCTGGAAGGCTTGTTGTATATGTGGATGGCACTTCCTCAACATGGACACATACTACACATTGTGCAACATGTGCAACTCTAATGGCAACTCAAATTGTATGCTACCTCCCCAACATGAGCTATAACTGGGTAAAATCCAGTTAAACCTAGGAGACAGCTTATCCTACTTTCCAAACCTCAAAACACCTTTCAAAGGAAACTTTTAAGCCCCCGAACTACCCCATACAATGTCATGGCCTCACATATCTATCACTTCTTTCCTTTTCTCTCTATGGAAGTTTGATATAACCTCTATCTCTAACCTAAAATATAATAGTCTATGTCTGCTATCTACATATGATTTCTATCTATTTGGTTCTACCTTCAACTATTCCTTGATCACTTGATCCTCTCTATTGAACCAATTCAGGACCTGGCACTAATATTCATCTACCTCATACCTACAACGAGGTAGCCTACATTGATTTCCATAAAAACCCTTGTATGTTTCCGTATCTATACTCCTCGATAGCTTTGTTGTAGGTGAATTCAGTCAATAAGGTGAATATCCTAAATCCTAAGAAATTGAAGCACACATGAGAGTCCCAATAGATCTTCCAAGATCTGTATGGTCCATTTTTACTATCCATCTGTATGTGGATGAAACAATGTATTTAACTTTAATTGTATCCCCAACACTATAGGCAAAAGATCCCAAAACCTACTCATAAACTGTTGTCCTCTGTTAGACAGTGTTGCTACAGGAACACCATGCAGACAAACTATATCATCCACATAGATATGCACCAACTTTTGTGTAATGCAGGCAATCTTGACTGGATAAAAGTGAGCTACTTTTGTCAACCACACATATGGAATTGTGACCCTAGGCTATCCTAGGGAGGCCAACCACAAATTCCATGGTCACATTTTCCCACTTCCACTCTAGAATCGGCAAAAGCTACAGCATCATTGTAGGCTTCTAATGCTCTACGTTAACTGTTTTTTTTTTGGTGAACCTAGATCATCGTATTGTTTTTTTTTTTTGATTTACAACTACACTCAATATGGAACAACCTATATATGAATGCTAACAAAGAAAGGTATAAACTATACACAAACAAATAGAAAACTATAGGGAAACCAATAGTTTCCACGCAATAAAGGAAATCATCTTTTGAGAAAAGCCTTGACATCACTAAAGATGAGCAACCAAAGCCTTTGTGCATCTTTCTCAATATTCCTATGAACCCTGTCATTGCTTTCTTTCCACAACCAATAGAGAACTGAAATGATGGATAGCCTGGACTCTTTATCTAGTAGAATGCACAAATCTTCAATCAATCTCGACATAGAACAACTATAATTAGAACGAAGTACCTCCACACTTCTTTAGAGTAGCTGCAGTCAAAGAATAGATGGGCAATAACCTCTTCCTCACCTTTGCACAGATAACACCTCAAAGATAGACTAATCCCCATACGTTTCACATAGCAGGAGGTCAGAACTCTTCCATGCCCCACCTTCCAACCAAGCAACATGAATCTTTTAGGACCTTTAGAATCCCAAAGCCACTGAAAGAAAGGGGAAATTGTGAATTTAGTTCTTATGATATCAAGAACATTTTTTAACTTCAAATTCAGATTGCCTTCGAAGAGAAATTCATCATCTCCTCCACTTAGAGTGGGCAGATCCTTCAAAATCTTGTTCATATTAAAGTGCAACCTCATTTTTCATAGGACCACGACTTGTTCCTAATGAAATGACTAAATTTAGCATCACTGGCAATCCCAAGTTGGATGAAACATAGTGGACCAAGAGTATCATCCAGGAACTTAGCACTAGGAAGCCATGGGTCATTCCAAATAGAGAGGGAAGATCCATCACCAACTTTAACTTCAATATGCTTCATAATATCATCCCTTGATAGCAAAAGTTTCTTAAAGAACCACAAAAAGGAATCATTGATGTGCAAAGACCAAAAGGAAGACTTAACTAAGTATTTTTCATGCATCCACTTTATCCAGATACTATTTTTCTTCTTTGCAAGATTCCAACCATTAAACACAATAGATGCTTTGATGACCTCTCTAATATTTCTTATGCCTAGACCACCTTCCTTCTTGCTATTGATGATATTACTCCATTTAACAAGATGGACAACCCTTTTGGACTCAGATTTGCCCCAAATAAAATCTCTGCATAGCTTATCAATGTCATCACAAACAGCAGAAGGAAGAGGGAAGGTAAAAGTCCAATAAAGATACATAGTCGATAAAGTGGATTGCACAAGCTCGATTCTACCTACCATAGACAATTGACTTGCTTTCCAGCCCTCAAATCTCCTTTTAATTTTATCCAGAAGAGGAAAACAATGATTCTTTGAGAGTTTACCTATAAACAGAGGAACACCTAGGTACCTCATAGGTAAGCTTCCTTCAGAAATCCCAAGAATTTCCCCAATCAAACTCTTATCAGCTCCAGAACAAAAGATGACCACACTTTTCTCAAGATTGATCTTAAGACCAGTGGTTATATACAATTGATTTATCACCCTTTTGATGGTGTGAGCACTTTGAATGTTAGCTTCAGAAAACACTAATAAGTCATCCGCAAAAATTAAGTGGGATATAGAAAGAGAGGAAAAGGAAGAGGCTCTCAGAGGTGTAAGATTACGCATCTTGACTTCACTATCCAGAAGGAGAGTGACCGCCTACATGACAATAACAAAAATGTATGGATCCAAAGGATCACCCTTACGAACTCCATTGCTGGGTTTAAAGGATTCAACAACTACTCCATTGATCAAAATCTCATAGGTTATAGTATCGAAGATCTCTTTCAACCAGATAATCCAACAATGAAGGAAATTCATTAAGCGATGTATACAAAAGATAGAGTCCCAGGAAATAATGTTGTTAGCTTTAGAAATATCAAACTTTAAGCATATTTTAGGAACCCCGCCTCTCCTATTGAAGTCGTGAATCAACTCATTAGAGACAAGAACAACATCTTTGATGCTTCTGCCAGGAACAAAGGCACACTGATTCCAACTAATGAGAGAAGGTAAAGTAAATCTCAACCTATTAGTGAGAAGCTTTGAAATGATCTTAAAAAACATTACACAAAGCAATAGGTCTTAAATTCTTAAGATCATTGGAATCTTTCACTTTGGGGATGAGAGTAGTGAAGGTACGATTAGCCTCTTTGAGAAGATGACCAAAATTAAAGAAACCATGAATAGCTTCCACCACATCAGTGCAGATGATACTCCAAGCTGATTTATAGAATTTTCCATTCTGACCATCGGGTCCATGGAATTTATCTGGATTTAAATTTTTGATGACTTCAATGATCTCCTTGATAGAGAACAGTCTATCCAAACACATCTTATCTACATCATTTAGTTTAGGAAAGTTTAGCTTGCTCAAGATGCTGAGATTAGGTACAAACCCACTGTTGAAGAGGCTACGATAGTAATTCTGAATATGATCTTTAATAATAGTAGCATCTGAAGAAATGACCCCATCAATCATAAGAGCTTTTATATGATTGAGATTACGCCTCACCTTCACATAAGAATAAAAGAATTTAGAATTAGTATCACCTTCTCTAAGCCAATTAATTCTAGACTTTTGTCTCCACATAGACTCCTCATGAGTTCTGGCAATAAGAGTTTCTTTCCTTTTCTCAATAGCATCAGTTTGAAGTAGGACATTTGAAGGATCATGATCGAGTTTGAGTTGAGCCTCAACAACAATAGACTCCAATATTCTAGAAACCTCTGAGAAATTCCCAACATAATCTTTATTCCACACAGACAAACCATGCCTTAACTTCCTGAATTTGTAATAGAGCTTGAAAATAGAATACCCCGAGACATCACTGCTCCAACTACTCTTGACAACATTCAAGAAATCAGTTTTCTTAGCCCATACATTAATAAACCTAAAGGGAGTAGCAACCTTAGGTCTTTCACCAATGTCTAAAGTCAGAATCCTGTGATCACTTATAATGTTGGAATGTAAAATTCCTTTGAACTCAGAAAACTCATTCATAAATCTATCATTATAAAGGATTCTATCAATATAGGAAGTAACAAACCCATCTCCACTTTTATGATTATCCCAAGAGAATAAGGGGCCCTTGAGACTTAACTCAAAAAGTAAAGTAGACAGCATACAATTGTTAAAGTCCTCCATGGACTTGGAAGAGGGGGGATCCTTCCCCAACCTTTCATCCACCTTCCTAACAGCATTAAAGTCACCTAGAATCACCCAGGGACACTCCATGGTGGCGTTTATACTATTGATTTCATTCCAAAGATGAACTCTATCAACATCAGGGTTGTTTCCATACACAGAAGTAACATGGAAAATCCTATTAGAGTAGGAGAACTCCATATGAATAGACTGATCAGTCTCACAAATCTTTCTCACATAACATTCATTATCCTTCCAAAGAACAACCACTCTCCCAAGAACATGTGAGTCATGATTAGAGATCCAACTATAACCAGGAAAGTGTTTCTTAATGATCTTATCAATTTTTGTTGCACGAACTTTAGTTTCATTCAACATAACCAAACGAGGTTTCATGTCTCTTATTTTATTATGTACTATAGAAGCCTTGAGGTTCAGGCCTCTGACATTCCATGAAAGCATATTAATGAAGCTATCCATCTAAACCATTTAAAACCAGTACTTCATTGGTGTGTAGCTCATCTCTTTTAGTGGATACATTCAAATTCCTAAACTTGAGTGAGGTACCCTGAACAACCTCCTTAGCACCAGTAGGAACTTTCCTTCCTTTAGCTTTGCCTTTCTTCCTTCTGTTAAGCTTATGTATCTCAAACCCATCATCCTCATTAGATTGAGAAATCATCACAAGAGCATCTTCGATAACCTGTTTAGATAGAGGTGGAGTGGACAGGTCAACAACAGACCCTATAACAATACTATTAGTCTCAGAAGAATCCGAATTTGAATTAAATGTATCTTCAAAAGAATCATTAGGAACATGGAACTCCTCCTCCTCTCCAGAAAAAATTGTAGAAGTACGACCATGAACAATAGGATTAGGAACTTGAGGCATTGAGGATTCAACATAAGTTGAATTCATAATAACCTGCTTGACATCAGTAACTGCAGTCAGAGTGTTCATAGGGATCTGTGACACAGGAATAACATCAGTCGCCTTCACAACAACAACTTGCGGAGCCTTCTATACCCATACCATATTCTTCTTTTGAACAAGAGCATCCCCATCACAATTTCTATGTCCTAACAACTTACAAATAAAGCAAACATTAGGGCACCATTCATATTCAAAGTTGATAACATGAGAGACACCTTTATCACTTTCCACTTCTAACTCATCTGGGAACGACGAGTCTTCCGCTATTAAGATATGTAGCCTTGCGAACTCCAAATTCCTCAACTCAAATGTTGCTTTGTCAACTCTCAATGGATTACCGAGGAATAAACCTATCTTTGAAAACATCTTCATGTCCCAAAGATCCAATGAAAGATTGTGTACACGAACCCAAATAGGCATGTCAGTAAGTTTGAACCTATGCAAAGCATCCCCTGGCTTCCATTTCATAAGAACCATTGGCTTGTTTCTAACGAAATACAACCCTCCATCGAAAACATTTTCCAGATCCACTTCGTCAGAGAATTTAATCAAGAAAAAGCCCTGCCCATGGTTCATGACCTCAATCGTCCCCTTCAGTATCCAGATCTGTGATAGATACTTCTCAAGAGTTGGAATGAAAGGTTTGAACCCCACGATGTAGCCCGCGAGGCATTTTTTCCATCTCTCTGCATTCCTAACTGCCTCCTCCTCTGGGTAGATGGCTTCTGGCCTTGGATCGCAATCTCCATCTTTTCCAATGAAGTGTCATACAACCTTGGTTTCATAAGATCTGCCCAAGACATGGAAATAGAACCAACAAATTTATCGTTAAGACCTTGGGATGATTCAACAGAAAGAGACCCAATAGGGAGAGACTCGCTCTTCCAAGATGGAGAGGGAGCCCTACCGTTGGGAACTCCGTTGTCGTGCCGCCGTCCCCCGTCTCCAGTGCCAGAAGCCGTGAATGCCATTTTCTCCATATTTAACTCTACCTTAACTTGTTGACAAACTGGATACCTTGTAATGAATTCAATCATGGACAAATATAGATCCTTTAGGTTGTGGTACATCTTCATACTGCCAGGATGCATCAGGTTCATTGAGGAACATGCCTTTACAAGCACTAACTACCTCAAATCATCAACATTTGTAACTACCATCATGTTTTGATAACACACCATCCCATAATTTGACTAATGGAACCCATCACAATTCCCATTATCAATCTCTAACTTGGTATTCTATGTCAAAATATGATATCATTTTGCACATCTAATCTTT
Source organism: Alisma plantago-aquatica (assembly GCA_963693085.1). Taxonomy (NCBI): domain Eukaryota; kingdom Viridiplantae; phylum Streptophyta; class Magnoliopsida; order Alismatales; family Alismataceae; genus Alisma; species Alisma plantago-aquatica. The sequence continues at coordinate 1,010,765,797 of OY856410.1, read as the reverse complement.
TTTATCAATGTTAGGTTAACATGAAACTGATCTAACAAACCTACCAACATGGTAACTTCCAAATGTACATCCATATAAATAAAGACCACTGTGTCCCTCTTGTAACAAGCCACAAAGTACAACTATACTTTGTCTATAGACTAAGATGGGGATAAAATCCTTCTTAATTCATAAACAATTACATTTTCCTTTCTTGGATGATAGTCTATTGTACAGTCACAGTCCTTTATCATCTCCATCAATCTCCTATGTGTCATGTTCAACTCGTGCTTCAAGAAGATATAATAAAGTTTCTTGTGGTCTATGAATATTTGACACTTATCTCCATAAAGATAGTAAATGCATATCTTTAATTCTGGAACCATAACTTCTAACTCCAAATCATATGTTGGGTGATTCTCTTCATGTTTCTTAAGCTGATAAGAAGGAAAAGAGATTGCATTCTTGTTCTGCATTAACATGCATCCAAGCCTATTCTTTGGTGCATCATAAAAAACTATATAACCTTTCGTAGACCGTAGAAAAACTAACACTAGAGTTGATGCCAACTTTTATTTAAGCAACTAAAAATAATGCAGACACTTCTGATCCCAAACAAACACCACACCCTTTCTAGTTATCTTGTTCAAAGGTACAACTACCACAATAAAGTTCCTAATGAACCTTTTGTGGTAACTAGATTAAGCTGTGAAATTGTGATACTCTATCAATATCTTGAGTTTCTCCCACCTTAACAATGACTCCACCTTCTTTGGGTATACATAAACCCCCTTCCTAGAGATGACATAATTGGAAAAAGACACATCAGTCAGCTAAAACTCACACTTACTGAACTAGCATATAACTGATGTTGCTCAAGAACTTCAAAGCATAGCCAATATGATGCTCATGATGTTGACTTTTATTAGAGTAAATAAAAATATCATCTATGAATACCACAATGAACCAATGTATATGCTACCATAATACTTTGTCCATCAGGTCCATGTACATTGTTGGTGCATTATTTTTCCCAAATGACATAATCACAAACTCATAGTAACCATATCTAGCACTAAAGAGTGTCTTAGGTATGTCCTCTATCCTTATCCTCAACTGATGATATCTTGATATCCAATAAATCCTAGAAAACATTTTACCACCCTCAACTAATCAAAAAGACCATCGGTCCTCGACAAAGGGTACATGACTTTTTTTTATTATAACCTTATTCAACTATCAGTAGTCTATGTATAACCTCATAGAACCCTTTTTCTTCTTAATGAGGAACACTGAAGCACCCCAACGGGATGTGCTCGACTTCATAAAACCCTTCTCCAACAACCATTGAAGTTGCTTCTTCAACTCTCTCATCTCTATAGGTGCCATATTATAAGGTGCATGTGCTATAGGTTTCCTTCCCGGGATCATATTGATCTCAAAATTAATCTCTCTAGGAGGCAGAACTGTATCATGCCCAAATCCAAGAACATAACTTAATCCTTTATTTTACTTGGTCCTTTTATCATTATGTTATAATTAGACCCTTTTATTTGAGTTATAAAATTTAAGAGAAATTGGATCCAAGAATATACATTATTTTAACAAAAAACCTTTTACATAAGGTCAAATAAAAATCAAGAGTAATTTGTGCCAAAAAATAGTGTTCTAACCAATAGCCTTTTATATAAGATTAAAGATAAATAAATCAATTACGTCATCCATTGGGGTTAATAATAAAAATTCACCAATTAATTAATTTTGAACCAAACTTATGACTCTAGAATCATCCAATATCTATTTTACAAAATGTGGCATACAAATATGAAGAATGCATAGAATGGAGTAAAAAGCAAAGTAAATACATTAAATACAAATTTAACACCCAAATAAAGATATGGAACTCTAAGAAGATCAATAGGAGAAATTGACTTCAAACTCAGATTTCACACATATTAATTAAACTTCATATCAAATTTCATGTCAGTTAGGTAATCTTTACTCCCTCAATTGTAGTAGTGAAGAAAATTCTTAATCAACATAGGTATATTGATATAATTAATTGACTAGATTAATATTTCCTATGTCCACATGGTTACTAATTATTACGTTCTCCTCCTCTTCCACACATATAATCGTAACCTATGTCCCTGATAGTGGTTTCTCTCCCGTCCTCCATGCATTTTCCTGCTCCTCTCCTTCCTCCCCTACTTCTAATGCTGCACTTTCCTCTCCTTTCCTGTTCCAATGGGATTCTATCCCCCTTCTCTCTTTCTCATATGGCACCCGACCACCATATCCATAGAGCATCATTGCCTCCTAGTGCAGCTGTGACTGACGTCTCCGTTGGACAACAAACACCACTTAACCACCTCATCTCTTTTCCTAGTAGTCTTCCACCACAATTTGACCTCTACCTCATGAATCCAAATCACCCTAGTCATCTTCTCCTTCTTGTGTTCCTACACTAATAGAGGGTGACCACAATCATGCAACACAATGACCCATAGAGGTGCTGCAAACTCTACAAACCACCAGGAAAATGAACAATGGTGGAACCACCACCCACAAACCACCATAATTTCTTTCCCCATTCTACAGTTCCTCTTAACTCCCTCACTCCCTCTACTTCTTCCACTCCATGCACCCCATCTTATGAAAAATAGACCTGCAAGTCTAAATTGCATCAACCTCCCACACTGTCATCACATGGACTACCTTCAACCATGTTTAGAGAGTCTATGCAACTAGGTAAACTCTCTCAATCTCTTCCCAACATTATGGAGGACATTATGCACATCCTTGTAAGACATTCAAATGAGGAGGTGCAATCATCACATGGATCAGAGACCTTTTGTGCCTTCGACCATAGTCTGATAAAAAACAATCTATACATTCTAGAGAACTTCCCCTTCATGCCTATTGGAATCAATAAAGAGATGTGATCTATGTGATCAGTTCCTTCCCAAAACCTGTAACCAATAGGCAATCAAGGAGAGTGACCATGAAAGACCAATATGATGATATTTGGTATGCAAGCTTGTTTCATGTTGATTCTATTTCCAATAAACTTAGTTAATGAGGATAATTAGATACTAACTCAGAGAATAAGTTAATAAAAGATGGTACTTTAGGTAGTAGTCTCAATAATACAAACATGTATAGGTTTTCATAATAGTGAGTTCATCAATATATATATTTGTATCACCTAGATATATGAACACATGAATATATTGATGTGAGTAACTAGGAAGTCTGAAACAAATTGTGACAACTTGGTTTTCTGCTCCATCTAGTATACTCTTTCTCTCTCTCTTCAAGAGAGCCATCTAAGTCAATATAACTACAATCTCAATACTTAATTATTATGATACCCCAATTTGAGCACCTTGATGACTAATTTTATATTTTGTGGCTCTAATGTGAGAGATTGAAGTATGCACCATTAATTCATATGTCACCATCCTGCAAATGAAATTAGACATTTTCTATATGATTTTCATGCCTTAAAATATATCTCATGTGGTACAACTAAAACTTTAAATCTAACAACACAAAAATTTCCTCAATCTGACAATCATAGCTCAAGTTGTGTAAGTTTGAAATTTTCTTGTTTGATCTAGATTTAATCTTTTTAATCCTGTTTTCACCACATTATGGGCCAACCTCCTAAGGCCCATTGATGGGCAAGACCCAACAGAGACACACTGTAATGACTCCGCCTCCCAATAACCCCCAATTAAGGGGGACCCGAAGGTCAGAGCCGTTATTCAATTAACATGATCAAAGATTCGACAAATAATCAATAATAATTATGAAATTCTACTACTAAACTGAAAACTGGCATAAAATTAAAACTTTACTTACCTTTGAAAACTTTGGAAATCTATCTATCCAGAGCTTGAATTATTCTATCTAATCCTCCTTGCACTTTATTTCTTATTTCCACAATGTGTCACTTTACTGTTTGTTCTTTCAATTGTTGTTCCTAAAACGCCGACAAACAAAACGTCGGTCAGTATATCGAAATATACTGGTATGTGGGAACAACCAAAAGTTTGCACATAAGGATAATAATCTAATTAGCACAATCAAGTTAATTAACAAGCAAATTTACACTTTTTAGTATGACATTCTCCACCGCTTTTGCCCTAACCCTGGCATACCCACCTTAGGGTTTCCTTTGCCAATGACTTAAGGCCACCTTCTCAATCCCGAGCTTGGTGCTTGGGGGTCACCACTCATGGTGCCCACTAGTCATGCAATATCATAGTCCACCTTCTCATTCCCGAGCTTGGTGCCTGGGGTCACCACTCAAGGTGTCCATTGGTCTACCCATCCGGGCCTGACCTTTGGCATCATCCATCAAGGTGACATGTAAGTGCGAGAATCCATACTTCTATTATTAATGTGATAATCATAGTGACTTTATAGTTTGCAAGTATGAACATCCAAATTGATCATTTGCATTCAATGCGATTAACCATCCAGAAAATCATCGGGAAACTAAGGCGGTTATTCATAATTGACCCCATACCTGATCTGACGATTGGAACAAAAATATCCATGCAAATAAGAATCCAAGCAAGCAAGCATTTTCAACAAGATACTGAAATAATCACGTAATTCCCTTTTTATTATTCATGTCATCAAGATCCATTAAACCTAGCTCGCTTCCTAGGGTTTCTAATTCACTTTTAGGGTTTCTTTTGCAACTAGGGCTTCCCTTCATCTTTTACTATTTAAAACCCTAATTTAACGCAATTGATCACAAACCCTAATTATTTCCACATCTAATCCTCGATTTTGGGATTTAAGGCATAATCAACCATTATATAAGTCCATTAAGCCTCTTTTCATTAAAGCTACCATTTTCATCTTTTTAATATATAACAAGAGCATTATGCTCATTTATCGTCAATTCATAATTCGTTATGATTGAACTCACATACGAACTTGATTCGTCATTAATTCCATCTTGATTCATTCAAAAACCCTAATTTCTATATTAAGGTTATTTATCCACAAATTAGGAACCTTTTTAATCAAAATAAATTAGAACCATCATATCTCAGCTTTGTACATGAATTTGACCAATTAAAATCAGTAAGGGTCATAATTACCAAAGTTAGGGTTCAAGGTTCATTAAAGCATATGGAACCCTAAATTAATCAAAGTACGCATGAAGATCACCTCTTTAGATCTAATATGCCCTTTTGTTAACAACAAGTTAATATCTACTTTAAACACCCATCTAACCCCTTTCTAACTCATTAATCATCAAGGGTTAGGGTTTTTCATTGATTAAACTATTAAAGATAACACCTTTATACTTTTTGAATTGTAAGCAGAATCAGGCTCCAATTATATTTTTATTGGATTCTTCACGTTTTTATGATCAACTTTCATGTATAATTCATTTTAATATGAGCTACCAGTAATTAGATATGAATTTTACGAGATGATTACCTTTTGGGCCAATGGGAGGCCGCCACATCAGTAGAGTGGCTTGCTCCACTGAGGCGGGGTCAGCGATGGGTCAAAGGGAAACTTTGCCCCTCCCTTCCTTCACGACCATCAAGGGCAAACGAGTATCTTTACCCTTTCCTCCTTCTTCTTCCTCACGACACTCCCCGCGTACAGGATTGCACCGAACCAGGGTCAACACCATAGTTGACCTTGCGTCCTCGACCTTCAAACTTCAAAGCAAAGTCTCGCACACCTTCGTCCGGTCCTCCCGAACTTGTCTCTGCTTCTAATTTCTCCATTGGTATGTTGGATCGCTGGAACGGGTGGGACGAACTCCGGCCAGGAAAGTAGAGCGGCCCATGGGTAGATAGCAAAGCTCTAGGGGAAATTCTCCACCCGGTTACGATCTTGAAGGCCAGCAGAGCCTCACGAAGGTGGTTGAGTCCTTGTCAGGGAGCAACAACCTTCTTATATAGGGAAGTTCTCCCTACCACAGCCTTACTGCAAAGATAAATCAGGTGAAGCTTCTAGGGCTTCCCAAACCACCCCAATCCTAGGTTGGTTGGGTGCGAAATTCGCTCCTGAAGTCAGCGAGGTTGTTTCCAAAATCGCACATAAACTAGGTTGTGAGAGAATCCAAGAAAATCCAGACACCTCTTATTTCCAATCCTACTGGAGGTAGAAGAGGACCCAAGTACCCTTGGATCTTAATCCAACGACTGCTGTGGTGCGCGCCAAATCCCTATGGAAATATTTATCATTTTAATCAGGAAGATAAGTGCGACATTAATATTTCCTCTACACATTAGGAAAACTTCCAAAAATTGTATCTATCAAGCCTCTTACACGTTTGATCCCAAATTTTGAGGGAAGCTTAGTAATAACTTAATCTTTTATTATGCCAAATTTGGACCCATTATCTAATGAAATCGGATCCCTTTCTTTAGTTGCAAGTTATTACTCAATTATGTATATTTCTCATCTATTTTCTCTTTCCTTTGTCTTTAAATTATTATTCTGAGTTCCTTGAACCTCAAGGAACCTTAATGGCTTGAAATCCCATCTTGGGAATATCTCTTAGCCTTTTACTTACTTTTTATCCATTATTTCTCATTAACTTATTTATTTCTTATCGAAATATCTCTTTTCGAGGATTTCTCTTTATGTCTCTTTTTATTTTCCTTATTGGAATTTCTTTTAACATTAAAAACCTTATGGATACGAAAATCCACCTCTTTTCACTTATTTCCCCAATTTTATCATTGTTTTCAATTTCTTTCGTAATAAAGAAATATTTAATTGATCTTTTCTTTTCTTATTGCTTTATCTTTACAATTTTGGACTCCTTGGGACCCAAGGTACCTAAGAGGCACGAAATCCCTTTTTGGATTTGCCTTCTAGAGGTTTCCACATCTTTATTTTCTCAAAACTCAATTATTCATTTACTAATTGAATTTCCTTGTTATTGTGCCCAATAGCCAATAAAGCCCACAACATAATCATCAAGGATATTGTAAACGAAATCCATTTATTCAAAACAAATTATATCATTATTTGTTCCAATATCTTTAATATGAGAATTTACATTTCTCTCCAAATGAACCCAAAAATTGGGGTTGTAACATCCTTCCCCTCTTATAGGAATTTTGCCCTCAAAATTCCACCAAGCAAACAAACAAATCAGGATAAGCCTTTCTTGTGTCCAACATGGCTCCCATGTGGCCTTACCCTTTCCATGGTGCTTCTCAAGAACCTTCATCATCTCATATTCTTCCATCTGAGTTCTTTCTTACCTTGGTATATCGTACCCTCATAGGTGACTCATGACATTTCAACCTCTCAAAAGCTGAATAGGTTCAAGGCTCAACACATGGCTTGGGTTCCTCACATAGTGCTCTAGATCAGACTCATGCAACATATTACACATCATGTTATCCTGAGGGGCAAGGCTAAACACAACCATCTCCACCAATCCATCTCAAATGGACCCATATATCGGGGACTCATCTTTCTCAGCTGTAGGTTAGAGGTGTCGGATTTTCACATCACATATTCTCCCATAGTGAACTGCATGTCAGTCTGCTTTGCATCAGCTCGTGACTCATGTCACCACTGGGCTCTCTCTCAGCCATTACACAATCAAAGCGACTTCATCTGCACACACTGTGGTTCTTTTTTGACATTCACGAGGCCTCCTTCACCAACATCATCATAATGAAGTGGTGACTGACACAACTTCCTTATAGAACTTCTTTCATCCCGATAATAGGTTATGGTGGTTAACATCACATCTTAAGAACTGTCTCTTTGTATCACCCTGAATGAGCACACATGCACTCATCAGATCCTCTAGTCTGGATCATACTAACCATTAGCATGGGGTGTTAAAATGTACTAACATCGAGTTCTTCATGTATCTACTTTCACCTCACGGAAGTGAATCTTTAGGTTACAATCAAAAACTTTGAACTCACATCATGGTGTAGTTGAACCATCTCTCTCTCTTATCAGTACTTCAACCAGATCTGTCCCATGCCAGTGCCCTTTCTTTCCCATATCATCTAGGTAAGACGATCTACCATAACCCATATTGCATCTAGACCTTCCTTGGTCTAGGTGAGACTGACAACATCCATAGTGATGAACTCCCATTCCCTCTCGGGAACTCTTTATACTTTATATCCATGCACTGGGTTACTGGTGTTCGTCCTTCACCCCCATCTTTCATGGCCATATGCCACATGCCTTCATATTAAGCATCCAAAGTTCTACTATTACTTACTATCTTGTTAGTATCACGGTGTTTGGAGATCTTAAAACCATGATCTCTTGTATGTCATGATTCCTCAAGCTTGATACTTCGGAAACCATAAACCACTTTCATCAGGGTTTGATCACCTTCCTTTCCAAAGAAGTGCATCTGAGGTTCTACAACCATCCTTTCATTACATCAAGGACTAGGCTGGCTAACCAAAGAACCACTAATCTTGTTCAACAGATCTCGTTATATCTAAGTGTTATCCAAATTTATCTCTTTTTCTCAACTTAAGGTTAGACTAAAAACCTCAACTTCTTCTAGCTTCCAGCTAAACTAGGCACTATATCTCAACCATAGCATTCATTACCACTTCTTATCCTTAGGTGTTAGGTAGCATACACCTCCATGTATTATTCTTATAATCTCATCTCAAACTCTAAGTTTATCTTCATCAAGAAACTCTGAGCTCATCCACCTGGTGATCAAACTCAACCTTGTATAACTTGCAAATTTCACAAAGCTTCTACTAGGAACATCCTTTCAAGGTGATTATCTTAATACTTTTATCGTTTGTACCTGTCCATGTATCATTCATTCCACCAAGGTATGTTATCATTTCTATCCTCATACCTTGTAGAAACGTTCCAACTCGCATCATCTTTTATCCTTGGTGTATGGCATGCATATTGTCCCATCTCTCCCTCTCATAACAAGAGGAAATAAGCATTTGGCGGCCGTCCAAACACAAAGTTCTTCCTATTCCAAGAGTAGATATGATACATCCACATCGCCAGTACACCTTCAATTCTAAGTTGAAACGTGCAACTTATGTCTCTACATCATGATATCAAAGTTACTTCTATGGAAAACTGGTCTTGAACTTACTTGGGTCACCACACAATCCTTGGTCATCTCCTCTAGGTCTATAGGGTGCCGACACTTTTGGGGTCATCCCTTTTCCCTTATGCATCCAGAGAGTGCCCTACTCATCTGCCCTTTGGGTCCCATGAGTTCATGAAAGTGATAAATCTCCTAACCCATGACCATCAGACAATGATAGTTGTTACCTCCCGCCCCTATGGTCATGTGCAACTAGGGAATTAGGCAACTCCTTCTTCCATCGGTCTTATCCCTACCTGACCCTAGGATAGACTTAGGATTCTATTATAGTACATGTACGACCTAGAACCTTACCCAATCCTTCATCATATCTCTCTGCATTCTTGGGCTGTCTTTCATCCTTTCACAGGGGTCATGGTGACCTACCTACCTTGGTCAGGCCCCATACTAGTTACTTCCATGGTAACACATCCACATGCACATAGAGATGGTTATCTTTGTGTCTACAGGTTCATTCTCATGCCATGCACTTATCACTTAGTCTCTCAAGATCCTATGGGACCTCTTTAGGTTACCTAAAAACCAATAAAACTCGTAAACACCCAACCAAAGGGTCCATCTCCCAGGATGGGGGGAAACTACAACTCTTGACAACAAGGTCACAACCATACTTAGGGTTTACATTCCCATGAGCATGCCTAACCCAACAGCTACTAAGGCACAAGAAGACCACCTATTAAACCATGCTAGGTCATACTTGTTCTCTTTCCTCAACATTAGATAAACTTAGTTGTGAGGGGTTCATCAAACATACCTTTAACTTAAGGGGTTTCCTTTTTCCTCTACGCATGAGGAGTACCATGCTCAAAACTATAGAGACTCAAATCTCATTATGAGAATCATATACACTGCTTCCCCTCTTAGGCATAGGAACCCTAAGTTCACCTTTGTGTATCCTACTGCATGCTCAATCTCTTAACCATGAATCAAGCATGTCCAAGGTATGTCATGCACTTCCTGCCATCCTTCTATTCAAACAACACTTCAGAGTGGAGTCCTCCTCAAGGACAACCAATCTGGTACAAGGCCTCACAACCTGTTACTAGTCCTCTTCAGGGTCTAAGGAACTTCTTCTTTCTAACCCTAGAAGGTGATCATCTATACCATGGGCTCATAGGTACCAACTGCCTTACCTTCCCTCTAGATTTTTGTTTCTCCAAAGGCAACCAGGATATCCTCAGCCTCCAGGGATCATGCATGGGGTAACCAAAACCATCCACTTAGGTTGCATCATCCTCAACTCCCCACTATCCCTCATATCTCAGAGTCTAAGCTTCCAACCTTCCCGTTTGGGTCCTTCTTTCTCTCTCCACATCCAACCTTACTACTAGAGGTCCTCTCTCCAAGAAGGATCAAGCTTATAAGCATACCCCTACCTAGGGGAAGTCTATGTTCAAGCTTATATTTGCTCATGATTATCCATAGCCCCTTATGCTTATCTCATAAGCCCTCCATCCTGTCCTTCTGGCCTCGATTTTAACTTACTACTCACACTACTGATGTACTCTGGGTGCAATCTATATCCTACTTGCAACAACCCATATAGTTTCTATAGGTTCTTCTCTAACCTTATCCATGAAGGAGCTATCCTTCGCTCAAACATGGACGACCCTTCCCAGGGTTGGGTTGCCAAAGGTGCTAGGTCATCCAACCTCTCATGGTTCGTATGGCAATCTAAAGGCATGTCCATCCAAAACCCAGTCAACCATGACATTTAACTCATCATGTCATCTCTCTCTCTAACCTCCACTTAGGGTTAGAGTTAACGTCATCCTCAGAGGATGTGCTAGGTCTAAGACTAACTCTCTCTACTCATCCTCTTGACAAGGAGGTCTATCCTCAGGTCTCTCCTGAGGGCAATGACAACTCATGTCATACGACCTAAACATGCATCTATTCTTTAGTTTGCGCTTAATCTATTAAGCTTATGTCCATGACATCTTATTTACATGCTTTTCATTAATTTGGTGGAGGATTCCTTATATCTTATTAACCTTACCCATACCTCAAGAGGGTGAGGAGAAGAGAGAAAACCCTACTCCTTAAGGTCCTTAACAAAATTTGAGTTGATAAGGGATGAACAAGATGAGAGAGTCCTAAAGGTATCTTATTTCGAGTCATATCCTAAGACATTAGCCCGGCAGTCACACAATCCGGGAGTCCTCATATTCTCACTAGCGGTGCGGAGGAAAACATTGCCAGCCCCCGAACGTGATCCTTTTCTAGACACCTCAGTCTTTCGAACAATTCTCTAATAGCTCCCTCAGTTCTATGGAATTTGTAAAATTTAATAATTATTTAAAGATTAAATGAGGAACCTATGCTCTGATACCAATTGTAACGACCCCGCCTCCCAGTAACCCCCAATTAAGGGGGACCCGAAGGTCAGAGCCGTTGTTCAATTAACAGGATCAAAGGTTCGACAAATAATCAATAATAATTATGAAATTTTACTACTAAACTGAAAATTGGTATAAAATTAAAACTTTACTTACCTTAGAAAACACTGTAAATCTATCTATCCAGAGCTTGAATTATTCTATCTAATCCTCCTTGCACTTTATTTCTTATTTCCACAATGTGTCACTTTACTGTTTGTTCTTTCAATTGTTGTTCTTAAAACACCGACAAACAAAACGTCGGTCAGTATATCGAAATATACTGGTATGTGGGAACAACCAAAAGTTTGCACATAAGGATAACAATCTAATTATCACAATCAAGTTAATTAACAAGCCAATTTACACTTTTTAGTATGACATTCTCCACCGCTTTTGCCCTAACCCTGGCATACCCACCTTAGGGTTTCCTTTGCGAATGACTTAAGGCCACCTTCTCAATCCCGAGCTTGGTTCCTGGGGGTCACCACTCATGGTGCCCACTAGTCATGCAATATCATAGGCCACCTTCTCATTCCCGAGCTTGGTGCCTGGGGTCACCACTCAAGGTGTCCATTGGTCTACCCATCTGGGCATGACCTTTGGCATCATCCATCAAGGTGGCATGTAAGTGCAAGAATCCATACTTCTATTATTAATGTGATAATCATAGTGACTTTATAGTTTGCAAGTATGAACATCCAAATTGATCATTTGCATTCAATGCGATTAACCATCCGGAAAATCCTCGGGAAACTAAGGCGGTTATTCATAATTAACCACATACCTGATCTGATGATTGGAACAGAAATATCCATGCAAATAAAAATCCAAGAAAGCAAGCATTTTCAACAAGATCCTGAAATAATCACATATTTCCCTTTTTATTATTCATGTCATCAAGATCCATTAAACCTAGCTCGCTTCCTAGGGTTTCTAATTCACTTTTAAGGTTTCTTTTGCAATTAGGGCTTCCCTTCATCTTTTACTATTTAAAACCCTAATTTAACGCAATTGATCACATACCCTAATTATTTCCACATCTAATCCTCAATTTTGGGATTTAAGGCATAATCAACCATTATATAAGTCCATTAAGCCTCTTTTCATTAAACCTACCATTTTCATTTTTTTAATATATAACACAATCATTATGCTCATTTATCGTCAATTCATAATTCATTATGATTGAACTCACATACGAACTTGATTCGTCATTAATTCCATCTTGATTCATTCAAAAACCCTAATTTCTATATTAAGGTTATTTATCCACAAATTAGGAACCTTTTTAATCAAAATAAATTAGAACCATCATATCTCAGCTTTGTACATGAATTTGACCAATTAAAATCATTAAGGGTCATAATTACCAAAGTTAGGGTTCAAGGTTCATTAAAGCATATGGAACCCTAAATTAATCAAATTATGCATGAAGATCATCTCTTTAGATCTAATATGCCCTTTTGTTAACAACATGTTAATATCTACTTTAAACACCCACCTAACCCCTTTCTCACTCATTAATAATCAAGGGTTAGGGTTTTTCATTAATTAAACTATTAAAGATATCATCTTTATAATTTTTGAATTGCAAGTAGAATCAAGCTCCAATTATATTTTTATTGGATTCTTCACGTTTTTATGATCAACTTTCATGTATAATTTGTTTTAATCTGAGCTACCAGTCATTAGATATGAATTTTATGAGATGATTACCTTTTGGGCCAATGGGAGGCCGCCACATCAGCAGAGTGTCTTGCTCCACTGAGGCGGGGTCAGTGACGGGTCAAAGGGAAACTTTTCCCCTCAGTTCCTTCACGAGCATCAAGGGTAAATGAGTATCTTTACCCTTCCCTCCTTCTTCTTCCTCGCGACACTCCCCGCGTATAGGACTGTGCCGAACCAGGGTCAACACCATAGTTGACCTTGCGTCCTCGACCTTCAAACTTCAAAGCAAAGTCTCGCACACCTTCGTCTGGTCCTCCCAAACTTGTCTCTGCTTCTAATTTCTCCATTGGTATGTTGGATCGCTGGAACGGGTGGGACGAACACTAGCCAGGCAAGTAGAGTGGCGCAGGGGTAGATAGCAACGCTCTAGGGGAAATTCTCCACCTGGTTACGATCTTGAAGGCCAGCAGAGCCTCATGAAGGTGGTTGAGTCCTTGTCAGGGAGCAACGACCTTCTTATATAGGGAAGTTCTCCCTGCCACAGCCTTACTGCAAAGATAAATCGGGTGAAGCTTCTAGGGCTTCCCAAACCACCCCAATCCTAGGCCGGTTGGGTGCGAAATTCACTCCTGAAGTCAGCGAGGTTGTTTCCAAAATCGCACATAAACCAGGTTGCGAGAGAATCCAAGAAAATCCAGACACCTCTTGTTTCCAATCCTACTGGAAGTAGAAGAGGACCCAGGTGCCCTTGGATCTTAATCCAACGACTGCCATGGTGCGCGCCAGATACATATGGAAATATTTATCATTTTAATCAAGAAGATAAGTGCGACATTAATATTTTCCTCTACACATTAGGAAAACTTCCAAAAATCGTATCTTTCAAACCGCTAACATGTTTGATCCCAAATTTTGAGGGAATCTTAGTAATAACTTAATCTTTTATTATTCCAAATTTGGACCCATTATCTAAAGAAATCAGATCCCTTTCTTTAGTTGCAAGTTATTACTCAATTATGTATATTTCTCATCTATTTTCTCTTTCCTTTGTCTTTAAATTATTATTCTGAGTTCCTTGAACCTCGAGGAACCTTAATGGCTTGAAATCCCATCTTGGGAATATGTTTTAGCCTTTTACTTACTTTTTATCCATTATTTCTCATTATCTTATTTATTTCTTATCGAAATATATCTTTTCGAGAATTTCTCTTTATCTCTCTTTTTATTTTCCTTATTTGAATTTCTTTTAACATTAAAAACCTTATGAATACGAAATTCCTCCTCTTTTCACTTATTTCCCCCATTTTATCATTGTTTTCAATTTCTTTCTTAATAAAGAAATATTTAATTGATCTTTTCTTTTCTTATTGCTTTATCTTTACAATTTTGGACTCCTTGGGACCCAAGGAACCCAAGAGGCATGAAATCCCTTTTTGGATTTGCCTTCTAGAGGTTTCCACATCTTTCTTTTCTCAAAACTCAATTATTCATTTACTAATTGAATTTCCTTGTTATTGGGCCCAATAGCCAATAAAACCCACAACACAATCATCAAGGCTATTGTAAACGAAATCCATTTATTCAAAAAAAATTATATCATTATTTGTTCCAATATCTTTAATATGAGAATTTACATTTCTCTCCAAATGAACCCAAAAATTGGGGTTGTAACATCCTTCCCCTCTTATAGGAATTTTTCCCTCAAAATTCCACCAAGCAAACAAACAAATTAGGATAAGCCTTTCTTGTGTCCAACATGGCTCCCATGTGGCCTTACCCTTTCCATGGTGCTTCCCAAGAACCTTCATCATCTCATATTCTTCCATCTGAGTTCTTTCTTACCTTGGTATATCGTACCCTCATAGGTGACTCAGGACATTTCAGCCTCTCAAAAGTTGAATAGGTTCAAGGCTCAACACATGGCTTGGGTTCCTCACATAGTGCTCTAGATTGGACTCATGGAACATATTACACATCATGTTATCCTGAGGGGCAAGGATAAATACAACCATCTCCACCAATCCATCTCAAATGGACCCATATATTAGGGACTCAGCTTTCTCAGTTGTAGCTTAGAGGTGTTATATTTTCACATCACATATTCTCCCATAGTGAACTGCATGTCAGTCTGCTTTGCATCAGCTCATGACTCATGTCACCACTGGGCTCTCTCTCAGCCATTGCACAATCAAAGTGACTTCATCTGCACACAATGTGGTTCTTTCGGACATTCACGAGGCCTCCTTCACGAACATCATCATAATGAAGTGGTGACCGACACAAATTCCTTATAGAACTTCTTTCATCCCGATAATAGGTTATGGTGGTTAACATCACATCTTAAGAACTGTCTCTTTGTATCACCTTGAATGAGCACACATGCTCTCATCATACCCTCTAGTCTGGATCATACTAACCATTAGCATGGGGTGTTAAACTGTACTAACACTGAGTTCTTCATGTATCTACTTTCACCTCACGGAAGTGAATCTTTAGGTTACACTCAAAAACTTTGAACTCGCATCATGGTGTAGTTGAACCATCTCTCTCTCTTATCGGTAGTTCAACCAAATCTGTCCCATGACAGTACCCTTTCTTTCTCATATCATCTAGGTAAGACGATCTACCATAACGGATATTACATCTTGACCTTCCTTGGTCTAGGGGAGACTGACAACATCCATAGTGATGAACTCCCATTCCCTCTTAGGAACTCTTTATACTTTATATCCATGCACTGGGTTACTGGTGTTCGTCCTTCACCCCCATCTTGCATTGCCGTATGCCACATGCCTTCATATTAAGCATCCAAAGTTCTACTATTACTTACTATCTTGGTAGTATCACGGTGTTTGGTGATCTTAAAACCATGATCTCCTGTATGTCATGATTCCTCAAGCTTGATACCTCAGAAACCATAAACCACTGTCATCAGGGTTTCATCACCTTCCTTTCCAAAGAAGTGCATCTGAGGTTCTACAACCATCCTTTCATTACATCAAGGACTAGGATGGCTAACCAAACAACCACTAATCTTATTCAACAGATCTCGTTATATCTGAGTGTTATCCAAATTTATCTCTTTTTCTCAACTTAAGGTTTGCCTAACAACCTCAACTTCTTCTAGCTTCCAGCTAAACTAGGCACTATATCTCAACCATAGCATTCATTACTACTTCTTATCCTTAGGTGTTAGGTAACATACACCTCCATGTATTATTCTTATCATCTCATCTCAAACTCTAAGTTTATCTTCATCAAGAAACTCTGAGCTCATCTACCTGGTGATCAAACTCAACCTTGTATAACTTGAAAATTTCACAAAGCTTCTACTAGGAACATCCTTTCAAGGTGATTATCTTAATACTTTTATCGTTTGTACCTGTCCATGTATCATTCATTCCACCAAGGTATGTTATCATCTCTATCCTCATACATTGTAGCAATGTTCCAACTCGCATCATCTTTTATCCTTGGTGTATGGCATGCATATTGTCCCATCTCTCCCTCTCATAACAAGAGGAAATATGCATTTGGCGGCCATCCAAACACAAAGTTCTTCATGTTCCAAGAGTAGAGATGATACATCCACATCACCAGTACACCTTCAATTCTAAGTTGAAACGTGCAACTTATGTCTCTACATCATGATATCAAAGTTACTTCCATGGAAAACTGGTCTCGAACTTACTTGGGTCACCACACAATCCTTGGTCATCTCCTCTAGGTCTATAGGGTGCCGACACTTTTGGGGTCATCCCTTTTCCCTTATGCATCCAGAGAGTGCCCTACTCATCTGCCCTTTGGGTCCCATGAGTTCATGAAGGTGATTAATCTCCTAACCCATGACCCTCAGACAATGATAGTTGTTACCTCCCGACCCTATGGTCATGTGCAACTAGGGAATTAGGCAACTCCTTCTTCCATCGGTCTTATCCCTACCTGACCCTAGGATAGACTTAGGATTCTATTATAGTACTTGTCCGACCTAGAACCTTACCCAATCCTTCATCATCTCTCTCTACATTCTTGGGCTGTCTTTCATCCTTTCATAGGGGTCATGGTGACCTGCCTACCTTGATCAGGCCCCATACTAGTTACTTCCATGGTAATACATCCACATGCATGTAGAGATGGTTATCTATGGGTCTACAGGTTCATTCTCATGCCATGTACTTATCACTTAGTGTCTCAAGATCCTATGGGACCTCTTTAGGTTACCTAAAAACCAACAAAACTGGTAAACACCCAACCAAAGGGTCCCTCTCCCAGGATGGGGGGAAACTACAACTCTTGACAACAAGGTCACAACCGTCCTTAGGGTTTACATTCCCATGAGCATGCCTAGCCCAACAGCTACTAAGGCACAAGCAGACCACCTATTAAACCATGCTAGGTCATACTTGTTCTCTTTCCTCAACATTAGATCAACTTAGTTGTGAGGGGTTCATCAAACATACCTTTAACTTAATGGGTTTCCTTTTTCCTCTACGCATGAGGAGTACCATGCTCGAAACTATAGAGACTCAAATCTCATTATGAGAATCAGATACACTGCTTCCCCTCTTAGGACTAGGAACCCTAAGTTCACCTTTGGGTATCCAACTGCATGCTCAATCTCTTAACCATGAATCAAGCATGTCCAAGGTATGTCATGCACTTCCTGTCATCCTTCTATTCAAATAACACTTCAGAGTGGAGTCCTCCTCAAGGACAACCAATCTGGTACAAGGCCTCACAACCTGTTACTAGTCCTCTTCAGGGTCTAAGGAACTTCATCTTTCTAACCCTAGAAGGTGATCATCTATACCATGGGCTCATAGGTACCAGCCGCCTCACCTTCCCTCTAGGTTTTTGTTTCTCCAAAGGCAACTAGGATATCCTCAACCTCCAGGGATCATGCATGGGGTAACCAAAAACATCCACTTAGGTTGCATCATCCTCAACTCCCTACTATACCTCATATCTCAGAGTCTAAGCTTCCAACCTTCCCGCTTGGGTCCTGCTTTCTCTCTCCACATCCAACCTTACTACTAGAGGTCCTCTCTCTAAGAAGGATCAAGCTTATAATCATACCCCTACCTAGGGGAAGTCTATGTTCAAGCTTAGCTTTGCTCATGATTATCCATAGCCCCTTATGCTTATCTCATAAGCCATCCATCCTGTCCTTCAGGCCTCAGTTTTAACTTACTACTTGCACTACTGATGTACTCTGGGTACAAGCTATATCCTACTTGCAAAAACCCATACGATTTCTATAGGTTCTTCTCTAACCTCATCCATGAAGGAGCTATCCTTCGCTCCAACATGCACGACCCTTCCCAGGGTTGGGTTGCCAAAGGTGCTAGGTCATCCAACCTCTCATGGTTCGTATGGCAATCCAAAGGCATGTCCATCCAAACACCCAGTCAACCATGGCATTTAACTCATCATGTCATCTCTCTCTCTCTAACCTCCACTTAGGGTTAGAGTCAACATCATCCTCAGAGGATGTGCTAGGTCTAAGACTAACTCTCTCTAATCATCCTCCTGACAAGGAGGTCTATCCTCATGTCTCTCCTGAGGGCAATGACAACTCATGCCATACGACCTAAGCATGCATCTATTCTTTAGTTTGCGCTTAATCTATTAAGCTTATGTCCATGACATCTTATTTACATGCTTTTCATTAATTTGGTGGAGGATTCCTTAGACCTTATTAACCTTACCCATACCTCAAGAGGGTGAGGAGAAGAGAGAAAACCCTAATCCTTAAGGTCCTTAACAAAATTTGAGTTGAGAAGGGATGAACAAGATGAGAGAGTCCTAAAGGTATCTTATTTCGAGTCATATCCTAAGACATTAGCCAGGCAGTCACACAATCTGAGAGTCCTCGTATTCTGACTAGCGGTGTGGAGGAAAATATTGTCAGCCCCCAGACGTGATCCTTTTCTAGACACCTCAGTCTTTCGAACAATTCTCTAATAACTCCCTCGGTTCTACGGAATTTGTAAAATTTAATAATTATTTAAAGATTAAATGAGGAACCTATGCTCTAATACCAATTGTAACGACCCCACCTCCCGGTAACCCCCAATTTAGGGGGACCCGAAGGTCTGAGCCGTTATTCAATTAATAGGATCAAAGGTTCAACAAATAATCAATAATAATTATACAATTCTATTACTAAACTAAAAACTGGTATAAAATTAAAACTTTACTTATCTTTGAAAACTTTGGAAATCTATCTATCCAGAGCTTGAATTATTCTATCTAATCCTCCTTGCACTTTATTTCTTATTTCCATAATGTGTCACTTTACTATTTGTTCTTTCAATTGTTGTTCCTAAAACACCGACAAACAAAACGTCAGTCAGTATATCAAAATATTAGGGTATGTGGGAACAACCAAAAGTTTGCACGTAAGGATAACAATCCAATTATCACAATCAAGTTAATTAACAAACCAATTTACACTTTTTAGTATGACATTCTCCACCGCTTTTGCCCTAACCCTGGCATACCCACCTTAGGGTTTCCTTTGCGAATGACTTAAGGCCACCTTCTCAATCCCGAGCTTGGTGCCTGGGGTTCACCACTCATGGTGCCTACTAGTCATGCAATATCATAGGCCACCTTCTCATTCCCGAGCTTGGTGCCTAGGGTCACCACTCAAGGTGTCCATTGGTCTACCCATCTGGGCCTAACCTTTGGCATCATCCATCAAGGTGGCATGTAAGTGCGAGAATCCATACTTCTATTATTAATGTGATAATCATAGTGACTTTATAGTTTGCAAGTATGAACATCCAAATTGATCATTTGTATTCAATGCGATTAACCATCTGGAAAATCCTTGGGAAACTAAGGCGGTTATTCATAATTAACCACATACCTGATCTGATGATTTGAACAGAAATATCCATGCAAATAAGAATCCAAGCAAGGAAGCATTTTCATCAAGATACTGAAATAATCACATAATTCCCTTTTTATTATTCATGTCATCAAGATCCATTAAACCTAGCTCGCTTCCTAGGGTTTCTAATTCACTTTTAGGGTTTCTTTTGAAATTAGGGCTTCCCTTCATCTTTTACTATTTTAAACCCTAATTTAACGCAATTGATCACAAACCCTAATTATTTCCACATCTAATCCTCGATTTTGGGATTTAACGCATAATCAACCATTATATAAGTCCAATAAGCCTCTTTTCATTAAAGCTACCATTTTCATTTTTTTAATATATAACAAGATCATTATGCTCATTTATCGTCAATTCATAATTCGTTATGATTGAACTCACATACGAACTTGATTCGTCATTAATTCCATCTTGATTCATTCAAAAACCCTAATTTCTATATTAAGGTTATTTATCCACAAATTAGGAACCTTTTTAATCAAAATAAATTAGAACCATCATATCTTAGCTTTGTACATGAATTTGACCAATTAAAATCATTAAGGGTCATAATTACCAAAGTTAGGGTTCAAGGTTCATTAAAGCATATGGAACCCTAAATTAATCAAATTACAGATGAAGATCATCTCTTTAGATCTAATATGCCCTTTTGTTAACAACATGTTAATATCTACTTTAAACACCCACCTAACCCCTTTCTAACTCATTAATCATCAATGGTTAGGGTTTTTCATTGATTAAACTATTAAAGATAGCATCTTTATACTTTTTAAATTGCAAGAAGAATCAGGCTCCAATTATATTTTTATTGGATTATTCACGTTTTTATGATCAACTTTCATGTATAATTTGTTTTAATCTGAGCTACCAATCATTAGATATGAATTTTACAAGATGATTACCTTTTGGGCCAATGGGAGGCCGCCACATCAGCAGAGTGGCTTGCTCCACTGAGGTGGGGTCAGCGACGGGTCAAAGGGAAACTTTGCCCCTCCGTTCCTTCATGAGCATCAAGGGTAAACGAGTATCTTTACCCTTCCCCCTTCTTCTTCCTCGCGACACTCCCCGCGTACAGGACTGCGCCGAACCAGGGTCAACACCATTGTTGACCTTGCGTCCTCGACCTTCAAAGTTCAAAGCAAACTCTCGCACACCTTCGTCCAGTCCTCCCAAACTTGTCTCTGCTTCTAATTTCTCCATTGGTATGTTGGATCGCTGGAACGGGTGGGACGAACTCCAGCCAGGCAAGTAGAGCGGCGCAGGGCTAGATAGCAGCGCTCTAGGGGAAATTCTCCACCCGGTTACGATCTTGAAGGCCAGCAAAGCCTCATGAAGGTGGTTGAGTCCTTGTCAGGGAGAAACGACCTTCTTATATAGGGAAGTGCTCCCTACCGCAGCCTTACTACAAAGATAAATCGGGTGAAGCTTCTAGGGATTCCCAAACCACCCCAATCCTAGGTCGGTTGGGTGCGAAATTCGCTCCTGAAGTCAGCGAGGTTGTTTCCAAAATCTCACATAAACCAGGTTGTGAGAGAATCCAAGAAAATCCGGACACCTCATGTTTCCAATCCTACTGGAGGTAGAAGAGGACCCAGATGCCCTTGGATCTTAATACAACGGCTTCCGTGGTGCGCGCCAGATCCATATTGAAATATTTATCATTTTAATAAGGAAGATAAGTGCGACATTAATATTTTCCTCTACACATTAGGAAAACTTCCCAAAATCATATCTCTCAAACCGCTTACACGTTTGATCCCAAATTTTGAGGGAATCTTAGTAATAACTTAATATTTTATTATGACAAATTTGGACCCATTATCTAAAGAAATCGAATCCCTTTCTTTAGTTGCAAGTTATTACTCAATTATGTATATTTCTCATCTATTTTCTCTTTCCTTTGTCTTTAAATTATTATTCTGAGTTCCTTGAACCTCGAGGAACCTTAATGGCTTGAAATCCCATCTTGGGAATATCTCTTAGCCTTTTACTTACTTTTTATCCATTATTTCTCATTATCTTATTTATTTCTTATAGAAATATCTCTTTTCGAGGATTTCTCTTTATCTCTCTTTTTATTTTCCTTATTGGAATTTCTTTTAACATTAAAAACCTTATGGATACGAAAATCCACCTCTTTTCACTTATTTCCCCCATTTTATCATTGTTTTCAATTTCTTTCTTAATAAAGAAATATTTAATTGATCTTTTCTTTTCTTATTGCTTTATATTTACAATTTTGGACTCCTTGGGACCCAAGGAACCCAAGAGGCATGAAATCCCTTTTTGGATTTGCCTTCTAGAGGTTTCCACATCTTTATTTTCTCAAAACTCAATTATTCATTTACTAATTGAATTTCCTTGTTATTGGGCCCAATAGCCAATAAAGCCCACAACACAATCATCAAGTCTATTGTAAACGAAATCCATTTATTCAAAACAAATTATATCATTATTTGTTCCAATATCTTTAATATGAGAATTTACATTCCTCTCCAAATGAACCCAAAAATTGGGGTTGTAACACACACACATGGACTCTCCCTTCCTTCCCTTCCTCTTTAGGAAAAATACTGTGGAGATTTCTTCTTCGTTACCTTCTACACCCAAATTGGGAACGCAGAATCAAGACCCTAGGATACAATGAAACTCTACACACAACTCAAAAACCCTAAGACTTTCCCATTTAAGGGCTCTTGGATCACTTCTCTTCCCCTTTTCCTCCCACTCATTCTTTACCCTCTTCACTTGTATACTCTAGGAGCCATCGCCCCTATCTCTGTGTCTTAGGCGGAGCTATTGCCGTGAGTCTCCTTGTAGGTCGCAGCCTAGAGGAGCACAACTGCTGTTGCCAGTAGCTCTCTCTCCCATCCAATGACCTTGTCCTCCATAGTACCTGTTCCAGGGACCAACCCCTCACCTTTTTCCCTTAGCCAACACCGATAGGAGGAGTCAGTGGTTCTGGTAGCCTTAGGGGCATGGGATCCCCAAACTGGATTCGAGCCTCCTCACGGCAAGGAAGAGTGGCCATAGAGATGCAATGCACCTGACTCCCTTGCCGCTGCTCTCCTCCCTCAACTTCGAATGATGAAGGCATCAGGTGTAAGGGGGGACTATCATTCCCTGTTGTGACTCTATTTTGAATAGAGATCATGGACAATCTTAGAAGTCAGGGTCCAGACTTGGCATTCTTGGGCGGTTGGGGGTGGTGGTAGATCATGGTCAGATGCTCATAGGTGGTTGGAGACGGTGGGGGACCATGGACAGATGATCGTGGGCGGTGCCAGACCATGCTATCACAGTTGAACGGGATGAGCTATTAGGTCCCTTGGTGCAAGGGGTGCGGGCCCCTGGATAGCCCCTCTACGGTCCAGATTCGTCAAATGATAATCATGTAAATCCTTATCTACCCTTATTTCTACTAACTATAGTTATTCTTTGAAAAAATCATAAATCCCTCATCATAAGGCCGAATCATATGAAATTATATATCAAATTGATCCTCTCAAAAAATATACAACATGATCATATTCACAGACCTTAAATCCTCTTCCTATTCTTTTGTATTGCTGAATATGCAATCTTTGACCACATTGACTTCATTTAATGCATGTTTGTGATAAAGATTGAACCCTTGAAGCACATCTACCTAGATAATCATCATTTTTTTTGTTCCTTTTATGTACTTTGAACTAGTTGAAGCTCCTAAACACCCCTATTGCCTATAAATGCCTCTAATTGCACATATGTGCTTTGTTTGGGACCTTAATTATGGACTTTAGCCTATTTTGCTAATATTATTTCTAAATGATCTCTAAACACCTCTAACCTTGAAAGTCAATAAACTTATGTTTCTATATGATACTAACTAGACTCCTTGTGGCTATATGTCCCTAAATGCACATATGCACCCCTAATATATGAATGTTGTTTATGCCTTAAAGCAAATGATGTGTTTGACCTATATTGTGCATTAAATGCCTTTCTACTATTAATATCAGTAATTCCATGATGTTTATTGATCCTAATACCCAATTTTCACATTACGTTTTGATATGATGATGTATATACCCTCTTTGAGGCCTATTATGACTGGATTGTACAACTTGTGTCGTAATCTCAATATAGGTCTTAATCTAATGTCCTAAACTCATATATCAGTTTTATTTATCTTTTCTTGACCCCTTTGACAAGGATGTTCCACTTAGGTCATATGTTGGACCCTAATCATAAGCGCCTTATATGTGGGGTATTGAATGAACGTGGGTATATTGAGATCAATGTTGGTTGTGTGATGCCTAGGCTCTGTAGGACATTCACCTATATTTGAATAAGCTTCTAATGTCCTTATCTTGATGATGTGATCTCATATCTTGTATAAGTCCCACAACGTGATGAATCATGACATTGGTTGCTCGATTATGAGTCCTATGCCTAGTATCATACCTAAGTGACATAAATCTTGTGATGCTCGCACAAAATGCATGGAACCTCAGAGTGACATAAAACTTGAACCCCAACTTCAAGATGACCTCTAAATCAATAAAAGATCTTTAAATGGACTAATAATAAACTTGGAACCGAACTTGGCCAAAACCCTAAAATGATGTTAGTTAGGGTTAATGATGTGAATATAATACATGTATGTAATCTTTTTGTTAATCAAGTGTTGCTTGTGGCTCGATGGTAAAGGATAAGTAAGTTATGAATCTCTAAATCAGGTATGAGCTTTAATAATTATCTGACTATGGCTTTCTTTCTTGAAATGTGATACATATGTATGCTTGTTATTTGCTCAACTTTTGCCATGTAGTGTCCTAGTATTGTACTCGATGTTTGCCTCGTCATTGTTTTATAACTTGCAAACATAATATAGAAAGTCCATTATAAAAACCTCATGCACCTTCCTAAAGTTTTGGGGTAAGGACATGGGGATGGACATCCTACTTGAGTTATCAAGATAGGGCGAATCGTTGATAAAAGGGGTATCTAATCTTGAGCACCCTCATAGACTCTTCTAGTGAGAAGTTGTCCATAAAAGGCCTTACGAGTACATGATATTGATGAATGCATGAAATGATGGTATAATTGGTGTGAAATGACATAAAACATGGGCTCTCATTTTGTTAAATACTTAACTTATTCATTCTTGCTCTCTACTTCTTGCAAATCTTTTCAAATTGTGCAAATGCTTATGTATATGTATCTTTTAGCCCCATACTCGGCACCTCGCATGCTTGACCCACATTGTTGAATGTATTTTTTATAAGTTCAGAGATGGCTAGAAGTGGATGGGCTTGGTGAGCTATGTTAGGTGTTCTGGTTGTAGGAAACCTAGTATACATGAACAATCTTGTAAAATTATACTCTTGAATATGTAAGTGAAAGATTGTAATAAAAGGATGTTGCTTAATATATATTGTTGATTGTTGAGATTATGAATGGTGCCTTTATCTTGTTATATGTTCATGTATGCTATTCATGCTTCCGCATGTTGTCTTTGGTATTTGTTTGGTTCATGGGACTGGGATTCTGGTTCCATGACAGATGGTATCAGAGCATGAACAATAACTACACTAAACATTTCTCACATGAAACACAAATTAAACACAACCTTACATCTCAAAACTAGAAACTTAATATGATGTCCTTTGTGGACTAAGTCGACTTAGCCTATAGGTTAGAACCTAGATGTTCAACAACTAGGTGTAGACTTGTGTAATCCCTAGACCTTTCTTTTCTCCTCCTTCTATCATGTAGTATGGGTTGTAGGTTCAGGAGGGTGAGAAAAGGGAGTTCGTCTTACCACCCTATACATATGTTCCAAGCATGTGATTAGGGTAGCTACACATGTGTGCATCATTTTCTTGCTAGTTCTCTAGGTTCCATGGTACTAGACTGCCTGATGAGTGTGATAACTCATTTTGGTTTTGGTTTTATTTGAATGGAGTATGGTGGTTTTCATCGCATGTTTCAACATTGGAGACAACCTATTTCAAGTATTAGTATATGCACATATGAAAAAGGTTACCACATGTAGAAAGGCAGTGAGTGTCCATGTAATCTAAGAGAAAGAGATGTAACATCAAGTCTAGAAGAGGGTGTTTAGATGATAGTTGTAGTCTCTAGAGTTGTCTAGAGCCCTAATAAAGGTTAGGCTAGTAAGCAACCTACATTATCTAAGTTGTTGTTGATGATGATGATGATGTTGATGTTGATATGACCCAAGTTGGTTTTTGAGAGGGTCAAGTATGTTTGATGACATGAGATGAGTTTGACCATGAAACCCTAGCTAAAATGAGCAGATTGTATTGTACAAATGACTTGGTTGACGTGCTAAACATAGCTAGTGGGTTGACATGTTCGCTTGTACTAGTCTTGTATATGATGAGATACGATGTGTGTTATATGGTTTAGGACCAACATAGGCCTCAATATCATTACAAAGGAGGACCTCTAGCATGGGACATATGAAAAGGGTGACCTCTTGATATGAGTCAACCCACCACGGGAGGAGGTCAGAGTACCTAAACTTCAAAATATGTCAAAATGTTGGAAAATATGCACGATGAAATAGATGATGATGAGTCCCTAGATAGAATACTTCTAAGTATGTGAGTTGAGTCACCTAGTGTGGTTTCCTTGATAATGTTGAACCCTATATTTCCTATGAAAAGATCTAACCCTAGAGAATGAGGCGTTTGAATATTTGATGTTGGCTATATAGGTGAGGGAGATGTCCCAACACCCTAAGACGATGCACATGACATGTGGTCTCCATGAGGAGCCTCATACTCGGGTTAGTGGTTTGATGTGAAGGAATATAGTGGTTTCTCTTGTTTGGTATGTTGGGTAGACGTTTGGTATTTGTTGGTAGTTAGCACACTTTTCCTTGACATAGATAGGTCTTAGCTTGAGCGGCTCGAGCTTGTGGAGCTCTTTTTAAATGCAAGTGAGATAATTATGGAACCTCAATGTTGATGATAATGTGGTTCATCATATGATGATTGATACATGAAATAATCTCACTTAAGTTAAAAATTTGATATATGTATGATGAGTCACTCTCATAAGCTAGACCTAATATTAAACCACATCATACATGAAGGTCGTAATTTGGAATCATGAGCTTATTATGATGATATCTTGGAATCTTAACTCAAATAATAATGAATATAATGACTGAATGGTAGACCTAAAATGAGAAATAGTGAACATAATTGGGGATGGTGTATTTGAGGGAAAACTAAAACCTACATGAAATCTCATACAATGATGTAATACATGTTTAGTAATAATCTTATTTGGAAGTCATGATGATGGACATGTCATTTATATAAATTGATAGCACATATTTGGTAACAAACCTCAATCTTGTACATATACACAAACAAAAAACTCAAGAGTTAATGATAAGGGTTATGGATTCCTAATGTCAAATGATGTCTTAATATGACACAACACCAAGCGACATGTATAATCGATATGAGTACAACCTTGACTATGATAACATATGTCTACACCCCATAATGGGGGATGAATTGAAACTTATGGGAGGGCTAATGGCACCCGACAATTATGAAAGCTAGACCTTTGACAATGATCTTGGATGAATTCTGAGGACGAAATTTTCTTTTAAGGAGGGAAGGATGTGACAACCTGGAATTCTACTCCATCTTGTATACTCTTTATCTCTCTTCAAGAGACCCATATAACTCAATATAAATGCAATCACAATACTTAATTGTTATGATATCCAATTTGGTCACCTTGATGACTAATTTTATATTTTGTCGCTCTAATTTGATAGATTGAAGTATGTACTGTTCATTGATATGTCACCATCTTGCAAATTAAATTGGAAATTTTCTATATGATTTTCATGACTTAAAATATATCTCATGTGGTAGAGTTTTAAAATATAAATATAACGATGCAAAAATTGCCTCAGTCTGACCTTCATAGCTCAAGTTGTGTGTGTTTGAAATTTTCTTGTTTGATCTTAGCTTTAATCTTTTTAATATTCTTTTCACCACATTGTGGGCCGAACTCCTAAGGCCCATTGATGGGAAAGACCCAGCAAAAACACATGCTTAGAATCTCCCTTCCTTCCCTTCCTCTTTAGGAAAAAAACGATGGAGCTTTCTTCTTCACTACCTTCTACACCCAAATCGGGAAGGGGGAACCAAGACCCTAGGATATAATGAAACTCCACACACAACTCAAAAACCCTAAGACTTGCCCATTTAAGGGCTCTTGGGTCACTTCTCTTCCCCTTTTTCTTCCCACTCATTACCCTCTTCACTTGTCTACACTGGGATCCGTTGCCCCTATCTCCGTGTCTTGGGTGGTGTTGTTGTCGTGAGTCTCCTTAGAGGTCACAGCCAGGAGGAGCGTAGCTACTGCCACCAGTAGCTCTCCCTCCCATCCAATGACCTCATCCTCCATAGCACCCATTCCAGGGACCAACCCCTCACCTTTTGCCCTCAGCCAACACTGACAGGAGGCGATGACAGTTCTAGTGGCCTTGGGGGCGTGTGATTCCCAAACTGGACTTGAGCCTCCTTGCGGCGAGGAAGAGTGGCCAGAGAGCCACAATGCACCAAACTCCCTCGATGCTACTCTCCTACCTCAACTTCAAATGATGAAGGCACCGAGTGTAAAGGAAGACTGTCGTCCCCTATTGCGACTCTGTTCTAAATAGAGATCACACGCAGGCTTAGAAGTCGGGGTCCAGGCTTGGCGTTCTTGGGAAGTTGGGGGCGGTGGTAGATCGTGGTCAAGCGCTCGTAGGCAGTTGGAGATAGTGGGGGACCTTGGATAGATGCTCGTGGGTGGTGCTAGACTATTCTATCATGGTTGAAAGGGATGAGCTGTCAGGTCCCTTGGCGTAAGGGGTGCAGGCCGCTGGATTGCCCCTCTATGGTCTAGATTTGTCAAATGATAATCATGTAAATCCTTATTTGCCCTTATTTCTACTAACTATAGTTAGTCATTGAAAAATCATAAATCCCTAATCATAAGACTGAATCATTTGAAATTATATATCAAATTGATGCTCTCAAAATGATATACAACATGAGCATATTCACAAACCTTAAATCCTCTTCCTATTCTTTTGTATTGCTGAATATGCTATCTTTAATCATGTTGACTTCATTTAATGCATGTTTGTGATAAATATTGGACCCTTGAAGAACATCTACCTAGATAATCATCATTTTTTTGTTTCATTTATGTACTCTAAACTAGTTGAAGCTCCTAAACACTCCTATTGTCCATAAATGCCTCTAATTGCACATATGTGCTTTGTTTGGGACCTTAATGATGGAATTTGGCCTATTTTTCTAATCTTATTTGTAAATGACCTCTAAACACCTCTAACCTTGAAAGTCAATAAATTTATTTTGCTATATGATGCTAACTAGACCTTGTGGCTATATGGCCCTAAATGCACATATGCACCCCTAATATGTGAATTATGTTTATGCCTTAAAGCAAATGATGTATTTGACCTATATTGTGCATGAAATGCCTTTCTACTATTGATATCAATAATTCCATGATGTTTACAATTCCTAATACCCAATTTTCACATTAGGTTTTGATATGATGATGTATATACCCCCTTTGAGGCCTATTATGACCTAATGACTTGATTGTACATCTTGTGCCGTGATCTTAATATAGGTCTTAATCTCATATCCTAAAATCATATATTAGTTTTGTTTATCTTTTCTTGACCCCTTTGATGGGGATGTCCCACTTAGGTCATATGTTGGACCCTAATCATGAACGCCTTATATGTGGGGTATTGAATGAATGTGGGTATGTCGAGATCAATGTTGGTTGTGTGATGCCTAGGCTCTGTGGGGAATTCACCTATATTTGAATACGCTTCTTGTATCCTTATCTTGCTGATGTGATCTCATATCTTGTATAAGTCTCACAACTTGATGAATCATGACCTTGGTTACTCCATTATGAGTCCTATGCATAGTATTGTACCTAAGTGACATGAATCTTGTGATGCTCACACAAAATGCATGGAACCTCAGAGTGACATAAAACTTGAACCCCAACTTCATGATGACCTCTAAATCAATACAAGATCTTTAAATGGACTAATAAGAAACTTGGAACCTAACTTGTCCAAAACCTTAAAATGATGCTAGTTAGGGTTAATGATGAGAATCTAATACATGTATGTAATCTTGTTGTTAATCAGGTGTTGCTTATGGCTAGATGGTAAAGGATAAGTAATTTATGAATCTCTGAATCAAGTACGGGCTTTAATAATCACATGACTATGGCTTTCTTGCTTGAATGTGATACATATGTATGCTTGTTATTTGCTCAACTATTTCCATGTAGTATCCTAGTATTGTACTCGATGTTTGCCTCATCGTTGTTTTATAACTTGCAAACATAATATAGAAACTCCATTATACAAACCTCATGCACCTGCCTAAAGTTCTGGGGTAAGGACATGGGGATGGGCGTCCTACTTAAGTTAACAAGATAGGGTGGATCATTGATAAAAGGGGTAGCTAATCTTGATCACCCTCATAGACTCTTCCAGTAAGAAGTTGTCCATAAAAGGCCTTACAAATCCATGATATTGATGAATGCACGAAATGATGGTATAATTGGAGTGAAATGACATAAAACACGGGCTATCATTTTATTAAATGCTTAACTTGTTCATTCTTGTTCGCTACTTCTTGCAAATCTTTTCAAATTATGCAAAGCTTATGTATATGTATCTTTTAGCCCTGTACTCGGAACCTCGTGTGCTTGACCCACCTTGTTTCATGTATTTTTATAGGTTTAGAGATGGCTAGAAGTGGATGAGCTTGGTGAGCTATGTCAGATGTTCTTGTTGTAGGATCCCTAGTATACATGAAAAATCTTGTAAAATTGTAATCTTGAATATGTAAGTGAAAGCTTGTAATAAAAGGATGTTGCTTAATATATATTGTTGATTGTTGAGATTATGAATGGTGCCTTTATCTTGTTATTCGTTCATGTATGCTAAGCATTTCACGCTTCCACATGTTGTCTTTAGTATTCATTTGGTTCATGGGATTGGGATTTTGGTTCTATGACACACATGCATATTTAAATTCTTAGTATAAATATGTTAGGAAAAAATATCAAGAGTGTTAAGGGCATTACACTTATATATTATAATGTCACTGACAAGGAGTGGCTTAAGTGGTCAAGCACAGTGTCCCCTAACAAAGGGACCTAGGTTTGAATCCCAGTTGCTTCCTTGGTTTACCACCCTCCCGGACACTTGACCTTCATCGTGGGCATGGGATAGGGGGAGAGAATACCTCTACTAATCCCTATATATTGTAATGTCTGATACCATATGACTGATTCCTCTAATATTCTTCTTACATGTGAATGTGTCAATATTAATACTAAGACCTTTGTTGTTAAGAATTGGAAACCCTAGATTCATGTATGCATGCTAACATGTATACAATATATTTAGAAATAGACATCTATCTAGGTTGATCTATGTAGAATATTACAAAATATGAGAGAAACAATACATTGCTTTATGAACATAGGTATGGTTGGCATGTCAATTTAGATTGTATCAACTTTAGTAAAACATCATCCATATAACACTACTTGTGTTTAGGGCATATTCAAGAATTAGAGAATAAAATGTGCAGCCATGAGAACATGCATGCTAAATATGATATTTAGAATACCATAGATTCACATGGTAGAGAGATAGAATAACATTAACGAACCTAAATTGGAATAATGCATAGTATTATACACACATAGATGTAACCTAGACATACTTTACGTATTTGACTAAAGATGTGTATTAGAACTAAAATATATGTCTAGTTAAGTATTCACCTAATAAGATTAAAAACCTTAAATCAGGATAAGGCATGTATATCGATGTTAAGAATGTATATACATGTTCCACTTGGGTAAATTTTCATACCTAATGTGTTCCTAGGATAAATACTTAACTTTCAAGACCAAGTATATCTATTGAGTTTTGACACAATTTTACCATGCGTATAACGCAAGTGCACGCGTCAATGTAATATAGGCCTTTGTGAGGCCCGAGTCGAACTCAGGGACACTGAACTATCAGTAGACTACTACTAGATGTTTCCAATCAGCTAGACCGGTTAAAAATGTTTTAAGAGTTGACTAAAAAGAAAATAAAAATAAAAGAAAGCAAAGCAATCGATTAAATGTTGAGTTTAATCAATTTATATGGGAATCTTTAGGGTTGCAGTTTCATCGCGGGTTCTCGTTGTATGAGTTTCCACATAATTAATCAAATTCATCTCTCATTCTGGGTAGTGGCCTTTAGTCAGAATTGTTCACTGTCGTGATACAATTCACTACCTAAATCTAGGTCAGTTCCACTGTCGTAGTAACCTATACCCTAAATTAGGTGCATTAAAATCAACCTCTGGGTTTCCACGATTAACCGTACATCACCTTGTTCAAGGAATTTATGAGTTAATGTGAATTTCGTCTCTTTTCAATCGTTAATTCTTCTTTCAAAGCAATTAAAGGCATTAGATTATCATTAGGGTGATCAAGCATAATGATATAATGGAGAAAACAAAATAATACCATAGATTTAAGAGATGAAAAATGAATTACTATGATAAAAACATCATATAACGATTATCCGGGCTACTCCCGGTCCTAAAGACAAAGGGGATTAGCCCCGCATGTTCATCTTAGAGCAAGACATGGTGGAAGAAAGGGAAAACATGGATAAAAATGTGGATAAAGTGATGTAAACCCCTGAACGGAGAAGATCCAAGCATTCCTCAACGTAGAATGCACGATCTACAGCCTTTCGGCGGTGGAAAACATCTTCTGCGGCTCCCAGAACAGTTGGGGCGTTCTTCTAGGCTCCGTTCTCCTCTCCAACTCTCCTCAGGATGTGTGCAATGAATAATGACGTGATATATGGCCCCTGGCCGCCATCATTAGGTATAAAAACCAAGTTAGATCGTCGAAATATCACCACCGTTGGATTCGGGCCGATCTAAAACAAACACTAATTTGATGGCGTCGATACCATCGACGCGGGTCGATGGTATCGACCAGTCATGAGATCGGCAGGTTTCCTTTCTTCTTTGTCGTTCAGCCTGATGCAGACTCGATACCATCGATGCGGGTCGATGGTATCGACACCCTTAGGCGTCAGTTTTATCACCTTTCCGACACTGAAGCTGTAGAACGTCGATAGTATCGACCCTTGTGTCGATAGTATCGACCGACTGATCACTGGAAACCTGAAGGTAACTCGCT
This sequence comes from Alisma plantago-aquatica, assembly GCA_963693085.1. NCBI lineage: Eukaryota > Viridiplantae > Streptophyta > Magnoliopsida > Alismatales > Alismataceae > Alisma > Alisma plantago-aquatica. The sequence continues at coordinate 1,010,732,421 of OY856410.1, read as the reverse complement.
ACCATCGACTTTCTAGTCGTTGGTATCGACACTGCTTGGGTCCTTGTGGCTGTCTGTCTGTGACTGTTTCGATACTATCAACGGATGTCGATGGTATCGACAACTGTATATATACATTTTTCCTGAATTTGCAAGACAAAGCCAAATCAACTGAGATAAAACCCATTATTATCATCATTTATGATAAAAAAGATAAAGTATGAGAGATTTGATACAGAAAGAGATTATAGACTAGAGTAAGTGAATCATGTATTATTCACCACCAAAGTGACCAATAAACCCATAAAACGCAAGTAAAACAAGTCTATAAATGCGACTCAAAATCCTTGCATCAAACTCCCCTAAGCTTAAACCTTGCTCGTCCTCGAGCAACAAAACTTTAGAATAGAATTGCGAAAGTCAAGTAAAGAACAAATTATCAAAACAGACCTCGCCGTATGATTCCCACCAGACATTCACCTTCCGGCCCTCACTAACCACAAAATGATAATTACCCGCAAGGCGACAATGATCATCCATAAGAGATATCTACCCCAAAACCAATGAACACTATCACATAAGGTAGTTAACATAATAAATTCCTCCGGTCCAGACTCGGTGCATCTTGTGATCTTCTATCTACGTTGCTCGTCCTAACTACCATCTAAGTGAAAGCATCTCTCCTGATATGAAAGAGTGAGGAGATAATCACGATGGCCTACCAATCCGAGCAACGGGTGGAAGGAATAGGTGGCTGTGGAAGAAATGGAAGCATAATGCAATTTTTAACATGCACAAATAACAATGATGACCTAAATGATGCATATGCAATGAAAATGCCCTAATGCCTACATTTTGGGTGGAATGATGCATGTTCCTACAATTCCATCTTATGCGAGATAGAATATCTACAACTACATAATGTGCTAATTCTTCCTCTTCATACGGGTGAGACAAGATCTTTTCTCCCTCTAAAACCAACCTTTTTTTCTTTTCTTTTTTTTTCTTTCATTTTTTTCCTTCAAAACCCTTCTTTCTCTCAAGTGGGCTAATGCAAAATGTATAATATTTTTCAGAAATTTTTCATTTCAGGATTCTTTTCACATAGCTGTTATTCTTGAGGCATTACAACTTAATTTTAGTGAGTATAGAACGAATCACTCGCTTCTCTTATTTTTCAGAAGAAATAAGGCACATACTGTCCTATATGCTCAAAAATATGTCAAAAATGCAACTACATGAGATCAGTTATGCACTGTGATGCCATGCACTCAGGAATGTGTGCATGCATGATTCATCTACAAATTTTTTCATTTTCCATTTTTTTATGCACAATCTACCAAAATGCAATCCTACCTAAATGCTATGTAATCAAAAGATGAAAACTGTAATGTGCTTCCAGTTCTTATGGTGGAGTATGAAAACAATGGGGTGGATAGATCACAAGATTAATTGACTGAACCATTAGAAATATTATATGTCCCTCCTTACTGACCTATGTAACAATTAAGAGGTTTCTCTCTCTTATTTCAGATTAAGGTCTCATTACCATTTGGTCAGTTTAGGCTCAAACAACCAATTCCATCCACTTCTCATGAATCATAGGCATGTACAATTGTGATTTTCTATTTTAAAGTTGACAAACCCAATTATTTTCATAAGTCATGTGCTCAGGGTTGAACAAAACAAGCTTGCAAAATTCACTAAAATTTTTCAAATTTACCCATGATTCCCATGTACAAACACAGAGATGACACATTACATTAGACATCCACAATTACACTAGATAGAGTGTGGATCCTAAAAAAACTAAGAACTATGAAAAATAATTGATAAAAGACAAAGTAATAAGTGATAAAAACTAATAAAAATAAAGGATAGAAGTTGTTCCATCTCCCCCCTAAGCTTGAAATCGACTATGGCCTCATAGTAAAAAACAACCTTAAAAGGTGGAATAGTGATACCGATCATTGGTCAGGTGGTGGCGGGTACTGCGGGGCTATGGGGTCCCATGATGGATACTTCCCCTGGAAACTCAGATAATACTGGGGCATCAGTGGAGGTTGAGGGTACCCCCCGAAATAGTTCTGGCTCCAGTACTTGTCGTAAAAGGGTTGTTGTTGCATCTCCATCCTATGCAACCTGTCATGGATATTCTGTTGGTTGGTGAGGAGGAGGCGCTCATTCTCGTAGATGGCCTGCTGGTTAACATAGAGCCGATTGGTGGTCTCTTGAATATCCGCAAATGATGCCGTGTGTCGCTGTTGCGTCTGCTGGATATCCTGCAACATTGTATACATGCCCTGCATAGAATATGCATCCTCGCCTTGTTGAGAGGGCTGAGGTGGCGGAGGCTGTGAAGAAGGTGATGCACCCGGGTGGAACCGGGGATGCTTCCGCGGTGCCACTCCTGCCCGAAGAGGAGTGAAAGCCTCCTCTTCCTCTTCATGCTCGTTGTCGTCATCATTGTTGTCGTCGTCCCCATCTTCCTCTTCATTAGAGTCGTCAATGGCGATGATGGGCCTCCTGAAGTGCTGAGCTCCCTCGATGTTGAAGACAGGGTCTGGAAGTGCACATTCTTGATATTTGTGATTGACATGGCAATGTGCATAAGCCAATCCATCACGGAGCATAAGGAGGTTGGAGCGGTGTAGATGATGCAGGTTGACCTTGTTCCTGTTGGAAAGCAGAGCGAGTTGGGAAAAGTCCAACCCAAGGTAGAGAGCCAACGGTGTGATGAGCCCTCTAAAGTGGATAGGAGGTTTTTGTGTACTCCTCTTTACAACCAACACACGCATCAAGAAAAATGCGCCCCAATTGCACTCCTCACGCTTTAGCAGTTCATACAAAAAGAACAAGTCGGTCTCCTGAAATTGACTAAGAGAAAGATCATCGCGAGCAAAGAGCATCGTGCAAAGCATGCAGTGAAGAATCCTCACAAACGGATGCTCAAAGTCGGCAACAACTGCGTTGTGGTAGCTGACAGACTTTCCTAGAGGCACGGTCACCAGCTGGGCAAAGATGTTATCATAGTTAGTCTGGTTGTCCAGCCTTCGGTAGTGGTCTCTCCCATGATTCCAGTTGTAAATGGAATTGAATTGCTGGAGGGTGAGAGTGTAATTGTTTTTGTAGAGCCGAAAAGAAACACGACCCTTTATCCACTCTCGATCAGTAGTGATCAGGTCGTTTGACACGACACATATGTCCAATGATGCCATGAACTCTTCCACAAGCTCTTTGTATGTCGGCCACTCACCGAAAAATGGTTGGCCGTCAGTGTGGAACTCCATCTCATCAGACCTCCTGCCCGTATGCCTTGCTTGTCCTTTAAGGACATAAGCAAGATTGGCCTCGAACCCAAGGTAACGAACCATGTCCTGATCGACATAGAGGGTTGGCTCGATCTTCCACTTGAGCAATTTCTCATATGTCTTGTGTACTTCTGCCGACTGATGACCAATCCTCGGATGAGGAATGGATCCGGGTGGTGGAGGAACGAAAGTCGGGATCTCCATCGGGACCACCCTTGAAGAAGATGCTCCTTCCATCCACACCATCATCTCAGAGAGAAAGGGAATAGGGGATAGAGCTCGGTGAAGGTCAGAGAAGACGATCTCCGCTCGGAGCAGGGCTCGGTGAAGAGATCACGATCCTTGGATGCTCGTAACAGGCCTCCGGTCGCACAATAACGATCAATGCAGAAGAGGAAGGAAGAAACTCCAAAGATGTGAAGAGATCGGAGAGATAACCCTCCATTTTATAACTGAACCCGACGCTACTGTTGCACCGTCGATACCATCAACGGGGTGTCGATGGTATCAACACTTGTAGCACAATCCGGGACTTCACTAGTATCGACGATTGTCGATTGCCTGATGTGGGGGCCCAGATCGATGATGTGTCAATACTATCGACATGTGTCGATGGTATCGACCCATCCCACGGATCGACTTCCTTGATTTAGCAGCCATCGTTGATTTCTTCTCGTGGATCAGTGACGTGTCTCTTCGATACCATCGAAGGGGTGTTGATGGTATCGACTATGTATGGATCAATTTGCCCTCACGAGGCCCGGGCGCCACTTTCTGACTGTAGCCAGGTCGATACCATCGACAGGACCGTCGATGGTATCAACTTCACTGAGACAAAATCTTCTGTAAATCTTTAGGGATCTTGTGAGTATCGACATCCGTGTCGATACTATCGACCCCGATCTGGCTGTCGATGGTATCGACTTCACTGAGACAAAATCGTCTGTAAATCTTCAAGGATCTCGTGAGTATCGACATCCGTGTTGATACTATCGACCCCGATCTGACTGTTTCTTCAGCGTCATTGATGGTAGGTCGATACCATCAACGGGTCTGTCGATGGTATCGACTCAGAAAATTTTCTACAGTCACCTACCTGTACCCATGTCGCTACCATCGACACAGTGGTTGATGGTATCGACTCTACCTCAGACCTGCACACTGAATAAATGATCAAGGTATCATTTTTACACTAAAAACACAATTAAACCAAACTAACTTGTAAATGCGAAAGAAAATGGACGAAACTACCAATGGTTGGGTTGCCTCCCAACAAGCGCCCTTACTTAACATCTTAGGCTAGACAAAATCAAGCTTATCATGCATTCTTAAGTGCTATGAGTTTGACCTCATGCACTTTCCTTGTGTAGTCCTCGCCAAAGTACAGCTTCAACCTCTGTCCATTGACTAGAAATGTCTTCTCTCCATCACGCACCATGATGGCACCATGTGGCCGTACCTCCTCCACAATGAAAGGTCCACTCCACCGGGATTTTAATTTCTCGGGATACAACTTCAACATCGAGGTGAATAATAGCACACGATCTCCCTTCTTGAAGACACATAGTTGAATGTGTCGATTGTGAATAAGCTTTGTTCTCTCCTTATAAATCCTCGAGCTTTCATAGGCGTTCATCCTCAGCTCATCTAGCTCATTGAGCTCTAGCATGCGTTTCTTCCCTGCCTCATCATAAGTCAAATTCAGCTTCCTTAGCGCCCAGTGCGCCTTGTGCTCCAACTCTACTGGAAAATGGCAGGCCCGCCCATAACCCAACCTAAAAGGCATAGTGCCTACAGGTGTCTTAAATGACGTCCTATACGCCCATAAAGCATCCGGTAGCAAAGTACTCTAGTTCTTTCTTATTGATGCCACTGTGCGCTCCAGGATTTTCTTGATTTGTCTATTGGACACTTCGACCTACCCTTATGTCTGTGGGTGGTATGGGGTACCAATATTGTGCTTTACCCCATACTTTCTCAACAATGCATCAAACTTTTGATTTTTGAAATGGGTACCTCCATTGCTGATAATCATCCTTGGCACACCAAATCTACAGAAAATGTGATCTTTTACAAACCTGCACACTACAACAACATCATTAGTCCTTGTGGGTATTGCCTCTACCCACTTCGATACATAATCAACAACAAGTAAAATGTACAAAATAGAATTTGAGGACACAAAGGGTCCCATAAAACCAATACCCCACAGATCAAACACCTCATCTTCTTGAAACACGTTGAGGGGCATCTCTTACCGCTTGGAAATATTACCTGCCCTTTGACAGGAATCACATCTTCACACATAATCGTATGCGTCCCGGAAAAGTGTAGGCCAATAAAGGCCACTCTCAAGCACCTTGGCCGCCGTTCTGGAACTTGCATGATGGCCACCAGTTGGTAGAGGATGACAATGATGAAGTACACTGTCATATTCTATCTCCGGTACACACCTGCGTAAAACGCCGTCCCTGCATTGCTTCAACAAAATGGGGTCATCCCAGAAATAATATCTCAAAGAATGGGAAAATTTCTTTTTCTCTTGATTTGTCCAATCATCTGGGATTATTTTACAGGAAAGATAATTAACGATATATGAAAACCATGGATCCTTGGATTTTACAGAAAGGATTTTCTCATCAGGGAATGTCTCGGTAATGGGTATATTAATGTCCTTCTCATCTACCCGTTCTAACCTAGACAAGTGGTCCACAACCACATTCTCTATTCCCGCCTTATCTTTAATTTCAATGTCAAATTCTTGTAACAATAAGATCCACCTAATCAATCTAGGTTTGGCATCTTTCTTTTCCATCAAATATTTTATGGCGGTGTGGTCCGTCCATACCACAACTTTTGACCCTACAAGATATTGCCGAAATTTTTCAAATGCAAAAACGACGGTGAGAAGTTCCTTTTCCGTTGTAGTGTAATTAAGTTGTGCTTCATTTAAAGTCTTGGATGCATAGAAAATCACAACGGGTTTGTTTTCAAAACGTTGCCCAAGAACAACCCCCACTGCAAAATCCGAAGCATCACACATTAATTCAAAAGGCTTTGTCCAATATGGCGTTTGCACAACCGATGCAGTAATTAACTTCTCTTTGAGCACATTAAAAGTATGCAAACACTTTTCATTAAAATCAAACACCACATCTTTCTCAAGTAGTTCAGATAATGGTTTAGCGATTTTTGAGAAATCTTTGATAAAGCGGCGATAAAATTGTACGTGACCGAGAAAACTCCTTACCCCTTTAACTGAATTCGGTGGGGGTAATTTGGAAATAACCTCAATCTTAACCAGATCTACCTCCAACCCCTTACTAGACACTTTATGTCCAAGCACAATCCCTTCTCTAACCATCATATGGCATTTTTCCCAGTTGAGAACTAAATGCGTGTCCTCACATCATTGTAAAACTTTATCCAAATTATATAAACATTCATTAAAAGACACACCATAGATGGAAAAATCATCCATGAAGACCTCTAAACAATGCTCAACCATATCAGAGAAAATGGCAAGCATGCACGCTGAAAGGTTGCTGGTGCGTTGCATAAACCAAAGGGCATACAACGATATGCAAATGTTCCATAAGGAAAAGTGAAGGTGGACTTCTCTTGGTCCTTAGGATCAATGGAAATATGATTGTAGCCAGAGTAACAGTCTAGAAAACAAAACTGAGATCGACCTGTTAGTTTCTCTAAAATTTGATTAATGAATAGAAGAGGAAAATGATCTTTTAACGTAGCAGAGTTCAATCTATAGTAATCAATGCACACACGCCACCCAGTTACCAAACGGGTCGTGACCGGCTCATTTAACAAGTTGTGAGTGACAATGATTCCCCCCTTTTTAGGGACTACCTATGTAGGACTTACCCACGTTGAATCGGAGATAGTGTAGATGATGCCTGCATAAAGGAGCTTGATCACCTCCTTCTTTACTAACTCCATCATGCTTGGATTGAGTCTGCGCTGCGGCTGGATTATAGGTTTGGCTCCTTCCTTGAGCCGAATCTTGTGCTGGCATAGTGTAGGGGAAATCCCCTTGATACACACAACTGACCACCCGAATGCTCCATGGTGGTTCTTCAACACGATCATCAATTGCTCCTCTTCATCAACACTCAAATATGCTGAGATAATCACCGATAGTCTCTCACCATCGGCTAAGAATGCATACTTTAAATGAGGCGACAATGGCTTCAACTTTAACTCTGGTGGACTGATCAAAGATGACTAAAGTGATGGTGGGAGTGGCCCAAGATCTTCATAATACTTGGCATAATAGCACGGCAGCACTTGAAGCATCTTGACACATTCTTGTAACGACTTGCTTCTCATCCAGTCATTCATTATATTTACAAGGCAAGCTACCGGAGGCAGTTATGGATATGCATCAATGACAGAAATTGCTATTGCATCATCTTCAGTAGAAAGAGGGATTTCCTCCTCTTCATCATTTGGAAAACCCACAGCCCGGCAAAGAGAAACAACTTTTGTCTGTTACTTGATGTCTACAGCCAATGTCCCCTTCTCTACCTTGGTCATTACATGAGCCATACTAGAAACGACTTCCCTAGACAAAGAGAAATGTTCTGATCAAAGTGTTTCACCATTCAACACTACTCCTTTGCTTTTAATTGTGTTGTGCTTGGGGGCATAACCATTTCAAATCGATCATCCACGATTCCCAATGTCAAATGGCCTCTTCCCATCTCGAGTATCATATCTGCAGTAGCTTGGAAGGGTCTTCCAAGGAGTATCTCATTTCCTTGTTCATCTTGCATTTCCATTACCACAAAATCTGCTGGAAATACAAACCGGTCGAATTTAACCAAAACTTCCTCGCAAATACCATACGGCTTAACCACATAATTGTCTACCAACTGAATCGTCATATTGCTATGTCTTGATTTCCAACTTCTTGAAAGTAGAGAGATGCATCAAATTTATACTTGCCCCAGAATCACACAATGCTTCGCCGAATTTCACTTTACCGATGTAACATGAAATGTTGAAGCAACCCAGATCCTGTCTTTTCGGTGGCAATGTTCCCATAATGAAGGCACTCACTTGCTCCTTAAGAACCACGACCTCAGTATCAGGAATCTTCCTCTTCTTTGTGATTATATCTTTTAGAAACTTGCCGTAAGAGGGTATCTGCTCTATTGCTTCTAACAACAAAATGTTGACAGAAAGTTTCCTAAAGCTATCTAGGATTTTCTTGAACTGAGCATCCACTTTCTTGGCTTTCAAACTATTTGGATATGGGACTGGGATAGTCTGTACCCTCTAATGTGGCGGCACATATGGTGTCCTCTTCTGTGTCTCCTCCTCAGCAATGGGTTTTGATGTGACATCCTCTACCACATCCTCTACCGGCTCTGTGATTGGAATCAGAACCTCCTCTGTGGCCTCTCCTGTGGTTTCTGGCTGGGGTGTGCTCGGTTCGTTGGCCCTGGGGTTTAAAATCTTCTTACCACTCCATAGAAGAATTGCCTTAGCTTGTTGGTTTCCCCCTAGAATGTTTGTATTTCCAGGAAAACCTTGTTCTGCTGGCTTTTTCAGATTTGCTATTTCAGCTGCCATCTGTGCTAACAATGTCTCTATAGTTCTCATATGAGCCCCATGACTTTGTAAGATCTTCCCAAATTGATTCATAAATTCTCCTTGTTGTTTAATCTGTTGGCCAAATGTGCTCATGAGTTCTTGATTCTACTTGATCACTTGATTGAGAAACTCATTGCTCTTGTCCTCTGTCGACGGTTGTGGTTTTGCATCAGGGTCCTGCAAGAATTTTTTTGGGTCCTTCCATGAAAATTTCTTGTCTTTCCTCCAAAAATAGTCATTGTTTCTGTACCCCTATTGCTGGCGCATAAATTTCATCTGTGCTTCATCATCAGATTTTGTGTCTTCTTTTACAAGTAATTTCTTGGCTAGAAGGTCCATCTTCTCATTTAGCTCCTTGATTGCCTTTGACTCACCTACAACTCAAACCTGCTCTACTGTGTCTCTGTCGCCCCATGATTTCTTTTTGGCCATGTTCTTCAAAATCTCCCAACACCTTGTGCCTATGTTGTTTAAGAAGAACCCCAAACCTACTGAATCCAGGTTGCTTCGGTCATGCTCAGAAAGAGCGAAATAAAAAATCTTAACTTGTTTCTCCTTGTCAAGCCCATGATGTGGGCACCTCCTCAACATTATTTGAAAATGTTCCCAAGTCTCAGAATACGTCACTTCGGCTTTCTGGCTGAAATTGTGGATCTTCCGTACCAGATCGTTGGTCTTCTCGGGCGAAAAGAATCTCTCAAAGAACACCTCGATCATTTGATCCCACGTTTCAAAGGTCTCGTCATCCAGGTTATGCAACCATTCACGTGCATTACCTACAAGAGAGCTGGGAAACAACTTCAAATATAGTGTCTCTTATGGAAACCTATCTATCTTGATCATATCATAATTTTCCATAAATGTGCTGATATGTGCAACTGGGTCCTCATTCTTCAGCCCGTGAAATGCTTGAGACTTGACCAAGTTTATCAGTGCCAAGTCAATCTTATAGGTGGTAATGTTGACTGCCAGTTTTTTTATTGGTCCCTTCGATGCTGATGAGGAGGAAGTTTTTATCTTCTCCCATATTGTCTATTCTTCAGCCATAGCTTTTGGTTCAGAATCTGAATCTATATCTTCAGGTTGGTTTTGAATGTTGTTCTCCTCGTCGTCTGGTCCCAACAGTGGAACCTCTGGTGATGGTAGTGTGTAGTTAGTACTACGCATCCTCACCATGCACTAATACCTTCAAAGTAATAAATTTGGTTCAGTACAGTGCTAGACGATTGCTAGATATGACCGATAAAAAAATGAATTTCAAAAATTAATAATAAAAAAAGTGTCCTAGAGTGGCCGCTTGCAGCACTCATAGTGCCGACAGTTGCCGTGTCCCCGTCAACGACGCCAAAAACTTGACACGATTTTACTGTGCGTATAACGCAAGTGCACGCGTCAATGTAATATAGGCCTTTGGGAGGCCCGAGTCGAACTCAGGGACACTGAACTATCGGTAGACTACTACTAACTGTTCGCAATCAGCTAGACCGGTTAAAAAGGTTTTAAGAGTTGATTAAAAAGAAAATAAAAATAAAAGAAAGCAAAGCAATCGATTAAATGTTGAGTTTAATCAATTTAGATGGGAATCTTTAGGGTTGCGGTTTCACCACGGGTTCTCACTGTATGAGTTTCCACATAATTATTCGAATTCATCTCTCATTCTGGGTAGTGGCCTGTAGTCAGAATTGTTCACTGTCGTGATACAATTCACTACCTAAATCTAGGTCAGTTCCACCGTCGTAGTAACCTATACCCTAAATTAGGTGCATTAAAATCAACCTCTGGGTTTCCACCATTAACCGTACATCACCTTATTCAAGGAATTTATGAGTTGATGTGAATTTCGTCTCTTTTCAACCGTTAATTCTTCTTTCAAAGCAATTAAAGGCATTAGATTATCATTAGGGTGATCAAGCATAATGATATAATGGAGAAAATGAAATAATACCACGGATTTAAGAGATGAAAAATGAACTACTATGATAAAAACATCATAGAACGATTACTCGGGCTACTCCCGGTCCTAAAGTCAAAGGGGATTAGCCCCACATGTTCATCTTAGAGCAAGACATGGTGGAAGAAAGGGAAAACATGGAGAAAAACATGGATGAAGTGATGTAAACCCCTGAACGGAGAAGATCCAAGCGTTCCTCGACATAGAGTGCGCGATCTACAACCTTTCGGTGGTGGAAAACATCTTCTATGGCTCCCAGAATGGTTGGGGTGTGCTTCTGGGCTCTGTTCTCTTCTCCAACTCTCCTCGGGATGTGTGCAGTGACTAATGACGTGATAGATGGATCCTGGCCATTGTCATCAGGTATAAACATCAAGTTAGATCGTCAAAATATCAACACCGTTGGATTTAGGCCGATCTGAAACAAACACTAATCTGACGACGTCGATACCATCAATGCGGGTCGATGCTATCGACCCGTCGTGAGATCAGTAGGTTTCCTTTCTTCTTTGTCATTCAGCCTGATGCAGACTCGATACCATCGACGTAGGTCAATGGTATCGACATCCTTAGGCGTCGGTTTTATCCCCTTTCCGACACTGAAACTATAGAACGTCGATAGTATCGACCCTTGTGTCGATAATATCGATCGGATGATCGCTGGAAACCTGAAGGTAACTCGCTACCATTGACTTTCCAGTCGATGGTATCGACACTGCTTGGCTCCTTACGGCTGTCTGTCTATGACTGTGTCGATACTATCAACGGATGTCGATGGTATCGACAGCTGTATATATACCTTTTTCCTAAAATTGCAAGACAAAGCCAAATCAGCTGAGATAAAACCCATTATTATCATCGTTTATGATAAAAAAGATAAAATATGAGAGATTTGATACTGAAAGAGATTATAGACTAGAGTAAGTGAATTATTTATTATTCACCACCAAAGTGACCAATAAACACATAAAACACAAGTAAAACAAGTCTATAAATGCGACTCAAAATCCTCGCATCAAGTTTACCATTAGCTGTGATGATTAGGTGTATGAAAAATCTATTTCAATATGGGAATTCATACGATTGTATTGCAAACTTTATTTAGTGAGGCATAATTTTGAACATTATCCTTGTTTGGATATCTAAAATAAATTTTCATATTTACTGCACTGAAATCTTTTGAATTTGTGAATTATGAACTATGATGCTGTATTTGGTCTATGAACCCCTACTTTTCCATTTGAATGTTTATTTTTGATTAATTAATGGGAAAATGTATCTTACCTCAATTTATTCATGCATGATATTTAGACTATTTATCTATTGTAATTATAGCCATTAGGGTGTGTTGTTCCGTCTTGGGTGTGTTAATTTCACATGTTTTTATATACATTGGCATGTTGATCTGCCTAGGGTGTGTTGCTCCATCTATTTATATATATTAGGGCGTGTTGTTCTACACAGGGTGTGCTTTCTCCACTCACTTTTTACCATTGACTCAGTGGTGTCTTGGTCCTACTTTAGATACTTTCAATTTATATCTACATGCAATTGTATTATTTTGTACTATTGTGGTTGAACTATGGAAAGTCTTTGTATAATCACTAATTTTTGTAAATGATTCATTCTTTATTTACCTATTATTGAACTTATATGTTAATAGCCCTCTCTTTCATGAGAACCATCCTCTTTTGTACTTACCTATCCTATAATGTCTAAATATTTAATTATGCACATACTAGGTAGTTACTAACACATACCTTTTGTTTCCTCTTCTGGGCATTGTTCCCAAACCACCATGATGTAGATGATGTAGAGGATGTTGTCTCTGAAGGACCTTGCATCATGAAATTTGAAGGGTATCTTAGGATAGCTAGGTTGCCCTTTGTATTGGTCCTTTGAAATAATTAGATGTACCTTTGACTTTTTTTAATACCACCCTTGAGGCGAGGAACTATGTAATGAGATTAATATTAAAATTTTCAAGTTTTTTTCTACTACATAAAGACTCTAATTGATGCATCATGCTTGAGAAATTAAAATACCATATTTTCCATCATACATATATGTGTGTTTAGATTGTATGGACTTATTCCTCAACTAAGTAAGGAGTGGATCCCCTATTGGGTCCCACTTTTTACAAGAACACTAGGAAAATCCTTAGGAAAACATCGTCAAACTTACACACCACTCATACCTCTAGGATACAAGGACTCATTTCTTTGGTATCCACCACATGTGTTAAGAAAGCTGGGAAACCTTGCCTCATCAATTTCTCAGCTATTGCTTCCAACACAATACACATAGGGAGAATCATATTATCTCCTGGAAGGTCCCAAAAACATTTCCATCCTTAAACTTTGCAACTTTGGAACTACAATACAACACCACCTTATACTTCTCTAATGTATCCATACCAAGTATTCCATCAAATTCATGCACTTTAAGTGGCATGAGGTCCACTTTGAATGATGTGTCTGGAGAAAATAAGAAAGCAAGATGGAGACACCTCTTGTAAAATTGCAAAACAAACCAAAGGGATTGTAAGAAAAATATGATCATTGTTACTACTAACAAGTAAGATACAACACATAATCACCTCTTTGGTTATATATGAGTGCTTAGCCCCTAGCTCAACAAAAATAGATACATATGTAGGTGAAGATAATTCAGAATGAAAAAGTTCCATCTGACATGTCATGACCCATGGGTTTATGACTCCCATCAGCTGACTTAGAGCATAGGATGTTGTTGTTCCATGTGATCTTCCTCAGCCTTGACTTCTACATACCGATATAGATGACCATGCTTATGAAGTTTGACAACACCCTCCACCACTCACATTGTACTATTAAAAATGATGTTGGCATTGTCTCTACTACTGAGACACCTCTTGGTTCAACTGAGGGCAGGACATCCTCATTTGTCCAACCTGGTTGCACCATAAACACCTTTCCTGAGGTGAGAGATGCATCACAGAGGGACCTTCTCGAACATCAATATTGAACTATAAGATCCTGTTGGTAGAAGATTTCGTCCTATTCCCTTACTTGGAGACCACTTTGACTATAATTGTGCCCCTGGTTCATATGTAACTAATCTTTGTGGTGTATACTGGTATTGTTGTTGCTACTGGGGTGCAAAATACCTCTACTTTTTATAACCTCAACAATACAATTTAGAAGTATACAAACTTCATCTTTGCCTCATGATCATGAATGCCTCATGTTGTGCTTTCTATGCTCTAATAGCCTCCACAAAGGTGGAAAGCTTCTCATGTGACTCCAAACTCGATGCTAACTTGTCCAAGTGAGCACTCAACCTCTTCTTAAACCTAATGCTATTCTCCTTCTCTATAGGTTCCATGTGGGGACAAAACCTCAATAGATAGATGAATTGAGCTTTACAATCATTCACTGCTAACATATGTTGACGTAACCGCTCAAACTAGGTTATCATCTCATCAAGACACAAATGAGGGAAGTATCAACCTTCAAAATCTCTCATAAACTCTACCCATGTGATCACTTCAATAGGTCATTTCTCCTCTTCTATGACCTACCAATAGCCAACAATATCCTGCAACCAATAGATCCTGGTTTGATGGTGTCCTCCTATGCTATATCTAACAACCTGAAAGCTTTCACTAGTTTTGTCAACCACGAATTTGCATCTTCCACATCTATTATACCACTGTATCTTGTGTCTCTAACACATTTCAACCTCTCAAATGTCTTCCATGATCTTGAGGACTCTGTGTTTGGAGACAATACCTTAGTAGCCAGAGTCAATACATTTTCTAAAAACTAGGCAAATGTCAACAAAAAATTCCCAAACATGGCTTCAAAAGATAGGTAGACATGTGTTGTTAGGTACAAAAGTATCAATATGGGTTTCTTTGACCCCATATATGGTACTCATATAGGTATCCTAGCCTCAAGTACTCTCTCTTATGGTACCCACATCAATGGCAGTGTCCATTGCCCACCACCTCTTAGTACTATGAAATGACTTTCCACTTGTTCTTCACATTGTCCATCCATATCTGCATAACCATAACTAATAGTTAGAACCAGTGCATAAGACAAGACAATCTAATTCTGTGTCCCTGAAGGCTCAAAGAACCTAGGCTCTGATACCAAAACATGTGAGCATTGTAACATCCTACATTTTAAATAAATAAGTTTAGGGTCTTAATTGCAAATTTTCAACTACTAATTTCAAAACATAAACATTGATGTAAGTTTGCCCAAATATTGAATACTTCATATGTCATGTGAGAGTAAACAAAAGATGTTCCCTCTTTTCTTTTCCTTAAGATTAAATGAATTCAATGAAGGATGAATAACCTTATTTTCTCTCTCTTTTTCTCTTTCCTCTAAAGATAACCTCTCCTAAAGACATAAAAGATAACATGGTTAACCTTTGGGTGGATAATCACCCTCAACCTCAAAAAAATTGACTCAAATAATTAACTAAGAAAACAATAATTCATTTTATTTCATATTTTTATTCATAGACATTAAGATAATGACATATATAAGTTGGTGGACAAAATATTTTCAAAACCTAAATATAATTGGATAAGGAGTTTCTATACTCCTTGATTAACATATGGCTCAAATTTGAAGTCATTAGGATTCGATTAACATTCAACCAATGTATCGAATTATCCTATAGTTTCTGATATCTATTTGTCACACAAACTAGAGTCCAGATCCAACTTGGTCTCTCAGATCTTGTAGATTTTTCCCTCTTTCCCAACTTCCAGGGTCAATATGACTCCTTAGTCTTCTTTTTCATGCTTCCTCCTCTTCCCCAATTTCTCACATAAGCTCATCCGAGCCAGGATAGTTACCTCTTATCGTATTCTATTCATCATATGGAGCTAGGGATCCCAACTTGGTTTAATTTTATTTGATTTCTAATGAAACCAAAATCCAATGAGAAGCCTCTCTAATTGACTGATAAATATATCCCACGGAAACCTTCACGGTAGCATCACAGACTAAGAGCACTCAACAACTCGATGCATTATCGATTTCCTTGATTTGTTGACTTAAGGACAATCTCCTTCTTATCCCAACCAACTCTACCAACTCAAGATGGTGTCAAAAACCATCGCAGCCGCCGAGGGACTTCTGACCATCTTCAAAGACTACAAGGTAATTCCTTGAACTTTCAATTGGCCCATAGAAGTATCCTTTCCGACTTTTACCCATGTACCTTGTCTTCCCCTTTTCACATATGTATTGTTCTGACAACCACATATTTGATTGATTCTAATGTCATTTTTCTTGTGATACTATCAATTCGACTTCGAGGTTCGATGAAGAACACATGGAGCACTATATTTTTCTCTAGTTTAGTGCTTTACTCAAGATCCAACAAGTTTCTCTTGTTTTACCCTATTTCTTCTCTGCCCTTCCATGACAGAAGAGCTCTCACCAAATTCCAGTCACTAGACAACCTAATTCTTGGATCTCTGAATCTACCAGGCTTTGGCAAAGGTGACTAAAACCTTAGTTTTCAACATCTTGGATAAAAACAAGTATTTTATTTTGAGTTTGGGGCTCCTGAGCAAGTTTTCCCTGATGCTTCGTGAAGAAGACAAACAAGGCGGGTTTCCAATTCTCATTTTTGCCCATCTTGTTTTAATCGACTGAGTTATTTCTGAAGGGATTTTTGGGGTTTTTGTCACACATCTACTTGTCACAAGCACATGTTAGACTTGGGTGGACCTAAGTCACATGGCTGTTGACAAGTGGCTCACCTCAGTGGGTCTTTGCAATCAGTTAACAGACAAAAGGATATATGTGTTTTCTTTTAGTTTTCTATTTGGTCTAGGCTTTAAAATTTTATAACAAATTCATCTGATGTAAAAAAAGGAAAATACTCATTGGAAAGATAAAAATACATGGAATCACGTGATAATGGTTTCAAAGCTTTTTATTGGCTCCCATTTTCCTTGATTCATTAAAGAACCATGGAAAGCTAGAAAAGTAGGTTGAATATCAGTTATTAATTAATGTTAATGGTTTAACATGGTAATTAGGATTTCCATCAATTATGATTTCTTCAACCTAAGAAGAGCAATAATGTTTTCTATAAGAAAGTTAAGTGGTCCATGCACTTTGAACATAAGTGTTGTTTGACTTTATGTATGTATGTTCAATGTACATAGAATGTTATGAATGTATTACCTATTGTTTCAATTTCTTAAAGTAAATAAATCTATAATGAACTGTATGCCATGTTTTATTTTCAATATTATTATATCATATTTCATGCACATTATGAATAAAGTCAAGAATA
Organism: Alisma plantago-aquatica; assembly: GCA_963693085.1. Classification (NCBI taxonomy): domain Eukaryota; kingdom Viridiplantae; phylum Streptophyta; class Magnoliopsida; order Alismatales; family Alismataceae; genus Alisma; species Alisma plantago-aquatica. The sequence goes on along the minus strand of OY856410.1, from coordinate 1,010,715,249 downwards.
AGATCTAAGAGTAATTAAATGTTTTAAGAGAAAGATGATGATAAAGGATAACTCATATAAGATCCTCATCAAGAGGCTACTCAGGGAAAAACTAAGAGGCACTTTAGTGTCTAAGAGAAGAGGTAGTTTGGTGCAACCAAAGAGGCACTTCAGTGCATAAGAGAGGAGGCACTTAGGTGCAACCCAAGAGGCACTTTGATGCATAAGAGAAGAGGCACTTAGATGCAACCCAAGAGGAACTTTGGTGCATAAGAGAGGAGGCACTTATCTACAAACACAGGGATTCTTATATAGGTCAAGATAAAAGAAACAATCTTAAAAATATTTGTCTTTTCTTTTCAATGTTTAATGTTTAAAGTTTATATTTAGTTTACATGTTTTCTTTAAGATTTATGTTCAATTCCACTTACCAATGTGTTTGATGCATAGCTGGGACGTGATGCCCACATGTTAGGAGCAAGCTTAGAGGAATGGATATATCTGACATACAAGGATTGATTCAAGAACTTCGTAAGAAAAGAAGCTGGTGGGGTTCCAACTATAGTAAAATGATCCCTTCAAATTTCCTTTCAAGTTATAAGAAATGCATATTGGTTTTAAATATGAATTTCATGTTATGACATTAAGATGTGATAAATTGAAATTTTATCCTGTGTTGGTTCAATAAATTATATTTTTATGAAATGATTAACATGTTTATGACACCCCCTTGAGAATGATGCTTCCACTTAGTAATTGATATGTTTTGCAAAAGTGGGGTGTGACAATCACCCATCACACTAGAGCAATATTACTCAAAACAAAATACCAATTGTCACTAATCAAACATCATTACTATAAACTTTCACACAAAAAATGAGGATTAAAAATACCAAATTAAAACCACAACATGATTGCACAAAAGTCCCTTTTCCATTCATCCATAAACCACATGTATTTTTTCAACTTATTGTTTAGTCACCTCATTCACATATATATACAAAAGAGTACGCCTATCATATATATACAACCGCATGAAAAGGCATATGACCCAAAACCTCAAGACATAAAATACAACCATAATAAAAGTCTTTGCCTAGTTCTAAGAGTGTACGGATGACTCTAGACTAACTCCAACAAAACGTCACCAAACTTTGATCAATTGTTGTCCTCTAAAAGATGGATCTCCACCACCACAACCCTGGTCTCTCTGTTGATCACTTAAATGATGTGGAAAATCATAAGGATGAGACCCAAAGTACCAACAATATGTAATAGTTGATAACATTTATTACTTACAATAGATTTTACAATTAAATTTTAAGTAGAGCATACTGTATTAATTCAATAGAGTATGTTGTTTCATATTACAGATCAAGTTGTTCATTAAGAAGTAAAACCATATCATGACTACTCATTGGTAAATATGGTTACAGAGACATATAATGAATCACATATATCACTTGTAGGAAGTAAAGAACAATAATTCTATTTCCATGTGATTTGTCAAATAAAATCTTGCCATATATACCACATGGTCGGTTACATATTTTCTTATGCCATGTGTAGTTTGAGATGTATCACTCAAACCAATAGCTGGTGGATACATAGCCCACAATTTCTCTATATAAGATCTAAGGATATCCAGATCCTGTTAGATCTCTTCACACACCATGGATCTGAGTGAGGTTATTAATATGTACAATACACGAAGGCCAAATTTACTATGGAAATGCTTAAAAGTGGGTCCACATATATTAATGTTCCACCCTAGATACATGGGTCACAACATCATAAAATAGGGTATAAAACAAACCCAATGACGTTGAGACACAATCACAATCACTCTCTATCACATGTCACCTATATATCATTCAAAATCTATTCCCAACATGTTTAAAGATTTCGGGGTTCACTGACCCCAAGCGTCCCACATATTCACATACATCTCCAAGCATCTTCTCAAAATTCTCAGATTGCTATAATATTAACTTGATTTACTATTTCCACCTAATCACCCAAGTATATAGATATATAGACTTAGAGTAGTATATTATTAGGGTTTCACTTCATAAATTAGATCAACTACTCATTTTATGACTGCATCAATATATTTACATATAATTAACCACATAATAATCAAAGCATTCATCAATTCTTTGCAACTTTAGAATATACAAAAAAATTATCATCCAAAAATGATTAGAAAATTTAGGATTTATGTTGCCTCCTTAGTCATACCAAAGTGATATTTTAACATTAGGGAACCACAAGCCTCAATCACCATATAAATCCATAATAAGGCTATAGATAGAAACCTCATAATTTCCTAAAATTTTGTGCATAGATTCCTAGAGAAGTAACAAAAAAACACCTAAAATTTCATATTAAAACTCAAAGGATGCGAGAGTTATGATATATTCAATATTAGGGTATAAAAAGGCAAAAACTAAGCATACATGTGCTACTTTTACATAGCAAGTATATTACAAACTAGTTTCCAATAGCATAATGGCTAAAGAAAAGCCTTAGTATCATTGTGGAGGAGTTCCAAATCAACAATGAATTTTTTGAGTTTGAATATTCATTTTATGGTACAAAATCATCATAAAGGCACCATCTTTAGAATTATTTTTCATTATAATTCAAAAACAAACACATGCATGTCTTACAAAGCATGTATTTGGCATCAAGGAGTATATTGAGAAATTAAGATGAACATGCCAATTCTAGATTCCTATCTTACATTGACAAAATAGTACACAAAAGTCATATTGTAACAATATTAGATGTTTATAGCAAGATTATACTTTACATGTTGAATGTATGTATTAAATGCACCAAGGTTTATATCACTTTCTATATCCACTACACAACTCCATAATCAGGGTGCTACAACTCCAATATTTCCCCCTCAAGTTTGAACAAAGCTTCAAACGAGGTTCAATCAGTAAACCATGTTCACATCTCTAAGATCTAAGCTTTCATGCACCAGATCTCCAAATGTCACTACCTTATACGTCCCTAAAGCCAAAGGGAATAAGAAAGGAGATGCTTTATCCACTAGGTTGGGTTTCCCACCAAGAATAGATTTAGACCATTTCAGCCATGGAACAAACATGTGCATGGCTTGAGGAAGACGATGATGGAAAACAACAAGGAAGAAGATAAGAAGGTAGATGCTTATCTGGAACATGTTTAAGATGTTATAGCAAGGGATGGGATCTCCAAAGGAAGAATAAAAGGGAGAGGATACCAAGCATTCACAATAGAAAGGAAGGAACTCTGTCCTTGACTAATGCCCATTGGTGAATGACAGAGATTTCTTCAGTTGTCAACAATCAATGAAAACTAAGGGTTCTGAATCTTCTTCTCTAAGAGAATGTTAGAGAAACTTAGGCCAAGGATAGGAAGACATGTGGTTTATATAGGCATAAGAGTAACACATGGGAAGAGAGGTAGGAAAGAGAAGTAGTAGAGGAAGCCAATCCAGACCCACGATCGTTCATTGTCACAACCCCATCAATTTAAAACAATCATGTCTCCCATCATTATATTAGGTTTTGATGCCTCATTGGTTTGTGAAATTACAATGAATTCAACGGAAAACAACCATTGATTGACAATGTCATTTCCTCATTGGTCATTAGGTTTTTAGTTTCATCAGGCATCGACAACCATGGTGTCATCAGTTTGTGTGAGAGATAGTAAGATGAAATGTGTTCTCATCATTTTTCCGTGAGAATCACATCAATTATTAGTTTATTTCCATTGGTCTCCCTTCACTTGTGTGTGCCTTAGGGACCATAGAGTATCATGTGTCTTTCTTTGGTTGACAAAATTCCTCAACTAATGAAAACAACACTTATGTCAGGAAATTGATTGCATGCATGAGAGAACATGTGAGGGAGAGAGAGTGACTACTCCCGCTTCATATTTATACTTCATATTTATAATAATTAATAAAAATATTAATACATGCTTCAAAATGTTCATCTAATTATATTTAACTATTTTCAATTAAGTACAACCTAACTTTGATCATAAATTTCTTATATTACTTATGTTTTACCATTACATTAATTTTTTTAATAGTTTCTATAATCAAATCATTCAAGAATACAACAATTGAAACCCAAAACAACTAATAAAATTATAAACATGCATAAGATTCAAATTTATGTATGAATATTATGTCCAAGAAATCCTAAAGGACCAAAGTAAAGCTCATTCAAAATATTTCCCTTGTACACGTAGGAAATCAAAACATATTAATGAAAATTGGACACCTATATCACCTTTATATAGATAGATTTCCATTTTGACCCTTAGACTCGATATGTAATTTGGCCATTTTAAAAACATTAAAAATTCTCTATAAAATTAATAAAAATAAATGTTGGACAAATTAGCTTAACTATTTTTTTGGTACTACAATGTCAAATGGATAAGACGATTAAGATAACATACCCTTTAACTAAAATTTCCCATTTAATGGAACAAATATATTCAAGTATAGGAGTAAGTGTTTATGTGAAAAAAGACTCTTGAAGGGGGTGGATAGACTCTTTAAGGAATTTTGCAAAATTTAATAATAAACATGTTAGTAGAAAACCCTATAACAAATTTGTAAATAGAATACGAAGGAAGAATGTAGAGATAAGTACATAGCAATTTCATACTATTTGGAAACTACAAAGGCTTCCTAGTCCACACCAATTTGCTGTTCCACCCACTAGTTTTGTTCAAACAATCTTTACTAAATTAAGAGGAAACACAATACAAAATTATATTTCAAACAACATAAATAAAGACCAAATCATGCACTTTATCCTTTAGACCTTAGCTGTGGGAGAACAAAACATTTTCTTTGTTAGGTTGTTGAGAAACCACCTCAACACCCTTTTTTGGATATGGCTAAAAGAATATCATCACCCATTGTTCTATTTTCCAGGCTAAAGGAGTACCACAAAGTTGCTTCTGCATTGGTTGCTTCCTTCATTCACCTTGAAGCACCTCTAGAAGATTTCTTCAACAACGAACAAGATTGAAAGAAGGAAGGTTTAATTGTAACCATAAAGAAATTTTTAAGTTGGATGTCAAGATAATATGAAATACTTATTTGTAGGAGAATCTCTCTTGATCAAAATGACTCAATAAGGAACTATCACACTAACATGTTTTCTTAAACTCTATTGCTCAAGTGTGTGAATTAGTTATCAGATATGGTCCCTATATATAGTATCCAGTTAGGATTACTATTGAGAGAGTCTAGGAGCATCTTTGGTCAATATATATGTAGGATCAACTCAAAAATGAAATTGTGGGACAATTATGCATTTGACTAGTTACCTCAGTTAGACTTATACTTCAATTGAGTATCTCTTGATCAAACTGTGTCTTTGACCTAATTGCATAGGAATGCATATCCCTTCTATATAACATATGGGAAATTAAAATTAGATCAACGTTAACTATTCATAAGTCATTGAAACGAAAGATATACAGAAGCACAATAGCTTCTCAGACACATCTCGACTAAACTAAGATCAATCAACATGTTTCACTTTAACAATAAGTTTGAGAAAAAACATTCTCCTGACCTAAGTATAGCATAAAAATATTTTTTTGCTCTATACATACTAAATATAAGTTAGCCATTACATTGGTTCCCTAGGGTCCTAACTAAGACTTATATGGTGTAAAATCATTATAATTAATCCTTTTTAAGAAAAAAATGGATGGAAAAATACAAGGTTTATAATGCACTAGAAGAAAAAAAAACTCATTCTAATAAGGATTCCTTGTTTGATATGATTCTATTTGGCATTATTTTAACTCATATTTTTTGAAACATTTAGTAAGATAGTTAGAAGAAGTTATATTAAAAAATATTGTATGCTTAGCTACCATCTTGTGATGTTTGATCGTTGCTACCTCGAAAGAGTAGTATCACTAATATCTTGTTTTATGGAGTAGTATGAATGCATGAAAATGTTGGAATGCTAAAGCTTATGATCATATGTTCTTCCTTGTAGTCTTTGGATAGTCATCTCGAGAGAGAGGTTGTCCCTTGAATTAGATCTATCCTCATCTTGAGATAGAGAGGAATAAACACCTTTATGATTGCTTGTAATCTTTATAGAGTATATGAGAGGGAGAGATGATGCTTGCATGTTGGTGAGAAATCTTAGTAGGTGAAACCCAATCCAAGTTTCCCTTCCATATCTTTGTTTCCATCTTATTTTCTTACATTTTATTCTTATTTTCGTTGGTCTATTCATAAAAAATGTCTAGGTAATGCCCTTGGTCTAACAATCATCCATGTTTTATGATGAAAATTATTTCCTTGATAAAAGAAATATGATATAAATGATTTTTATTTAAAGATAGAGATAATATCACGTCGTTGAGTAATACAATGTGCATTATATGGTTGAGCATATGAAAAAAATGTTAGTAATCTCAACCATGGATATAGGAAATATAATTCCATATCTAGGGACAATGCACTTGTATTTTCCATTTTATCATAAGTTTCTCTCTTCATCAACAATATGAAATATCCCATTTTATACTAGTGACAATTTAAACAAAAATGATATAAATGATCATAAAATCAAGTACAAAACATGAAAAATAGATTTTATCGAGTTTTCATCTCCCACTTTACAAAACTAAAAAAGGAGAAGTGAGTGGAGTAAAGAAACCCAATTATATACTCTTTTATGTAAGAACCCCCTAAGTAAAATCTTAAGAGCCACGGGGAAAAATCAAGCAAAATTTTCTAATAACAGGTGATCAAACATGTGTTTGAGATATAGAGAGATAAAGCATGTTGTCAAGATACATAAGAAATGTGAAAAAACTGTCGACATGGAAACTAGTATCAAAATACAATAAAAAAACCCAAAAAACAATTTTGTCCATAGTAAATTATAAAATGTGACACAAAATAAATAAAAATAGATGGAAATTTGAACATGGCCAAAAATACACATACTTGTGTCTAGTTATGATAATTTTTTCTTATCAAAGAATCTAGCTCATGATACAACATGCTCAAAATAAATTACAAAACAACCATACATAAGTTTTAAATATCCTTAATAAAATTGTAACAAGCCATCAACATCCAAATCCACACCCATATATCTTTATTTTCCATAATAAGCAACTTGTGGTCCCTATTGAGTAACCTCATAGTATATAGTGCAAAATCTTCCAAGAAAGTGGGTGCTATAGCAAATATGCAATGACAAGTGTTGTCATCTAGTTAAGGAAATGAAAATGGAAGTTGATTCAAAGGAGTTCGTAGTGGAGGTTGATCATAGTAGAAATTTCAATATTCAAGTAACAATCATAGAAATTCTTCTAAATTATAAAAAAAAATAGAGCTATATATAGCTAAAAGAATACACAAAAGTGGATGTTATCACCATCACTTGTACAAATCTTTCGAGCCCAATAATAGTCAAACATGCAACAAGTTACAAAAGAAGTTTTTGGATAATTTTGATCTACCTTCATTCACTTACAATATTTGGAGGAAGAAAAATGGATTCAAAGAGATGTCATGTGAATCTCTCTACAATGGAAGGGACTAATGTATGGAACTCTTTTTTAAAATGGCCACATAAAGCTCAAAAATATTAATTTCCTAGTTTAGTGTATTTAAATATTTTATTGATTTACTTATCCACTAGGAAAGTATCCATCCCTATACTCCTACATTTTTTGTTTAAACATGAGCCCTTATATATCATAATATGTAGTAAAATCTCTACCACATAGTCAAATATTTAAAGAGTCCAAATTAGGTGGTCCATATCAGTCTAGGTACTTTTATAGTTGAGAAGGAAGTTTATTATGAGTAAATAAAAACGATTCTTTAAGATAATATATGTAAATGGAAGACAAGATTGTATATATGTGTATGATGATATCGTTCTTATGTGATCAGGTTAATTGGGTTATGTTATGCTGAAAGGTTCATATGATTGTGTTTGGCATACCTAATGGTTTCATGAGAAAATTGACGAGTGGTGTTTAGTTTATTTTAGTCCCATATTATGCCCTAATATCATGATTATCCATGATTGTGTGATGTTCCATTACATAATGGAATCATAACAACCCTGACTCTCATGTTTTTAGTGATTGTGTGATGTGTCTATAATAACTTGGTATCATAGAATAGTTTGAGTCATTGGGCACCACTAAGTAATTTCATAAGAGTAGTAGTTAGGAAGTGATGTGGTGATATCTCGAAATATTTTGAGTATTTGGGTACCCTAGTCCAGTTATTGAATACTTGGATCATTGGTACCAAGTTACTCTATCTATGCTAAATTATATGCCCTAGTCAAGTAAACAGTGGAAGTATGGATCATAGACTAAACCTTACAGGCAATAGGGTTAGAAGTCTATGGTAAA